>WNGS01163813.1:4085547-4160631 GCA_020271785.1 Procambarus virginalis | reverse complement strand
TTCAACAACTTTGCAGTATAAACTCATGCACATATCAACAACAGAAGGAAAAGAAGACTCTCTGAGAGCAGGTGTTGGCAAAGTTCGAGAGGAGAATTTAGAAATACCTAAGTCTGCCATTTCGTTTTCTATAAGCCTGCCGGACTCCATCAACATGGCAACTTTTCGTTTTCTATGATCGAAATAATCTCCTCCATATATGAAATTTAAATTAATTCTTGCCAAACTAATACTAATATTTTGGCAAATGACCCTTAATAACAATAAACGCAAATATTTCACTAGAATTTGGATAGGTCTATAGATATTAGTTTATTCTCATAATTATATATAGATTAATATATAAATATTATAGATAATAGTTTAATTTTGATATAAATATTATTATACTGACGGGGGAAGGTAAATATAAATAGGTATATTTAAGGTGTATAGATTGACATACCTTGCGAGTGTAGTTATATAAGGCCACTGTTGTTGCTCAAGGTCATAGTTCGTGACAAGTGGAACTTTCTAAAAGTCAAAAACTGGTCTATTGAGCCCAGAAAGAAAGAAGTGATACCAAGTGAACTTTAACCTATCTCGAGAGAGAAGCTCAAAGCATCTTTGGACATCAAAGAAAATTATTTAGAGGAGCAGGTACAGTAATGTTTAGTAAGTGAAAACTATCATCATGGAATATGAAAAGTTAATTATGAGCAGAAAGTGATTAGCCACTGCGGCTGTATAGCACATGCACATTGGATCGATGGGAGGATGAGGAGCTGGGATATGAGGACAAGGTGCAAGGATACTAGGTCAAGGAGCAAGGATATCAGGACAAGGAGCTGGGATAGGACGGAGGAAAGGAAGGGTGCCCAACCACTTGGACCATCAAATTCCAACCCTGCAAGACGCGAGATAAATCAAGAATATAGAAATGACAATTTTCATTACCCATTTTTAATAAGATCAATATAATAATTATTAGATGTTTTTGAACTCATTTTCCTTAATAATATGTTGAGAAAACATGATGATTTGTCTGATATTTGAGTTGGCTGTATCTTTGTAAATATAGCTGTAAAGGCCTTCATATTTAAAATTAGCAAAGAAAGACTTTACAGATAGAAATGTAAATTGATGTGGTAAATCTAATGGTACCATTTTCAAAGCGATTCTATGGCTGGTTTTGATTTTGAGTTTTGAGAAAAGTGACGACTTCGCCCGGGCTACAATTATTTCTTGGCAGCTGAGCTTTGGAGCCGTCACGTCCAGAGGCACCATGTTTCCTTTCATCTTTTGGTCCGGATTTGTTTACTTGATTTAGTAGTTGCCTATCTTTTATATCTATGAAATAAGGATGCCTGTTTGTGTAAGGTTGAAGGCAAGAAGAAACTTGAAACTGAACTTTGCATGATGACTAGTGGGTGGTGTGGGGCAGTTGAATTGCCTTTTGGGGTCCACCCCATGACCCCGTTGCATGAAATTGCTAATGATGCCAAATTTTAATGCCCATATAAGTACCATACATATGTCCATATAATTACCATATACATTCCCATGTAATACGATACAGATGCCCATATAAGCACCATACACATGCCCATATAAGCACCATACACATGCCCATATAAGTACCATACACATGCCAATATAACTACCATGCACATGCCCATATAAGCACCATACACATACCCAAATAAGTTTCATACATACGCCTATAAAAGTACCATATATATATGGCCATTCAGGAATACATAGGCCTATACGAGTGCCATATATATATACACCTATAAGCACCATACATATGCCCATACATATGCCCATACAAGTACCACACATATGCCCATAAAAGTACATATATGCCCATATACGTATCACACATATAGCCTCATCAGTACCATACATATGCTCATTTAAGTGCCATTCGTAATAATCTATATCTAAATAAATCAAAAATATAGAAATGAAAATTTTCATTACCCATTTTTTAATAAGATCTGTATAATTATTATTAGATGTTTTTAAACTTATTTTCCTTAATAATATGTTGAAAAAACATGATGATTTATCTGATATTTGAGTTGGCTGTATCTTGGTAAATATGGCTGTAAAGGCCTTCATATTTAAAATTAGCAAAGAAAGACTTTATAGAAAGAAATGTAAATTGATGTGGTAAATCTAATGGTACCATTTTCAAAGCGATTCTATGGCTAGTTTTGATTTTGAGTTTTGAGAAAAATGACGATTTCGCTGAGGCGGCGATTTTTTCTTGTCCACCGTCTGTAATAAAATTATTCAATACACAATTGCATAATTTTCCTCAAACTTTACTTTGAGGGGAATAATTCTTTGCCTCAAACAGCTTAGGGAAAGTAATTAATCAATTACCAATTCACTAAAAACAAAAACAGAACATATATGAAAGTAAACTTAGCGCTTCTCGGTGACGGGTCACACAATCACACGATGGACAAGAAAAAATCGACGCCTCGGCGAAATCGTCATTTTTCTCAAAACTCAAAATCAAAACTAGCCATAGAATCGCTTTGAAAATGGTACCATTAGATTTACCACATCAATTTACATTTCTTTCTATAAAGTCTTTCTTTGCTAATTTTAAATATGAAGGCCTTTACAGCCATATTTACCAAGATACAGCCAACTCAAATATCAGACAAATCATCATGTTTTTTCAACATATTATTAAGCAAAATGAGTTAAAAGACATCTAATAATAATTATATTGATCACAATTGAAAATGGGTAGTAAAAATTTTCTAAATTGTATTGTTTATTTACTTGGAGATATATTATTACGAATGATTCTTAAATGAGAATATGTATGGTACTTATGTGGGCATATGTATGATACATATGGGCATATCTATGGTACTTTTATGGGCATATGTATGGTACAAATATGGGCATATGTATGGTACAAATATGGGCATATTTATGGTACAAATATGGACATATGTACGGTACATATATGAACAAATGTACGGTATTTTAAGGGCATATACCCCTTAATATAGTACATATATTTGTACCATACATATTCCCATAAAAGTACCATAGATATGCCCATATGTATCATACATATGCCCACATAAGTACCATACATATTCTCATTTAAGAATCATTCGTAATAATATATCTCCAAGTAAATAAACAATACAATTTAGAAAATTTTTACTACCCATTTTCAATTGTGATCAATATAATTATTATTAGATGTCTTTTAACTCATTTTGCTTAATAATATGTTGAAAAAACATGATGATTTGTCTGATATTTGAGTTGGCTGTATCTTGGTAAATATGGCTGTAAAGGCCTTCATATTTAAAATTAGCAAAGAAAGACTTTATAGAAAGAAATGTAAATTGATGTGGTAAATCTAATGGTACCATTTTCAAAGCGATTCTATGGCTAGTTTTGATTTTGAGTTTTGAGAAAAATGACGATTTCGCCGAGGCGTCGATTTTTTCTTGTCCATCGTGTGATTGTGTGACCCGTCACCGAGAAGCGCTAAGTTTACTTTCATATATGTTCTGTTTTTGTTTTTAGTGAATTGGTAATTGATTAATTACTTTCCCTAAGCTGTTTGAGGCAAAGAATTATTCCCCTCAAAGTAAAGTTTGAGGAAAATTATGCAATTGTGTATTGAATAATTTTATTACAGACGGTGGACAAGAAAAAATCGCCGCCTCAGCGAAATCGTCATTTTTCTCAAAACTCAAAATCAAAACTAGCCATAGAATCGCTTTGAAAATGGTACCATTAGATTTACCACATCAATTTACATTTCTTTCTATAAAGTCTTTCTTTGCTAATTTTAAATATGAAGGCCTTTACAGCCATATTTACCAAGATACAGCCAACTCAAATATCAGATAAATCATCATGTTTTTTCAACATATTATTAAGCAAAATGAGTTCAAAGACATCTAATAATAATTATATTGATTACAATTGAAAATGGGTAGTAAAAAATTTCTAAATTGTATTGTTTATTTACTTGGAGATATATTATTACGAATGATTCTTAAATGAGAATATGTATGGTACTTATGTGGGCATATGTATGATACATATGGGCATATCTATGGTACTTTTATGGGCATATGTATGGTACAAATATGGGCATATGTATGGTACAAATATGGGCATATTTATGGTACAAATATGGACATATGTACGGTACATATATGAACAAATGTACGGTATTTTAAGGGCATATACCCCTTAATATAGTACATATATTTGTACCATACATATTCCCATAAAAGTACCATAGATATGCCCATATGTATCATACATATGCCCACATAAGTACCATACATATTCTCATTTAAGAATCATTCGTAATAATATATCTCCAAGTAAATAAACAATACAATTTAGAAATTTTTTACTACCCATTTTCAATTGTAATCAATATAATTATTATTAGATGTCTTTGAACTCATTTTGCTTAATAATATGTTGAAAAAACATGATGATTTATCTGATATTTGAGTTGGCTGTATCTTGGTAAATATGGCTGTAAAGGCCTTCATATTTAAAATTAGCAAAGAAAGACTTTATAGAAAGAAATGTAAATTGATGTGGTAAATCTAATGGTACCATTTTCAAAGCGATTCTATGGCTAGTTTTGATTTTGAGTTTTGAGAAAAATGACGATTTCGCCGAGGCGTCGATTTTTTCTTGTCCATCGTGTGATTGTGTGACCCGTCACCGAGAAGCGCTAAGTTTACTTTCATATATGTTCTGTTTTTGTTTTTAGTGAATTGGTAATTGATTAATTACTTTCCCTAAGCTGTTTGAGGCAAAGAATTATTCCCCTCAAAGTAAAGTTTGAGGAAAATTATGCAATTGTGTATTGAATAATTTTATTACAGACGGTGGACAAGAAAAAATCGCCGCCTCAGCGAAATCGTCATTTTTCTCAAAACTCAAAATCAAAACTAGCCATAGAATCGCTTTGAAAATGGTACCATTAGATTTACCACATCAATTTACATTTCTTTCTATAAAGTCTTTCTTTGCTAATTTTAAATATGAAGGCCTTTACAGCCATATTTACCAAGATACAGCCAACTCAAATATCAGACAAATCATCATGTTTTTTCAACATATTATTAAGCAAAATGAGTTAAAAGACATCTAATAATAATTATATTGATCACAATTGAAAATGGGTAGTAAAAATTTTCTAAATTGTATTGTTTATTTACTTGGAGATATATTATTACGAATGATTCTTAAATGAGAATATGTATGGTACTTATGTGGGCATATGTATGATACATATGGGCATATCTATGGTACTTTTATGGGCATATGTATGGTACAAATATGGGCATATGTATGGTACAAATATGGGCATATTTATGGTACAAATATGGACATATGTACGGTACATATATGAACAAATGTACGGTATTTTAAGGGCATATACCCCTTAATATAGTACATATATTTGTACCATACATATTCCCATAAAAGTACCATAGATATGCCCATATGTATCATACATATGCCCACATAAGTACCATACATATTCTCATTTAAGAATCATTCGTAATAATATATCTCCAAGTAAATAAACAATACAATTTAGAAATTTTTTACTACCCATTTTCAATTGTAATCAATATAATTATTATTAGATGTCTTTGAACTCATTTTGCTTAATAATATGTTGAAAAAACATGATGATTTATCTGATATTTGAGTTGGCTGTATCTTGGTAAATATGGCTGTAAAGGCCTTCATATTTAAAATTAGCAAAGAAAGACTTTATAGAAAGAAATGTAAATTGATGTGGTAAATCTAATGGTACCATTTTCAAAGCGATTCTATGGCTAGTTTTGATTTTGAGTTTTGAGAAAAATGACGATTTCGCCGAGGCGTCGATTTTTTCTTGTCCATCGTGTGATTGTGTGACCCGTCACCGAGAAGCGCTAAGTTTACTTTCATATATGTTCTGTTTTTGTTTTTAGTGAATTGGTAATTGATTAATTACTTTCCCTAAGCTGTTTGAGGCAAAGAATTATTCCCCTCAAAGTAAAGTTTGAGGAAAATTATGCAATTGTGTATTGCATAATTTTATTACAGACGGTGGACAAGAAAAAATCGCCGCCTCAGCGAAATCGTCATTTTTCTCAAAACTCAAAATCAAAACTAGCCATAGAATCGCTTTGAAAATGGTACCATTAGATTTACCACATCAATTTACATTTCTTTCTATAAAGTCTTTCTTTGCTAATTTTAAATATGAAGGCCTTTACAGCCATATTTACCAAGATACAGCCAACTCAAATATCAGACAAATCATCATGTTTTTTCAACATATTATTAAGCAAAATGAGTTAAAAGACATCTAATAATAATTATATTGATCACAATTGAAAATGGGTAGTAAAAATTTTCTAAATTGTATTGTTTATTTACTTGGAGATATATTATTACGAATGATTCTTAAATGAGAATATGTATGGTACTTATGTGGGCATATGTATGATACATATGGGCATATCTATGGTACTTTTATGGGCATATGTATGGTACAAATATGGGCATATGTATGGTACAAATATGGGCATATTTATGGTACAAATATGGACATATGTACGGTACATATATGAACAAATGTACGGTATTTTAAGGGCATATACCCCTTAATATAGTACATATATTTGTACCATACATATTCCCATAAAAGTACCATAGATATGCCCATATGTATCATACATATGCCCACATAAGTACCATACATATTCTCATTTAAGAATCATTCGTAATAATATATCTCCAAGTAAATAAACAATACAATTTAGAAATTTTTTACTACCCATTTTCAATTGTAATCAATATAATTATTATTAGATGTCTTTGAACTCATTTTGCTTAATAATATGTTGAAAAAACATGATGATTTATCTGATATTTGAGTTGGCTGTATCTTGGTAAATATGGCTGTAAAGGCCTTCATATTTAAAATTAGCAAAGAAAGACTTTATAAAAAAAAATGTAAATTGATGTGGTAAATCTAATGGTACCATTTTCAAAGCGATTCTATGGCTAGTTTTGATTTTGAGTTTTGAGAAAAATGACGATTTCGCCCGGGCTACAATTATTTCTTGGCAGATGAGCTTTGGAGCCGTCACGTCCGGGGTCGCCATGTTTCCTTTCATCTTTTTGTCCGGAGTTTGTTAATTGATTTATTAACTGCCTATCTTCTATATTTATGAAATGAGTATGTATGTTCGTGTAAGGCTGAAGGCAAGAAGAAACTTGAAACTGAACTTTGCATGGTAACTAGTGGGTGGTGTGGGCAGTCAAATTGCTTTTGGGGTCCACCCCATGACCCTTATTGCATGAAAGGGATTTTATGTATTAGTGTAATTTAATGTTGACCAGACCACACACTAGAAGTTGAAGGGAAGAGACGTTTCGGTCCGTCCTGGACCATTCTCAAGTCGCTTGTGAGTGTAATTTAATAACTTCATAATAACTAACGTAATTTAATAATTCAGTGTAATTTAATAACTGTTTACTTTAATATGTGCTCTACCTTATAATATAATGTCTTCACTGATTAGCTAGTTTATTAACTGTTTATATTATTAATTTTATCACTATTAGTATAAAGTCAAAATTATTGCTTGGATAATTTACTTTCTTCAATAATTTTGTTGTTTTTTTGTTTATTGAGCATATTAATTCACACGTTTTATATAGTACAGTATATGTCGTACCTAATATCTGTAGTTTGAATGCAATAGTTAGCCTAACAAAGCTCAATCTGATTAACAGGCAGTGATTTTCGGCAATTTCAAATACTGAATTTCTTTTCAAACTGGTTTATTAGATTATTAGTATATTTTACAAAGAACATGAATTACTGACTTAGATTAGACTTGATACATTTTTTGTTAGTTTTAATTGAAATTAAAAAATTATTAAAATGAGTTTATTGTTCTTATAGTGTTATTAGTGATATTGTGGCAGGGGTGGGTGGGAGAGAGACAGAGAGACAGAGAGACAGAGACAGAGAGAGAGAGAGAGAGAGAGAGAGAGAGAGAGAGAGAGAGAGAGAGAGAGAGAGAGAGAGACACACACACACACACCCAGGTATTGCCTTTTCTCCCTATAATATATATACAGTATAAAAGGATAATTAAAGAATAATATAGTGTATTAAATTTATATTTAGAAATATTCAATATTTTGCTTAAAGGGCTTAGTGACAACATTATTTCACTTGCTATAAAGATAATCCTTATTAAATAAGATTGTGACTACAATAAACAAATGTTTAGTTTTAACTCAAATAAAGCAGTATTTAGTTTAAAAGTGAGTGGTAAGTGTCTAGCACTCGAGAGCATATTGGTTGTCGAGTGTCTGTTGAATTTACAAGAACTCTTCTATATACAGATAAAAAATAATTGAGCTAATCAGATGATCTCAAAATCAGAAACGAGGCAGCATCGCTTCCAGTACTGTTGAATATAGTGGTGCTCTCTAACACTGTTGTCTCGTTTTTTGATGGTGTAAAACTCAATGTTGAAATTTCAGTTGTCGGTGATTGATTAGAGATACTTGTAGCTGCACTAACAGTATCATTGATTAAACTCCTTGTAGCATCATTGAAAGAGGCACTGCCAGTATCACTGAAAGAAGCACTGACAATATCGTTGAAAGAAGCATGACAGTATCATTGAAAGAAGCACTGACAGTATCATTTGGTTGGTTATACTCTATGGAGGATACCCTCTCGTCATCCAGACTAACCGGTTCATTGTCTGATACTTCTCTGGAGTTACTGGTTTCTGAAATACCAAGCTCCAGAGTAGTTAAATTTCCAGTTTCTTCACTACTCTCATATCCTTCAGAGATTGATGAATTGTAGTCCTCATTAGTATCATTATCAGTTCTTTCAGCAATCAGATATGAGCTGTTGAATATCGAAATAATCTGGTGCATCAAGTATAGATGTTGTATTATCAATGGCTGTCCCATTGGTCAAGTTCCAGGCACTGAGTAGTAAACTGGCATCTAGAGACTGTGGTTGCAAACTGNTGCCTTCTCTCGATAATTACTTGCTACTCTAAATACATTTTAATATGTACTTTGCATTTATTTTGCTATACTGGTTTTCTGCTCTCACACTATTAGAATATACACTGTTTTCACTATAAAATATATGTAATTTCTCAAAAAGTAATTCTACCATTGTAAGTTAAGCTGAAAATGAAGATGCAATGAGTAATAGCATTAATATCTTCAACAGTATGGCCAGAGGATGAGTATATTGTGGAATACTCACTTGAATACGGGTTCCTGCGACTCTCACCAGCCACACGACAGCGTCTCAATATTCCTGTCAAAATTGTTACTCTGGATCCTATGAAAGATGCTTGCTTGGAGACTCGCTATCAAGATTTATTCTGGACGAATTTTTAGGCTATGATGATATCCTCATGGGATCTATTAAGAGTTTGGCTGAAAAAGAAGAAAACAAAGGCTATCTTCGGTAGGTAAAATCAATGTGCTCTAAATGCAAGAGAAATCCTGTATGGTGCATTGATATTAATTATGGATATCTGTGTTACTGATCTGTTAAGAGACATTTGTTAGTTAGGGAGTTAATTGGCTTGAATCAATGTAGTCCAGACACTAGATACCACTTATTTCCCTGCATGAAATACTTGAAAAGTTCCCTATGGCATTGATGTAAGCATTCCTTCCTACGTGGCTATGCATAGTAGGAACCAGTGGCTCTTACCATATATTAAGCATGCAAACGGGGTAACTGAAATTGTGTGCTTATTTCTATATAACTTAAGTTTTGGCCGACCCCAAGAATTTGTCTTTAATCAAGGAAATATTAAAATTTTGGCTATGCTGACTAGGCTATAAAAAACTCCACACAATTTTTTTTTGGGGGGGGCATGAAATAGTAACTGCATATATTTTTTCTTTACAATTTTTTTTTGGGGGGGGCATGCAATAGTAAATGCACATATTTTTTCTTTACAAGCAGAAATGTTGTTACTGGAGAGCACTATCGCTTCGTGAGCATGTGGATGGGAGGCAGCAATTATCTGGCGGCAGCGTTTGTGATGGTGGTGTTCACTCTGAGTGTATCCATGCTGCTGCGGTACTCGCACCACCAGATCTTCCTCTTCATTGTGGATCTTCTCCAGATGCTGGAACTCAATGTGGCTATCACCTTCCCTGCAGCACCCATGTTGACTGTGATTCTTGCACTTGTTGGTGAGACGCAAAAATATAGACAATATGCAGATTTTGTTCCTTCATAAACTTTAGTATTACGACTACAGACAGCGCTTAAGTTAATTTTTATCTTTGGATATAATTTTCTTAACAGATTTGCATGAAAGAGAAATGTAACGAGAATGATGTATTTGAAGGAAATGAAAGAAAGGTGTCGTAAATCTTGGGCAGCAGTTTAAGGCTAGAGGAATAAGCATATACACATTTTGTGTAATAATTAAAATAAGGACAAAGTTTAACAGTTTTAAAACCATGCTAACCTATGATTGCTGGGGACTCGAACCTAACAATCATGGGTTAGCATGGTACCGCTATATAGTCGTAATGGCTAATTAATGATAATTACCTTACCTTACCATGATTGTTCATAGATGGGGTTTATTATCATCATGGGATTGGCTTGCCAGTTATGTGACCCACTTCATTATTGAAGCGTATGAGGTACTGTCGTTCAGCAGATAGACTCATTACTGTAATCATTGTAAATAATTAGGATGCCAAAACAGATACTGAACAGTGAAGAAGCTGTGTAGCATATGTTGAAAGTTTTGAAGGGGAAATAAAAAAACAATAACATTTGAAAAGAGTATAACAAAAGTGCAATAATTCAGGTGCCTTATATTCAAAGTTGAGCAATTAATTAATGATAGGCAAATATGATAAACAGCTGTATAATTAATGAAATATAATTGAGCATTAAATATCCTAATGGGCTGTTGTCAACCTTAAATAAACATAGGCAAATAAAGTATTTAAATATTTGAATATAATGTTAATGGTTTTTTATTAAACAATTATATTACTAGTCTTTTGTGACTAAATTGAGAAGTACATTTAGTGTGTAAGACACAATTGACCATAGCCAGTTACTAATTTTTCACAGCTTATGATGCTGTTTGATCAGTTCTGTACTAGTTCAGGTGGCAGTTTAACATGGCGTTTTCCTAGTAAACACTAAAACGTTCGATGTACTTAGTAGGAACTTTTTTTGAAAGATAATTAGCAGAGAAGGTATTTTAAAGGTATCATATCTGTTTAATAATTATGATGATATGAGGGTTTATGGACATCAAATTTAGAATAATACTCATGACAATCAGGTTTGACCTTGTCTAGACGCTCCTTTAGAGTATGAAACTTGAAACGGAGGTTTCTGTTAGGCAGAAGTAAGTCCTTGTAGCACGGAAGGTGTTCGGGGAATAATGCACAAGATTCTATCACTATGATGCTTGCTAGAAAAACATTACAAATCATCTTGCAGGTATGGAAGCCATCATGTCGGAGTTCTTCAATGACACCTCGACGGCATTCTACATTATTGTGCTGGTGTGGGTTTGTGACCAGTATGAAGCCATCTGCTGCCACACGGCCATCACTCGCCGTCACTGGCTCCGTTTCTTCTATCTCTACCACTTTGCCTTTTATGCCTACCATTATCGATTCAATGGCCAGGTGAGAACTTTCTTTTTTAACAATTGATATAGAGAGCATTAGGAACAAAGTAATATACAGTATATGATTTTTATCTATTTCTTTCCAAGCATTTTATTTATTTTATTAGGGGATCTGTCATTATTAACCATTTTTTGTAATTTCTGGCAGGTACCATTCATTTAAGTATGCTCAAGTTATCTAAGCCCTTACAGTGCACAAATCTAAAAATATTATAGCAAATTTGGTTTCATCGTATCAAATAACAGTTAAGTATATGGGAAATATAAGAAACACATCTGGAGATACTGAATTTCATATTAATTAAATTCTGATCACGATATCAGTTTTACAAATTTTGAGAAAATGTTAATAAATATGGATCATCAATAAAAATATAAAAAATGGTCTCAAACTGAATATTTGACATAAATACTTTTGGAACAGATGCTGTCACACGCTTCCAAATTATGATGCAATAACAGTGAGAATTAAGGATTGGAGTTTAGTTTAAAATAGATCTTGTAAAAGCATAAAGCATTCCTTGCCCGAAATGCTATGCGTGCTAGTGGTTTTACAAGAATGTAAATTCAACTTAATTTCTATGTTCTCTGTTAATCCCCAATGTATCTTCTTCGATATAAATAAATAAATAAATAAATAAATAAAGAATTGAATGTTAATCAGCTATTTACCTTGATTTTGTTTTCAGTACTCATGGTTGGCCCTTATGACCTCATGGCTCTTCATACTGGTGAGTATTTATATTTTGTGTGTAATTATATAAGTGTAGTTACAAGAGGACAACTATGTTCATGGTGTCCCATCTTCCCTATAATTTTTAATGATACGAGTCTTTGAAATGGCTTGTTGTACATCCACACCGACTCAAATTTTTCCAGTCATCTACAACCTGGTTTACAAAACAGAACTTTTGAACATCTTCGCTTTCTAAGTTCGAGTCTCTATAACTGGAGAGGGTTCTGGGAGTTCTTCTACTCCCGAGCCCAGCCCGAGGCCAGGCTCAACTTGATAACTTGGTCCAACAGGCTATTGCTTGGAGTGGCCCACAGGCCCACATATCCACTACAGCCTGGTTGGTCTGGCTCTTCTTACAAGGACTTACCTAATTGCCTCTTGGCCTCTGTGGCCCCTTGTTCTGAATGTTGCAGGTTTTATAAATTCCTCTTTGTTTTTAAGAGGAATTAAAACAACAAAATGTTGACGAAATTCAACTTTGTCAATTCTTGTTGCAATTTGGATGTGGGGTTCATGTTTCCTCTTTTCCTTCTATCTACTAGCTTTTGCATTTGTGATGCCACAAATCTTTCTACATAGTTGTTGCGTTTGTGTGTTTACTCAGTTTTATATAACATTCTGCATAACAGACTTGTCATTTTATACACTAATACAGTTCAGCTATGTAATGCATGTTTTTTTTTTGGGGGGGAGGGGGGGAAGCTGAAGCTAACAGACTAATATAAGTCTGTTAGCTTCAGGGAGCCTCCAGGGCTCAAACCAGAAAATGGCGTTTCATTACATTCAACACTGTTTTTGTTAAATGAATAGAAATATGTTTGTGCATTAAAGTGGATCAAAGATTTCAAGTAGATACTTCAGTAGCATCAAATTAGAGTGGATTTTTAGGATCAAACATGTGGCAGCTTGAAAGCTTATTATAGAATTGTTTTGAGCTTGACAAAAGTTATCACATTAAGGTTTTTATTATGATTAATTCTATATATGAATGTTAGTCACCTGTTCACCCCTTTTTGAAAATTTATACATTTATTAGAATTTACCTGAGAAACCATCATCTGTAGTGGGCTTGATAAGGACAGAAACCTTCAAACTTGTTTAAGGTCCCCCCCCCTCCCCCCCGTTATTCCTGAGGAGTTTTTTCCAGTTGAATATTTAACTGGAGTATTGTTATTTCTTTGACATTTATGTAATTTTCACTGTTGTCTGGTACTGTACTTCCATTTTCTTTTTCTAGCCTTGGAACATGAATTGCACATGACAATTTTCAGTACATTTTGAAACTGTGTTGTCCTCCTGCAACGTTTCTGCATCTTCACCCGTGTTTTGTTACCTTCCCTTTTTTAGTGTTATCAAATATACCTTTAGGGTATTATGAACAAATGATTTCTGTGTGTATTTAGGGTATTATGTTTACGCTTATCTTTGGTATTGTCATCATCTTGAGGATACTTCTGAAATATCCTCAATTTGTTTATATCTTGCCCTAATGTTTTTGGTCTAGTGTCCCAGCTTGATTGATGCTCGACACCTGCGTATCTTGGGTGTCATAACTTCATTATTTACACACTGAATGTACCAAGACTTATGTTAACATAGTTATTGTGCCATACCTAATGTGGTGCAGATATTTTTGCTCAGGATAATAGCAACACAGATATGATGTCCTGTGTGTGTGTGTTTTTATTTTTGTTTTAAGATTTATGAAAGTGTCTGTGCATATTGGCTATTGGGAAAGCTGCATTGTATATTGGCCACATTTTAAAAATGTTTTTCATGTTATCATTGTTTTACTTTTGTTCAAAATTTTAATGTAAATTTGTATTATTAATTCAATTTCTTTGTTGATATTGTAGATGGTGACATTAATATTGGCTTGTCATTTAATCCTGCTTTTTTTTTCCTTCCCTCAGCACTCGATGCTCTACTTCTTCCACCATTATGAATTGCCAGCAATATTGCAGCAGGCTCAGATTCAGCAGCTTGGCCGCGTCCACACCGTTAATATTGTTCTCCGCAATGTTCCAAATAATAACAACAATAATAATAATCAGAATGGTACAAATGCAGCCAACCCTGGTGCTGGTGAGAATACTGCTGCTGGAGTTGGAGATAATGCCAATGCAAGAGCAACTGGCACTAGAAATGATGGAGTACAACGGCCAAATATTCCTCCCATGGTTAATTTGGTGTTCCGAAATATGACAGGCGGTTTGGCAAACAACAGAAATGGAAATGCTTCACTAAGCTTTGTCTTTAGAAATGTAAGAAATATTATGCAGAATCTTCAACAGAACGCTGCAACGTCAACTTCTACATCGGGTAGCACTACGACTACAGCAACTACATCCATTCCTAGTTCTAGTCCTAACGTGTCTTCTACTACTACTACTACATCATCATCTACCTATAGTTCAAGCCCTAGTCAAGATAGAGTATCATCTACGACTACAGCCACATCAACTGTATTGGGAACACAGTCTGCTTCGGTAAATCCAGTATCCTCGGCTACTGGTGCTACCCCTCTCTCACCTTCTCAACTTCCTGAAACAACACAGTATGATTCTACAAGCTCTTTTTCCTCGTCATCCTTCACTTCATCATTGTTGACTTCGTCTCCATTTACAAGTTCCATTCGAGTGACTCCTATTACAAGTTCAATTGAAGTTACTCCTATTTCATCTTCAAGACAGTTAAATATTACAAGTTCTTCAGAAACAATAGATAATAATGCTTCAGATTCTACTAGCTCTAAAAGAACATGTAGCACATCGGTGACTCCAGACCTCGTCAGTTCGTGCAAAAATAGCTTTCCTTTTGAAACTTCACCCGATTCTTCACAAGAAACATCTTCAGGTAAAGACATGCAGTGCAATTCAAATATATCGCCGGATGACACTGTGCATAAAGATGGAGTAAGGTATAAAGCTATTCCAGTAGCTGCAGATGAAAGAGAGAGCAATAATCACCCTTGTTGTGAGGGGCTACAAGAGTTTTCATCCGATTGTGGAATGACAGATGACACTGGCTCTGTACTCGGTGATACTTCTGGCATCAGAAAATCAGTTGGTGCAAGTGACATTTTAATAAAGGCAGAGTGTGGCAGCACTACAACCTTGGATCATCCAATAACACGAAATTCGGAATTAACGAACGATGATTGCCAAGCAGTTGAGGGTGGCAACAGCAGTGATGTAATAGTGGAACATCTCCAATCAGGACCAGATGTCAGACATTGTATTACCTCTGACAGGCACTGTCACCACCGACCACATTTAGATAGTGAAAGCAGTGGTTAGTGAATTCAAAACATAGTCTTGTTTTTTATTTAACAAATTTGTGTATAGATACATTGTCACATGCTTTTAGAATATTAAGATCCTTTTTATTATTTACTATAGTATATACTTTAAAACACAACTGAAGTGGTGTTGCGAAGAGAAGTGTATTTTTCTTTTGCAGTTATAATATATATGTATATCTATATATTATATTTTTTGTTTAACATTGAGAGAGAAGTTTATACACTGGATGTAGTTTAGCCCCTCCCATTATTACATGTTTTCACATTAATATATTTAATTCATGTTGGGTCACATGGCCAATAAGATTGAAGTTGTTTGTTCCACAGAACAAGACCACAGCATATTCTTCAGGTCACTGATTTTGTTAGGTTTGTGGCTGAAAGGACTGTGCCTCTGTTTTAGTTAAATGAAATGTGTGCATTTTAAATGTTACTTGCATTTCCATTGTTACCATTGACTGATTCTAAATTTAATGAATATGTCAGTAGTAAAATCAAAACATTGATTAATATCAGAATTACTAGTATAATTTTTTAACCATGGATGGCATCAATAAAAATAATGATTTTTTTTAACAAATTAATGGTTACTAACTTGTAAAATACTAAATAAATAATAGGGTGAATATCTCCTCGGAAATATATGCACAGCCAGGTGAAAACCATTTATGTATGTAAGTATATACGAAGCACTGTCCACACGGCCAGGATCCATCCTGCATTTGTGTGTGTGCATCTTTCCCTGGATCATGGTGGCTTAGTCTGTATTAAAAAGGTTTAAAAGTTTGCATCCCAAGGTTGTTATTATGAATAACTGTATACGGCTTCAGAGCTTAAAAGGTTTAGCAGATGTTGACTAAGCTGGCGTGGTCATGGAAGGATGCACAGGTGCTTTTAAGTACACACACAAGTAATGCATGACAAATCCTGGCTCTGCTCTTGGGAGGAAGAGGAGTGCAGGCTGCTTGTATATGTGTGATGCTAGAGACAGTTGTATAACAAATGGATGAGTGATCATTTTGTTTTTTAATGGGTGAAATATTTTTCTTTGTTATCCCCACTATAGTGTTTTTTTCTATAGCATACCTCACCACCTCATGAAAGTGGGAATGTGATGTTGTAATTATTTAAAAAACATTTGTGACATTGAAATTTAGAGATCTTACGCATTTTTTTTTCCAAATATAAGCCTTAAGCCTTTAAATAAAAAATAATGTGAATAATAAGCAATTTGCCACAAAAAGAGATGGGGTGAGTGCACATTACAATACTAAACAATATTTTGTGTTTTCTTTTGCTTTCTATTCCTTGAATCATTGAATTGTGTTCCAGTGACATAAAATGTGTCAACATATACATGTGATTATAAAGATTTATATATATATATATATATATATATATATATATATATATATATATATATATATATATATATATATATATATATATATATATATATGTCGTACCTAGTAGCCAGAACGCACTTCTCAGCCTACTATGCAAGGCCCGATTTGCCTAATAGGCCAAGTTTTCCTGAATTAATATATTTTCTCTAATTTTTTCTTATGAAATGATAAAGCTACCCATTTCATTATGTATGAGGTCAATTTTTTTTATTGGAGTTAAAATTAACGTAGATATATGACTGAACCTAACCAACCCTACCTAACCTAACCTATCTCTATAGGTTAGGTTACGTTAGGTAGCCGAAAAAGTTAGGTTAGGTTAGGTTAGGTCGGTTAGGTAGTCGAAAAACAATTAATTCATGAAAACTTGGCTTATTAGGCAAATCGGGCCTTGCATAGTAGGCTGAGAAGTGCGTTCTGGCTACTAGGTACGACATATATTACTGTATATATATATATATATATATATATATATATATATATATATATATATATATATAAAATACAGTACAGCACATATAAACATTTATATTCATATATCAATATTTATATATTATGTGTGACCAATAGAGTGAGATCAATGATTCTAGCACAAATCTAATCTATTTTGCTTACATTTTTCTTCATGTAAGAAAAAAGTTGAAAAATTTACTCTCCAAAGTACATTTTTACAGTTTTATTTGGCCTGATGCCAGGAGTTGTTTCGTTAACCCTTGTTAACATTGTCAAAGGCAGAGTAGGAAAGATTATAAATTGTCTTGCTGCATCATATGTTCCCGAGGATGAGGTGAAGAAGCACCTCAATAATAGGTCCACTGTATTTTGTCACTCCTGTTTGCATGATGGGTAGTGCAGTATGTTGTGTGTCCAATGGTGTTCTGGAAGTTGGCAGTGTGTAATTTGGTGCTAGTTGGCTATTGATATGTGGCTTGTTTTGCTTTATGTATAATGCCTTGTCAATATCTAGTCTTCTGTTGTCACTATATCGATAATTTTGGTGGTGTTTGTGATTATATCTTTGGTGATAGTCCGATTTATATAGAGATTATATGTTCTTTAATAGGTTCTGCTTCTGCATTGTTAGGCACTTTGAAAGGGATGTTGTTGTCTTGCCTATATATTGAATTTATTGGGCTGACAGACCCCAAGTGGGCATATGAAGGCAATGACAACATTCTTCTCTTTCAAGGGGTTTGGTTTGGTTTCAGAAGAGTTCTTCATGAGCAAGTTGGCAGTCTTCTTGCTCTTTTAATATACTGTTAATTAAATCTTCTGGTTGGTGTCAGTGGAGTCACACTACTAGCAATAATGTTTTTCAGGACTCTCTTCCATTTTGTGAGCCATGCAGAAGTTCCTGAAAAAATTTAAAAGTAGGGGCTGATTATGTACTGTTGTCTATTGTATCTGAAGTCAACAAGGAACTCGGCAGAGTAAAGCAGGTCCTGATCAATAATGGATATTCTAATGGGTATGTTGAGGAAATTATCAAAAGGAAGGTTAGCCTCAGGGCATCATTTTATTTATANAAAAGTGTAATTTCCTTTAACTAAATGCTCAAAACTGTAATCACCTAGGGCCTGCTCAGCACAGGAGTATATAAAAACTTTAATTTGCCAAATACATATTCATCCTGAATCCAGATAATACATCATTTTTATTAATTATCCAGATGCAGATTTATCAAATAAGTAATGATCAAAAATGTAAGTTAAACCTATAGTAGTGACCAAAATCCATTATATATATATATATATATATATATATATATATATATATATATATAATATATATATATTATATTATATAAATTATAAACTCAACTGACCAGCGCAGGTGACACAAGGCAACTACAGTAACTTTTGTGTGTGTGTGTGTAAAGCCAAACTAATCAAAATTATGATGCTTCTGAATAATGAGATCAAATTTGTTCGTACTTTGAATCCTGTATTTCAACTTTATAATTATGGAATAAAAATGTAATCATATTTTTGGGTAAAAGGTGATTTTTTTTGTATGCCCAAAGTGGGTCCAAATGATTACTTTTTTATGATAGATACGTGGTCCATAAGTTGACTTCACATCCTTACTACCTAATGTAGCATAAAATAAATTGGTTATCGAGGTTTTGAAAACCATAAATATCTTGGTAACAGAATGCAACAGTTAAATTCACAGAAATGTAAATACATACATTATATAATATTATATATATATCTATATATTATATATATATATATATATATATATATATATATATTATATAATATATATATATAATATATATTATAATACACACACACACACAATAGTTTAAATCACGAAAATTAACATGTGTGATGAAAAATGTGACAGTGTCAGACACTAAGGAAGAATTGAAACAGGAATTTCATTAAGTACCTTCATATTTAATAATACTTCTTCAGAAAGGTGAGTTACAAGTACATAGATTGGACATATATAGGCAGGAGAGGTGTGAAGTGAAGTGAGGTACAATGATAAATGGATGACTGGGAATGGGTGGATATAAATAGGAGCTACTTCCTATGGGCTAGTAGGCCCATATGTTGATATTAATAAGATAGTTGATATTAACACAGTATTAGTGAGACAAATGTGTATCAATGATCCTACTCAAATCAACCTTTAACTGATCAATCAAAAATGGATCTAAATTATACAAACCACTGCTAATGCTCAAATTATATAATTTTGTAATCTGTATTATACCAGATTCAATTATGTTCCTATTGAAAGTGAATTTTCAATTCGTTATTGAACAAGCCATCTCCCAATCAATTTGGTGGGATTTTTGTCAAATGAACAAACAAAGCATTAGACAAAAGACCATGTGTTACAGAGTATTTATGTTGCGAAATTCTACATTTTCAAATCTTTGAAATCTGATATTCTGTGATTTGAAATGTAGAATTTCGCACGTCTCGCCAGCCTATATACAGGTATATCCAAATCCATGTACTTGTAACTCACCCTTCTGAAGATGTATTATTAAATATGAAAGTACTAAAGGAAATTCCTGTTTCAGTTCTTCCTTCATGGTCTGATACTGTCTCGTATATATATATATACTGTATATATATATATATATATATATATATATATATATATATATTATATATATATATATATATATATATTATTAAATATGACCGAAAAAGTAAGATTAATAATTCTAACACGAATTTTCTCAATTTTCCTTATGTTTGTTTTTACTGATGACGGTAAATGAAAAATCAATTCTCCAAAATTCATTCTTTATTTCTTAGTCTGACGCGACACTTGAGCGCGTTTCGTAAAACTTATTACATTTTCAAAGACTTTAGTTACACACACACAGAACAACTATAACTGAACAGAGTTTAAACAGTTTTTCTTTTTTATACCTGCATTTGGGTGAGGTGATATGCTACAATGGTTTGGGGTGAGGTGAGAACAAACACAGAACACGAAACAATGGGTATAAGCTAAAGGGAAGAATAGATCTGTAACTGCAGAAGGCCTATTGGCCTTCTGCAGTTACTATTGGCCCGTATTTCTTGATGTTCTATATTGGAGCGGAATCTTGAAGTGGGTAGAATATAGTTGTGCGTTAATTGGCTGTTGATTGCTGGTGTTGACTTCTTGATGTGTAGTGCCTCGCAGATGTCAAGCCGCCTGTTGTCGCTGTATCTATCAATGATTTCTGTGTTGTTTGTTAAGATTTCTCTGGTGATGGTTTGGTTGTGGGAAGAGATTATGTTCATCTCTTCCCACAACCAAACCATCACCAGAGAAATCTTAACAAACAACACAGAAATCATTGATAGATACAGCGACAACAGGCGGCTTGACATCTGCGAGGCACTACACATCAAGAAGTCAACACCAGCAATCAACAGCCAATTAACGCACAACTATATTCTACCCACTTCAAGATTCCGCTCCAATATAGAAACATCAAGAAATACGGGCCAATAGTAACTGCAGAAGGCCAATAGGCCTTCTGCAGTTACAGATCTATTCTTCCCTTTAGCTTATACCCATTGTTTCGTGTTCTGTGTTTGTTCTCACCTCACCCCAAACCATTGTAGCATATCACCTCACCCAAATGCAGGTATAAAAAAGAAAAACTGTTTTAAACTCTGTTCAGTTATAGTTGTTCTGTGTGTGTGTAACTAAAGTCTTTGAAAATGTAATAAGTTTTACGAAACGCGCTCAAGTGTCGCGTCAGACTAAGAAATAAAGAATGAATTTTGGAGAATTGATTTTTCATTTACCGTCATCAGTAAAAACAACATAAGGAAAATTGAGAAAATTCGTGTTAGAATTATTAATCTTACTTTTTCGGTCATATTTAATAACATATGTCTACAGGAAAGACTGCTACCAAAATATACTAATATATATATATATATATATATATATATATATATATATATATATATATATATATATATACATATATATATATATATATATATATATATATATATATATATATATATATATATATATATATAATATACAAGCCTGAATGGTCCCCAGGCATACATGCAACTGAAAACTCCACACCCCAGAAGTGACTCGAACCCATACTGCCAGGAGCACTATGCAACTGGTGTACAGGAGACCTTAACAGCTTGACCATCACGACCGTACCACGAGTATTGGCGTGATGTACGTGATTATATATATATATACAGTATATATATATATATATATATATATATATATATATATATATATATATATATATATATATATATATATATATATATAATATATATATATATATATATATATATATATATATATATATATATATATATATAATGACATAATAAACATTTGAATAATTAAAATTCTGGAATTGCCTTGACAAAAGATAGAATGAGAAGAGGATAATGATGATAGTATTATCATCATTATTATGAACAAAGTCTAAGTGAAATACTTGGCAGTGTGGAGATGAATTGGATGATTTATAAAATTAACTACAGTACTGCAATAAAGCAAAGGTAAAGAAAATATGAATAAAAAAGTAATAAGCAGAGAACATATTTTCAACATGAAAACATAGGAATGATGGTACAAAAGGGTAAACATTTGAACAAGAAATACTATAATAATAATAGTAAATAATAAATAATAAATTTTTATTCAGGTAAGGTACATACATACAAGGTAAGATACAAAAGTTGATGGATTTATACATAGAGCTAGTACATACAAGGCCTAAAGCCACTATTACGCAAAGCGTTTCGGGCAGGAAAAACACTAAGACTAAAACTTAATACTAATTGAGATTAAAGTATAAATTGTGTTGAGAAAAAAAAATAAAATATAAAAAAAGGGGAGGAGAAACATGGCAAAAAAAAGCAAAAATACAATTTGGTCAACAAAACAGCATTGTTTAAAATGGAAGACATGGGTTGACATTTTGGGGGTGAGTATTATACTATATTAGTATATTGTAGATTTATTATTATACAATTTACTGTTGCTTTAGCAGTAATGATTCAACAGTATGCTACTTGTCTTTCCTGGTAACCTCAGCTTCCTGAGGCAAAGTTGTCAAACCAGTTTACCTCGTCTCCAATATTCAAGGTAGTCAAGAACCCACTAAGCATAATATCTGTCAACTTAAACACAAAACCATGTTGATTATCAGTCAGAAATTTTCAGAGTCTGCAACTGATGGAAATAACACAAAAATTCTTGTTATATATTTATTTTAAAATGTCTGATATAATACCTAAAAACAACAATTAAATTTTGAAAACTGAATGTACAGCATTTCTATCTTGTGGCCAAAACATTCAAGGATACTGAAGAAGGCACAAAGTTCCTTTCTGAATTTTTTATAATATAAAATTGTTGGTAATGACTAATGCAGTTTCATTCAAAATATCAAATGGCATTAAACCTATCTTGATTCAATACTTTAGTAAATAATTTGAATTTGCTCTGTACAGGAAAATATATATCTGTATCACAGTGATTTACCATTGCGAAATGCTATAGTCATTGCATGTGACTACCATTTGGTAACCTGTCAACCCGTTGAGTATCCTTCAGTTGTCATGCTGATCTAGCATGGTGGCATGGAGCAGCGATGAGTTTCACCCTTTGTTCACAAAGAATGCAGGAGAAATAATATGATACAATGTTTTAAAAGGAAACATACATTTAGACTAATCACTGCAGTTAGGGTGGGATACTACAGTAAGGATGATGACCATTCTATGTGACTAGGCCAATAGATAAATACTTAATCACTGGCAATTAAATGTGTGACTACTGATATTCTGCGATTATTGCTCTCATATATTGCATCCTAAATATAAAATTACTAATAATCAGTGATTATTAATAATCGGTAAGTGATTATTAATAAATCAGTATGACGATGCTAAATAGTCTTCCAGGATTGAGACTGTCAGATGACAGCCTGATCGACTTGTTTAGGTAAGTCAGCTATTAGTTTATAAATCGGCACTTTGAAAAGCGTAGGACTTAGACCCCTTTCTGAGATGTGCCTAATTCAAAGTAGCAATTATATAGCTACTCTTAACCTCCCTTATAGAAGGTTAACCGGCCTTATAGAAGGCCGTTCTGTTACTCAAATAACCCCTTCCCTATTAGCTGTGTCAAAAGCAGCTTGGAGGTCAAGAAAGGCGACGTGTTTGGTTCCTGTCTGATGAAGTACAGGTACTTAGAGAAGCAAGATTGTGTACTTCTCCCAGGGAGAAAGCCATGCAAGTTAGAAGTGAGTTGACTTGATTTCCAACATTTCTTTACACTTAAGAGGTTACGTGCATGAATAGCCCGTAAAAAGAGTGATGGAGAAAGTCAATAAGAGTCAATATATAAGGTAAGATTGTGAGGTGGAAGGAGAAAAGATCAAGTACCACTTTTTACACGACTTAAATAGTGGTACAGGACGGACTGAAACCTTGGCACTTCCTTCATTTTCTTATTTAATGTCTGCATGACTAACAAGAATGTGTCTGCCAGTGAATTTCATACTAAAAACAAAACGCACATATTATTTACACTAAATCCGCTGCTCATAAAATAGCTAAAATTGTCCATATACACACCATACAATGATTGCTTGCAATTGTCCATATACTACCATACACACCATAACATGACTACTTTCATTGTTATTGCAACAGTTAATTAAGTACAATCATTATACGGTTCCACGTAATATCAGGTGGGACATTAACGCCTCTGGTGGCCAGAAGCTTAACTGGTCAGACAGTTTTAACATTACGGTCAAACAAGGGTGAGTTGAACGTCTTGGCTCACTTCTTAACCTAAACCAAAGCCATTTGCACACGAGGAGGCAACTAGCAAGGAACACATTTCTTGTCCGTGAGTACATTATAGCGGTGTTACAGCCATAATTGTTTCATCTATGAGAAATATATAGCTTGTCGTGCTTCCGTATGAACTTTAATGCTTAGTTATTCATTATTATTCTTTATATTTTATGTATTTAGGCAAAAATTGCCATGTGTGTGTCAGATGGAAACCACAGCAGTTGGTCATTAGGGCTCTTGTGGTGGTCTTGTTCACAATTAGCCTTGAGCTCGTCCCCAAATACAAGTATATGACATTTATTATTTTGGTGTAAATGTAAATGAAACTGAAAAATTTCTGCAACACATTTACAGTATAGAGCGAAGGGGGGTGGGGGAGCATGATTCAGAATGAGGTTTTTAGTTTTAGTTCATTTATTATGCACCCCATACCCATCCCGTGGGCGGTAGTGGGAAGGAGAGGGGGCTCTTATGATTAATTTACCTAAGGGCCATCGTCCATAGTGGCTTCGGTGAGGGACAGGAAGCTGGCGGCTTGTCAAATTCTCCCCCCCACCCCAACCCTTTTCATGAGGATTTAATTGATATATTAGCAACTGCATTACGTCGTTAGGATATACAGTATATGTGAACATAAAGTATGCATGCATACATGTAAAGTACACAAATAAAAAAAGTATTCATGAGCATAGAGTGTACTTAAAAATAAAGTATACATATTTAACATATGCATGTATATAAAGTAAACGTGAATATGAAGGATACAGTAGGATAAAGGAGACATGAATATAAAGCCGACATGAATATAAAGCCGACATGAATATAAAGCCGACATGAACATACATTATACATAAAGTTACATTGGTCCTAGATAAATGGCCAAGTGACATCGGGTAAGGCCTCAGCAGCAAGTGGGAACGTTAAGTGGTAAAATAGGTTGAGCTTTAAGTGCGCGAGACAGCGCGTGCACCTGTGGCTACCGTGGATAGTAGACAGACTAACTGAAAACGCGGCGACTTTTAAAGTAAAGAAAACATGAGCTAGGAACTGAGACTTAGGCGGGGACTGTGCAGGCTTACACCATAAGAAGTCGAGAATAGGATTGAGATATTCGATCCCATCTTAGTGACATATACCAATATGTAGCCATCAATGATATAACCTCTCCCACTCTACCATTAACCGTAGGAGTGCCGCAGGGCAGCATCCTTTAGGACCTCTCCTATTTCTTATATACATATCAATGATCTGCCTAATGTCTCGAACATTATTGAACTTATACTATTTGCTGACGATACTACCTTCATCTACTCAGACCCCACCCCCCGCACACTAAATAATGTTGTAAATAAAGTATTAAACAAAAAAGTCCACTCACGGATGGCAACCAATTAAACTCACACTAAACATAGAAAAGAACTTCTGCATTTTATTTGGAAGCAAATCAACAAATGCAATTCAGCTTCTGATAGACAATGTTAACATCAGCAATAAAAATTATGGAAAGTTCCTTGGCCTATACATAGACACGAGACTCAACTTCAGCACCCATATACAACACGACCAAAAAAGTCTCAAAAACGGTCGGTAAACTTTCTAAAATCAGATATTATGTTCCATAATATCGACTTGAGAATGGTCCAGGACGGACCGAAGCGTCGTCGTCCCTTCACCTTCTAGTGTGTGGTCTGGTCAAATTACTTTAGCCACGTTATTGTGACTCATCGCCTGCATATTATGTTCCAAACTCTGCTCTCCTCTCATTAGCCCAGCCGCTTGGGCTGGACGGTAAAGCGACGGTCTTGCTTCATGTAAGTCGGCGTTCAATCCTCGACCGTCCACGTGGTTGGGCACCATCCCCACCCCCCCGTCCCATCCCAAATCCTAATCCTGACCCCTTCCATGTGCTATATAGTCGTAATGGCTTGGCGCTTGAGTATGATAGTGACGGTGTAACAAAGCAGAGCAGAAAACGAAGAAAGCCTAGCAGCTGATAGCCGAAGGAAAGATAGGAGTAGTGGAGGGGATGCAAAGTGTGTCCAGTGAAGAATGCGGAGAAATAACGGCGTTCAAAGTGACGAGGCGAATAAATCCCTAGAGAAGCACCACTCACAAATGGAGAGGGAATGAGAACAATCCAGAGAAACTAAAGAAGGAAAAGTGGGAACGAACCGGTGCAATAAGAGGAAGAAGGACGCAAAGGAGGAAATAGATAATACATCAAAAAATAACAAATAAAACAGAAAATAATAAAGAGGAATTAACCCTCGTATAAGCTGCAGGACACTGACCAGAAAGAGAAAGGAAGGAAGAAACAGGAAACCGCAGAAGACTGTGGAAAGTAACTGGGAAGAACGGGAATGGGGGGAACAACTCAAGTATCAGGGAAGAGACATGGAAGGAAAAAGAAGGGACGAGCCAAATAAACTAGGATAGTAAAATGGAATTATTGTAATATAGAACCATGAGGCCTTTGTCATGCTAGGTTGAGGGAAGCTAATAACCTAATGTAGGAAGGCACTATATTCGCCTTTTAATATTAGTGTAAACTGTAAGAGATGAATCCAAGTGCGCCACCAATTGAATAAGTCTACAAGGGCCGTGATGAGGGTTCGAACTCACGCCCGGGATTATCACAGACGCTGCCTTAGTCGACTAGGCCACGACATGGTAGAAAGAATTGCAACCGGGAATTCCACTGACTCCGCCAGTTGCTGGTGTCCTATGGGCGGCGCTCGGGGCACGCTGTCCTCTAACACCAGGTACAGGTACTCTAAGACCAAGGAGCCTTCAGCAACACGCCTGAGAGGCAGAGTTAAGATGAGTATGGCTATGGAAAGAGTAATCGTAAATAAGGGATACGTGAGAAGATAACGTAGACAAGAATAAATAATAATAATGAATAATAATAAGTGCTAACAGATAAAACTGGACCTGAAGCCGAATGTAACGTGCCAGGAATAAAGAGGCGAAATGTTTTAGATTTAACTACTCAGAACGAAGTGTCCATGTAGCACGGGCTATAGTGAGCCCGTGAGGTGAGATGAGAGCTAGGGGGCCCTTAAGGTGTGAGAGAGGAGGTAAGATAGAGCAGGGAGACATCTCCTGTCCACGAGGCTAACCATAGCCCGTGCTTCTTGCCCCGCTCCTGTGCCAGGTAAGTTACGGGCTCACCACAGCACGTGCTACTTGGAACTTGTTCCGAGTTGCTGAATCTATAACAACAACAGGTAAGATGGGGCGGGGTGGGGGGGGGGGGGATGGCCCAGTCGTGGTGGGGAGAAAGCCAGCTGTTCCGGTGCTATCTAGTCCGTGGCGCTGCAACCTGTCCTCTTCAACAGAGAACGTCGCATTTCGCTCGTATGCGTTACATAAGGCCAAAGATTGTCGTAGTAGAAAATGGAAGCGGCTCGCGACAGTGAGGTACTGTCCTATTTTCTGCTTCGGGTCCTCTGGTAGGTTAAGAGAGGACACTTTAATCTGACCGTTTTCTTGACGTTGGGAAACATTAGGAGGACGGGCTGGTGGTAAATCAAGCTGCAATGGTGCTGGCTTGGAAGTTCCATGGCTCCTTGGAAGTACATTTATAAAGCTGTTGCCGTTTATAAATGTTCCTGGTTAAATTATTTATTTTCATGACTTTCAACAATTCAGTTATATTCCCATATATCTCTTAAATATAAGTATTCCCTGATAACGTCTGTTCATATTTTCCTACTTTTCATGTGATGCCTTCCCTGAAAGCCGTATATAAAATGCAAAATGTCTTGTACAATTTATTATGTAAGTCTCCGTGTTAATATTAAGCTTTATATATTACCTCGTCAAACCTTTAAAGATAATTTTTTCTTTTGTTTTTATTAAGTTATGCCAATAACGCTCACTGTGTATTAATGGTTTCATGCATTGTTCTTATAAAAGGGGAATTTGATACATAGGTAAGATGTCTCGTATGTACATTTATGTAAACAAACTCGTTGATTTCTCTCCTGCATTGTGTCTCGAGCTTTAAACCCTTGCTTCTTGTTCGAGTTACATATGACTTTTTGAAAGTGGTCTGGATCAGTATATCAATATTGCTCAGCATCTTTAGAGTTCTGAGGAAATCAACCGTGTCAAGTCTGGTTTGTAGTGTCAGTCCCGTGGCCCTCAGCCGTTTAATTCCGGCACGAAAGTCGGCATAGTTTAGGAACGATTTTTGTCCAAGTTTTCGATTTTTATTGAACTGTCTCCGAAGCAGATTTATATAATCCAGTCGGGTTCGAATCCCGGCCGGGATAAATGGTTGGGTGCGTTCCTTGGCATGTAATATATACCCCAGTTCACCTAGCAGTACCCAGGAATCAGTCAGCTTACATCATAGAGGGTGAAAGGGTCTGATGTATGCTCGACCTTGGGGAGGAGTTTGGGAACCTCGATATAAGCCTGAAATGTATAAAACCCTAATTAAGTTTAAATTAAATTTTATTATATAGGTAAAAGTACATACATACATATTGATTTTCAAGCAGAATGTTGGATTTCTAGATATAGCTAGTATATACCATGCATAAAGTCACTACTACACACGGCGTTTCGGGCTAGATGTGGAAAAAAAACTAAGATTATGTAAACGTCGTATCTTCTGAGAAAACGCTGCTCGTTCTTTCAATATGGTTCGCGCGTGTTTTATATATATATATTAACAAGCTTAGGTATACACAACAATGTGCATACCTAAGCTTGTTAATATGACAAGCTTAGAGACCGAATTACTGACCCCGCCTAGGATACAACCCCCACAACAAGCTGAGTAACTCCTGAGTACCTTACTGCTAGGTGAACAGTGGTATTAGATGAAAGGAAATGTGACCAACCATTTCTGTCTCGCCCGGGATTCGAAGCCGGAATTCTTGATTGTGTGTCGAGAACGAATCCGACTGTGCTACCGAGACCCAAAGATAATGTGCTATTTTTTGCTGATATAAAATATATTAAGATTCATAAATAAGATTAATACAGCATGATCAATATCAATTAAGATTCCATATATCCACCACAAATCAAATTTGTGTTGGATATATGAGGGGTGAAAACCACATCATCAAATTTGCCGATGATACGACGATTTATGATAAAGTGGGAAATGAAAATGTTATTGAAGCCTTACAAAGAGATCTACATGAACTCCATAAATGGCCAGAAGACTGACAAATGCTTTTTAATATCGACAAATGCATGACCTATGCATGTAGGGCATAACAACCCACGCCACAGCTACAAAATTAATAACAGTACATTACACCAGATTGATGAAGAAATGACCTCAGAGTCAAAATCCACCATTCACTGAAAATTTGCACAGCAACAGTCAAAAGAGCTAACGAACCCCCATGGAACAATCAAGCGTATCTTTGATTTTAAGGAAAAGAAGGTGGTGATTCAAATGTATAAATCTCTGGTACATTTGGATTACTGTATCCAAGCATGGAAACCTCATCTTCAGAAGGACATATAGAAGCTGTGGAGAAAGTGCAACACCGGCAACAAAAAACATTCCAGAGCTAAGTCAGCTCTTGTATCAGGAGCGGCTGTGGGCCACAGGGTTAAAAAATATATATATATGAAACTATCAGGGGATAGCGACAACACTTGCAAACCAGGCATGGCGGGGCGGATCTCATTGAAACTTAAAACACTGAATAATTTGAAGGATGTTAATCCTGACTTCATAAGGTCAGATGTAACACAAACAAGGAGCAATGCTTTCAAGCTTGACAAACCACGGCGTAAGACTGAGAACAGGAGATGCTTTTTCACCCACAGGGTTATAAACCCATGGAACCGCCTACCCGCCGAAGCTGTAAATGTCAAAACTGTGTAAATTTTCAAATCCAACTGGAAAAGATCATCAGGGAAAATGGGGGGGGGGTTATAGGGTTGGACGGGGAGGCCCTTTGACAAGCCGCCGGCTTCCTGTCCTCATTGAGGCCGCTAAAGTGCTAGTGGCCCTCAGGTAAATAAGAGTTAACAAAATAAAATTTAGGCTCGTTAACTTGTACAATGTCATTTTTTTCACATTTAAATATATTTATAAATATAACTTACTATTCGTAGCTATATACAAATTCAAATAGCATATTGAAAGGAAGAAAAAGTTTGCTATTAAATGCAATAGGAACAATAATAGTATTAGGCCCGAAGCCCCAGGACCCGCTGCATTGTGGGAGAATAAACAATCAGCTGACATGTTCTCAGCCATCGATTAGAAACATATTCTACGTCTTTTTTAGCTTCAAGGGCGAGCTAGTGGCCGTATTTTCCAGTAAGTAGCGGTGAAGGGAGGCGATGGATGGGGTCTGGAAGGCGACATAGCTTCCAGGAAGTACAGAGGCTCTGCGCCTGAGGCTAAAGGTCAACTATCTTTTTTTTTTTAAGCTATGTTTCCAGTTGTTGTGATTCTAATGTTTTTAGTTTTTTTTTATTATTGTTTATTTTTTAGGGGGAGAAAGTAAGTGAAGTGTTGATAATGGAGATTTAAGAGTCTTTAATTGCTTTTTCCATGTATTTATTTCCTTTTATCAAATTTTTCCTTAATTACGGTATTTTTGGGACTCTTGTTGCTGAAGGATGTTGAGTCGTCCATCGTCTCCCAAGACATGAGGAAGAACTTTTGGGTGAAGGGTTGCAGAGATGGTATAACAAGTTTTGTAGTGTAGGGGAGAATGTGTTCTGAACAGGTCAAGCTGGCGAGAACTTCGGTAAGTTGGAGAAGAAACCGTGATGCAAACTGAAGGAGAAAACCAGTAACTGTCAGTAGCAGGCGATAGGGAAGATCTCATACAATTTGATTTGTTCTCGTCTGACATTCGGGGTACCTGGTTGATGGGGTTCTGGGTGTTCTTCTACTCCCCAAGCCCGGCCCGAGGCCAGGCTTGACTTGTGAGAGTTTGGTCCACCAGGCTGTTGCTTGGAGCGGCCCGCAGGCCCACATACCCACCACAGCCCGGTTGGTCCGGCACTCCTTGCAGGAAACAATCTAGTTTCCTCTTGAAGATGTCCACGGGGTCTGGGGTTCGATTCCCAGGCTAGACGGAAAAGGTTGGGGGGTGATTTCCTTTCATCTTGGTGCAAACTGAAGGAGACAACCAGTAACTGTCAGTAGCAGGCGATGGGGAAGGTCTCATAGAGTTCGGTTTGTTCTCATCTGATATTCGGGGTCTGGGGGTTCGATTCCCAGGCTAGACAGAAATGGTTGGGACCCATTTCCTTTCTTCCCGGATATCTATTTACTGCACTTAGCAGTAAATAGATATCCAGGAGTTAGGCATTTGTTGTGGGGTTGCAACCTGGGGTAAGGGTCAGTAGCTTGACGTTGGGGACAGGAGTGCCTCTATACAAGCCTGTGTATGTATATACACAGGCTTGCTCTCCCCAACAAATCAAAATAATTATTGTTGATCCATTTCTGACTTGCTCGTAACTTAATTCAACATGATGCTTAATTTATCTAGACAAATATGGCTAGCTGGAGGAAGTGGATTGGAAATGGGGTAATTTGTGTTGATGTAACAAATCCTCGTCACGGCCCTTGGGGATTTGTTCATTTGATGCATCACGCAATTGTGATTTGTATGTATTGTGTTGATGTACTCTTCTAGTTGTGTTTACAGGGCTGAGCTACGGCACTTTGGTCCAATGGTAGTAGTTCAACAAATTCTGTAGAGGACTGTATCAGTGAATACACAGGTCTCTCAGAAATATAGGCCTTAGAGTACTGTTTGAATAATGAACCCCCTTGCTGAACCTAAGGATCATATAAACATAGATGGTAGATTTGTGGGTTAAACATCGATGGTAGATTTGTGGCTTGCTGTGCTATTTGGATACAGAATTTAAAAAAATCTCTATTTATACAGTTTGGGTTACATTATGCTGTTCACCATTGTTCTGTAGTACAATGAATAATTGATCTGTATCAAATGTATCCATTGCCTGTAGGTTGTGTCAGGGTTTATTTTCAGACATTGTAAGTAAAATATACTGTGAAGAATACATCATTAACAGACTTTATTTACTTCTGCCTTGGTCATGTTCTCTCATGGGTAACTAAGGCCAGTTGATTTGCTCCGTATTTAGTAAATGGGTATGACATTTTGTCCTTTTAAATAAATCTTATTTAAAAAGAACTTCTTATTCATGATTTTCTTAATTTTGCAGGTTAGGAGTTGCAATGTCTGAATCAAGTAGTACAGACTCTAGGTCCATATCCAGCCTCCCTGATAACACTCAGCAGTCATATCTAGTCCAAGAATCTTCAGGTGCTGCTCTCTCCACTCCTCGACCACAGCCACAGCAATCGGTTCCATCTTCTTTAAACGTTAAACCATCATCACCAAACATGGAGCACCAGCCACAGTCTACTTTACCTACTGAGGAAGCTTCCCCTACAGAAAATTCTCCAACAATCTTAACTTCGGAACTCTCGTCTGGACAAGTTTCGTCCACTTCCAGTTCAGAGCAGTCTTCACCCACCGCTTCTACACCTGAAGAGCCACAGCTTGCAGAGGAACCTTCACCCTCTCAGGAATCTCCACCTGGACAGCCTCCCACCTCAGGGCAAGCCCCACCGCAGCAAGAGAATGCTAATGCGGGAAACAATGCTCAGAATAGAAATAATGCACAAAATCGGCCGAATAATAACAACAATGGTGGCCTGGCCAATGTGAGAGAACGACTCTTTCAGGCACTCTTCTTCAGGTTGGCTGTTGCATATGCTCGTGCTTTCCCACAACCAATGAGAAGATTGATTGAATTCACTGTTTTACTAAAGGTAAGCTACATAGAAATGAATATACACTTGTACAGTGTATGATAATGAATAAATGAGTAATGTCACCATCAATTAGCAACACTATCATTATTGAGAAAATCCACAGGAGCCGCGATGAGGGTTCCAACCACTGGGTGTTTCCCAGATGTACGCTCTAGTCGACTCCTGTGGATTTTGTCATTGATATATCACGAAATGTGATTTATCTGTGTACAGGTACTATCATTATTGTTAACCCTGGGTCATTCCTCTGCCAGATTAAGTTCTTAAATACAGGTACATAAATTGATACAAATGGAGTATACTGTATAGACTATAAACTTATGCTCTGTAGTGACAGGTCTTAGTAAATAGATATGGCTCACATGTTTGCAGCTAGGATGTTTGGATCTTTGCGAGCCCTGTACAATAAACCGAAAGCACATGTTTGCAGCCAGTTACACAGACTCGTTTCGTGTTGCGAATAACAACTGCACCTGCCTTGTGATAGAGTAAAATAACTGGACTGTACAGTAATGCATGTTCATTTAGTAGTAAGTTCGTTGTTTTGCTAATGATACCTCACCGACTTGCAGTAATTGGAGTACGTGAATACCAGCTAGCAAGTTTCAAGTGTGGTATGTTATACCTTCAGCTGAAAAGTAAACATTACATTTATTTGTCTTATGGATCAGAAAATAATTGAGGTTTGCCAGTACAGTGTTATCATTTGTGTCATTTTAAAAATTTAATAATGTACCGTACAGTATAACTTTCTAGACTGGAACAGTTTTTGTATTCAGATCTAATGCATCTAATCTAATCTATTTTCCATTATTTGTAGCTATAATTATTCATTTTAATTAAGGCAAATGACACATGCTTTTATGTATATTTTGACCAAAATAACTTTCTTTGGGGGAGAGGGGGTTAGACAAATTTAAATGTTAATATTAAATTTATAAATTTTTGTAGGTATTGCATTCCTGTTAATTAAATATACAGATTTACTCAACCAGAAGAACTTTTTTTGTTTTTTTGTTTTGTTTTCGGTGCTTCTCAAGACTGGATTGGGTTACATATGAATAGGCTTCCACAGTCCATAACTAATATGTTGAAAGTGATTGTTTGGTCATAGAATTAATAATATTTTTATAGTACTTTTAACTATATTCACTGTTCTTTTCAGTTTAACATTGGGTCTTGGGGAACTAAGCTCCACTTGGAGCAGTCTGTCATAAATATTAATGATAGCATGGAAATTTTTAATGGCACTGTTTCAGGCCTTGACAACTTTGTTCCTCTTGGTCTACATTCATCTTGCTTTCACTCGAGCGCCCATCACTTGCCTGGACCATATTCGTGATGATTGGCCCAGGGAAGGTATTTTACGGGTAGAAGTCATTAGGAATCCAAGTAAGGCAAAACCCTTTTTGTTTATATTTGTTCTCGTTCAGACAGATTAATAATTTTTGCACATGGAAAAGTTAACTAAGAGGAAAATCAAAGAGGTTACCTTGATATTTTAGCTTTGTCATTTTTTTTATATTTGCATTGCTATGCTGTTAATGAGTTTTATATTTTCTCAGATATTTCAGTCTTAAATAGATACACATTTCTTTCTTTGTACAGACTTTGTATCAGTGTAATGTAATACAGATAGTTATATATATCCATGTGTCCTCTGGAAAGTAACACGATTTTGTAACCTAAGTAATCTTGATCTAGGATTTCTTGCACTGAATGATGTACACGTTACAGTGCTTGGCCCCAGATTTTAAACTCGGCGTTACATTATATTTCTATAAGTGTTCTGCTTACTTATGTAAAAACATGTGCGCTTTACTATTTCTTGGTGCAGGCTTTTTTCATAACAAATTTAATGTAATGCATTTACTTGTATAGGTGAAGATTACACAGTGGAACAGAGTTACGAGAAGGAGGAGCGCTTGCAGCAGAGACAGCTAGAGTTTCTCGGTGCTCTTAGCTCTGATATCGATATGTGAGTCTTGTGCTGTTGTTGTTCGTTGGACTGAGGGGTGCTTTAGGCTCATCATTTTATGAGTGATGGTAAGAGGGTAGTGCATATGTAGACAAATGCCAAGATGAGACGACTTTATTTGCTGTTAAACGTTTTCCCTTGTAAGAACTTTATCAGGGCAGCTGGTAAAATTCAGTGATTTGTATAAAGTATTGCCTTCAGGTTCTCAAATTGTTGTTCATCATTTTGGGTATTAAATTTTCTTTAAAATTATATATAACCATCATTGCAATCTGGTGCATAAAAGTGCAGTAATGTTTGGCACCCATTTAATTTTAAATGCTAATTGGCAATAAATTACTCATTGTGTAATACTATACATATACATTCTGTAATTTAATAATATTCCTCTAATTTGATTTCCCTAGAGCTGGGAAGAATAATAGGTACACTGAAAAGCTAAGACTACCATTAGGTGATGAAAAGTAAATGAGGAATTTGCCTGCTCATTAGTTACTCCTCCCATTTTTCTTTCACTTACGTTTTTCACTTTTTCATTATATTTAATTTTAGTTCCTACATGCAACTACTACCTTAGATCCAATCCTCTTATTGATTGAGATGTAAGTCTCGTCCTGACCACACACTCAAACCTCAACAGAGTACTTGGGAAAGTGTGAAAGACTTTGTGTAAATCTTGATATAAAATTCACAAATACATAAGTTATTATGTCTGTCTGTAAGAAGACATTATGTATCATTTATTATTAATACTGGCTTTTATAGATAACAATTTTTTTATATAAAAGTGCTTGATGAGCAATGTAATTTACCTCGTAAGGCTTAAATTGGTCAACTCAGGCAGTGTGTTGTTTTCTAGGTTGTTTGGCGGAGGCGACCCTGTGGTCACCGATGGAGACGGCTCGGTGACAGAAACGCACCCACACGCTGAATCAGAGGCTGGTGTTGATGAGGTAGGGCAATATGTCTGTCCATCACATATTGTATTTTCTGAACCATGGTGACTTTGCTGTGTCTGCAAGGTGCTAGCTCTTGGGTCCTCCCTTCCTTATTGTATCTACTGCTTTACCGTTATTGATGTTCTAATGATCTGTCATTCTTATTCCTGAGGCTATAAATTGAGGTAGTGTCACTTCTGCTTCAGATGAGTTGCATTTGTTTATCACTCGCGTTGAATAGAAGTAGTACTCGCCTAATTGTGCTTGCGGGGGTTGAGCTTTGGCTCTTTGGTCCCGCCTCTCAACTGTCAATCAACTGGTGTACAGATTCCTGAGCCTACTGGGCTCTATTGGTAGTGGTACTGTACCTCTGTTTACGAATTTAATCCGTTCCCAGAGATGGTTCATAAACCGAAATGAATTTTCCCCTGAGAAATAATGTCGGTTGAATTACTGTAATCCATTCCACACTTCCAAAAATATTAACTTTAAAAATACATTCATGCATAATACTAAAAAAAATTTGTACTACAGTATGTACAAGTTATACCTTACCTCTATTGATGACTCTTGTTGGCATATGGAAGACAGTGAGGAGAAGTGTGAATGAAGGTGTGTGATCAAGAGTTGAATAAGATTGGTATTAAAAGCTAGTTTTCTCATTACTGAAACTATTGTTGATTTCTTTTAAAAGATCAGTTGCCTTTATTGCAATACATTTTATATTATGCTGTATTGCACAGCAGACCTAATGATGCTTTTAATTTAAATATTACTGTTATTATTAGGTGTTTCTAATAAGGGGGATCTGTTGACCAGACCACACACTAGAAGTTGAAGGGACGACGACGTTTCGGTCCGTCCTGGACCATTCTCAAGTCGCTTGTGAATGGTCACAAGCGACTTGAGAATGGTCCAGGACGGACCGAAACGTCGTCGTCCCTTCAACTTCTAGTGTGTGGTCTGGTCAACATACTTCAGCCACGTTATTGTGACTCTTCGCCTGCACAAGGGGGATCTCTTTTGTGCGTGTTTTTGTGTTGGTAGGCATTACACTCTTCTTACAGATGCCCTCAATTTTGCTTTCTGCAGGCTACTGTTGAATATCGCGAGTAATTCTGTAGTTTTGTTTATTGCTCATTTGTGGTGGTAATGGTCACCTATTTACAGTAGCTAAAGGTATTATTTATTACTGATGTGTTTCCATGTTGACTGATTAAGAGAGAGATTTTGGTGGTACTTGCAGAGTGCTGATCTTAGGACCTCTGAAGAATCCAGTCCTGAGCAACTTGTAACAATGTCACAGGACCTAATTGGAGATACAGCAAATCATGGTAAATAACATTTAAATTATATGTACAGTAATTTTTTTCTTAAATACAAAGCAAACTTTTCATATGGAGTGTTTTTCAAATGGAGGTTTCTTTGCACTTTCAGTTCTGAAGTGATAATGTGAGGGAGAGTAAAACTTGAATTTTTTGTAATTAATGGAGTATTGAGTATTTCCACCTCATATTAACCATTACTATTTAAATTGCTACTTTTGAAATTGCCCCTACCATCGTTCTATATATCTGGATTGTTACTCTATTTTCAAAGTAACCTTCAACACTTTTTTTCCTACTGAAGCACTGATTAATCTTTCTTAAAATAAATGCCCAAGCATTGTTTAATAATGTTAGCCCTTCATCAATACACTTGTGTTCCACATAGGATTACCAACCTTATACCCCTGTCCTTGAAAATCTATTAAATGGGGAAAGTGTATGTGACTTGGACGTGCTCACTTACGAAACCAAAAGATGTGCACTTTGAGATGCTCTCAACATTAGGTGCATATTGTATGAAATTGGATCTAAGATGTTAAAGAAGAATGGACGATTACTGTGGTATTTATAAATGCAACTTAAATAAATACACCAGTATTTACTAATTTTATACATGGTACCATTGGGTACCATTTATGCTTGTAAACTTTGATTTTGGATTGCACAATAGTAGCATTTAGCCTTGTGTGGAGGCGAGATAGTGTTGCAGCTTGAATGGGAAAAAATTTGAATTCGAGCAGTAGAAATGAACAGTTTGAGAATTGCATAATGTGAACAAAATTTAATGATGTGAATAGATAAAAGTTAGTAAAATATAATAGAAAGATATGTTGTGCAAAAGCTAAAAAAAAATTGCAAGATTGAGGAGCATAATAAGATGATTTGGCCATGTTGAATGAATGGTTTAAGATTGAGTGGAGAAGAAAGTGAATTCGAGTAATTTAGTGTAGGTGGTTAAGATAAGACATAGCAAGCGTGTATGAGAAAGTGGGGAGTGAGTGTGACATGTTATCTGGATGTGGTGGGAAATAAAGCTGAAGTTTGTGAAAAGGGATCGAGTGTTTTACTTGTATATGGCAAATTAAGAAGAGCACTGTATACCTACGTTTATGAAGTGGTGGGAGTGCTGCTGTGAATGATTTGCTGGAGTATGGTGTGGCTTGTTAAATAACTGGTGTTGGTTAATGCTGTAATTTTAGTCTTTAAATATACTGCTCCCTGTGTTTTCCATAGTGATGCCTCCTACTAAGTGTAGGGAGTTGGAAATATACTTTTTCCCTGTAACATTTGGTGTGGTGAATATAGTGTGTCTTGTGCATTGTAATTACGTTTGGTGTCATTATTTTTCCCTGTAACATTTGGTGTAGTGTATATAGTGTGTCTTGTGCATTATAATTACGTTCGGTGTCATTATGTTGTCATGATCTTTTGTAATTCCTGGAGTTAAGTGCAGTGAAGTGTTGTGAGTGTATTTGAGCCCTTAGCGTGTGATAAAACTTTAAAGATATTTGTGTTGTTGACAAGCAATGTGTAAATTGCATTGTTTTCTTGCCATTATTAACCAATTAATATTTTCTTGTATAATATGGGCTTGCAACTTCCTGTCCCTTGGTTAATAATGTTGACCGTGCCTCCTCTTCCCAGGCTTACCCGAGTTCGAAAAACGAGAATTAGGAATATCAAATGAATCTTCTGGTGAGTAATTTACGGTTTTGTGTTTAATGTCTTCTAGATTCTAGTGTTGATTGTTTATTCATAATATTTATTTAGTAGGATTGTTATAACAAAACTAAGCTATATATTTACTTGTTTTTATCTAATCCTCTATAACTATATTATTAAATTTTTCTATGGGCTGATGCTTCTGTACCCCAAGAAAGAAGGACATGGGGAATCAGGGTATTGATAGTGAATGAATGTGTTAGATGAAATTCACATCCCTTACATTATTAGTATTTTCCACTTTTTAGAAAAGGTTACACACACGCTTTTCCGACTATCTTGTTGAGGTTGCATCTTGGACTCCCATTTCTTTCTCAAGACATGGGCTGTGTGTAATTTTTTAGTGTTTATTGTAGCACATTGCAAGAGTTAGCTGTGTTATCTGCTTTGACCGGAGGGGGGTTATTGAGAGTGGCTGGCTCGGTTTTGCTCCTAACTGACAAAAGCATTGTGTTTGGATGTGAAATCAGACAGGTACATGGGGTTTAGTAGTTTATACTGGCTTAAAATAGGTATTAATTTGATACAGCTGGAACAGGTGAAATGTCATCTTTTAAAAGATTTTATGAGTTTAAGGGACCTGGGGCCTGACTGCCGAGTGGATAGCGCTTCGGATTCGTAGTCCTAAAGTTCCGAGTTCGATACCCGGTGGAGGTGGAAACAAAATTGGCAGAGTTTCTTTCACCCCCTGATGTCCCTGTTCACCTAGCAGTAAATAGGTACCTGAGGGTGTGTAACAAAAAGGGAGGCCTGGTCGGGGACCGGGCCGTGGGGACGCTAATTATCTAATCATCTCAAGATAACCTCAAGATGCCTTATGTTGAATGAAGTGGTAATCCTTGTCAGGGAAATTTATTAAAAAATTTAATGAGTCAACTTCAACAGACTTGTCTGCAGTACATCCCATATATTTGGTCTAGAGAGAAGGAATGACAAGTCGGTACAAAGTACAGTAACTAAACCGATTAAAGGTAACTGGACTAAATTATTTAAGCACTCCGATACATCGGACACCCGCTGTCTCTAGCAGACTTGGCTATTATTTATTTTAGATAGAAGCTAATTGGGTGTTCTTTGATGGCAATGGATACCCTAAAGACCTTAACCACTGACTTACTGCTGCGTTTTAATAGCGGTTTTGTGAGACATCTGTTTAGCTTGGTTTCAAGATAGGAGGAGAGGCTGAAGGCTCACAGTGTGCTTGGGTATTATGACAACAATATGCCACATTTATGAAACCCACAACTCATAATAACAAAAGACATAATTATTATTTGTTGATGTTATAAATATATTATAGTAATAGTTATACTGATCAGTAAGAGTACATGTAAAATTAGCATCTGATATTGTACTGTACGTGCACATCTAGGGAACCATTCCTGCGAATAGGTAGAATTTTTGGAATAAATTGTATTTTGCTCCCAAACTAAGGATGAGTGAGAAATTATATTGATATTCATCTAAAATTGCATTCAGTGCTGTTCAGTTTAATGCTTTTGGTACTTCTAATACTATATAGGTTGCTTCTCACATTAATATACTGTACTGTATTTCAATTATCTTTTAAATCTTATTACTGTATACTGTAATAAAACAGCTTAGGTTTGTGTAATGAAAATTGTAAATATCTGGTGTTATTTTGGCTTGTTGGTGGCAAGGCTAACTGATTGGCACTGAGGAAATTTGGGCCAGAATCATTCCACCCCAAACCTCTCTCAAGTGCGGCTGTTAGGCCACCCACCATCACCATCACATGCAAAGTTCAGCAGGCCTTGCTGCTCTAGTCAAGTGTTACTCATATCAAGATTCAAAGATGTATTCTACAAATTAAAAAAAAAACGGAGAAATGATTAACTTTTATTTCTTAGCTCAAGTAGAATACGAGCCACCTGAGGATAAAGTTATCGCTGACTTGACAAACGCTGCCCATGCCGAGTCAGACATGTTCACTGCCGAGTCAGACATGTTCACCGCCAACCATACTGAAGAAGACCTGATGGCTACCGTGCATGATGATTCCCCCTTGCCAAAAAAGGAGCCTTTGGAAATGCTTGCCAAAGCTGGTAAGTTCTTGTTACAAAATTTATGGGTTGTCTTCTCATTGACGTTGATCATATTCACGGTAGGGAATAATATATTTCCTAGACATCTCTTGGTGATATCGAATATTTGGTTATAAAATTGCATCAGTTGTGCCCTTCATTTTTCATTCAGTTCTGTAAATTAGCGTTGCGTTCAGTGTTCACATTTATATTGGGGTTTGTTACTAATTATGTGTGCAAATTGTCTTGTAGTAAACTCCTCTCAATGTATACAAATCTATATATGATAAGAACTCAAAAATATAATTGTCTAAAAAGCGTATATTTCCTCTATCCTTTGCTGGATTTTCATAAGAGGTTTCTAGATGCATCACTGTAGAGTACGTAACTTTACACCTGATCCTGTGTAGAGTGGGGAGCTGCTGTCAGTGTCTGCTGGCATATGGTGGTGGTGCTAGTTTAGCCATGATGCGCTATATACAATAGTGTGAATGAGATAATATATGAAATATATGAGCGATAGTTTATATCCACCTTTATCCTGGGCTCTATACCATCTCGCCTCACATAATTAGGAAAACAAAGCAATGATAGTAGAATGGTATCACATAGTTCGTTAGTTACGCCTTCATTCTATTACATATACCATTGGGTGGCACTGAATGATGCACTCTTGGGCAGTCAGATTGAGTACCAATGGGTCTTGCCAGTGCCAGGATGGGTGACCGCATAGACAACCATGCTGGTAGGTAGGGAAATATTGGTAAGCCATGTAGAGAGGATTACAGTCTGCAGTAAGATGTGTGTGTGTGTATAAACATCACCTTACTGGGGCGTGCTACTTTATATTTGGCTTCAAATATATCTTTGTGATACGTAGTTTTCCCAGCTTGGTGCCTTCTCTCGATAATTACTTGCTACTCTAAATACATTTTAATATGTACTTTGCATTTATTTTGCTATACTGGTTTTCTGCTCTCATACTATTAGAATATACACTGTTTTCACTATAAAATATATGTAATTTCTCAAAAAGTAATTCTACCATTGTAAGTTAAGCTGAAAATGAAGATGCAATGAGTAATAGCATTAATATCTTCAACAGTATGGCCAGAGGATGAGTATATTGTGGAATACTCGCTTGAATACGGGTTCCTGCGACTCTCACCAGCCACACGACAGCGTCTCAATATTCCTGTCAAAATTGTTACTCTGGATCCTATGAAAGATGCTTGCTTTGGAGACTCGCTATCAAGATTTATTCTGGACGAATTTTTAGGCTATGATGATATCCTCATGGGATCTATTAAGAGTTTGGCTGAAAAAGAAGAAAACAAAGGCTATCTTCGGTAGGTAAAATCAATGTGCTCTAAATGCAAGAGGAATCCTGTATGGTGCATTGATATTAATTATGGATATCTGTGTTACTGATCTGTTAAGAGACATTTGTTAGTTAGGGAGTTAATTGGCTTGAATCAATGTAGTCCAGACACTAGATACCACTTATTTCCCTGCATGAAATACTTGAAAAGTTCCCTATGGCATTGATGTAAGCATTCCTTCCTACGTGGCTATGCATAGTAGGAACCAGTGGCTCTTACCATATATTAAGCATGCAAACGGGGTAACTGAAATTGTGTGCTTATTTCTATATAACTTAAGTTTTTGGCCGACCCCAAGAATTTGTCTTTAATCAAGGAAATATTAAAATTTTGGCTATGCTGACTAGGCTATAAAAAACTCCACACAATTTTTTTTTGGGGGGGGCATGAAATAGTAACTGCATATATTTTTTCTTTACAATTTTTTTTTGGGGGGGGCATGCAATAGTAAATGCACATATTTTTTCTTTACAAGCAGAAATGTTGTTACTGGAGAGCACTATCGCTTCGTGAGCATGTGGATGGGAGGCAGCAATTATCTGGCGGCAGCGTTTGTGATGGTGGTGTTCACTCTGAGTGTATCCATGCTGCTGCGGTACTCGCACCACCAGATCTTCCTCTTCATTGTGGATCTTCTCCAGATGCTGGAACTCAATGTGGCTATCACCTTCCCTGCAGCACCCATGTTGACTGTGATTCTTGCACTTGTTGGTGAGACGCAAAAATATAGACAATATGCAGATTTTGTTCCTTCATAAACTTTAGTATTACGACTACAGACAGCGCTGAAGTTAATTTTTATCTTTGGATATAATTTTCTTAACAGATTTGCATGAAAGAGAAATGTAACGAGAATGATGTATTTGAAGGAAATGAAAGAAAGGTGTCGTAAATCTTGGGCAGCAGTTTAAGGCTAGAGGAAATAAGCATATACACATTTTGTGTAATAATTAAAAATAAGGACAAAGTTTAACAGTTTTAAAACCATGCTAACCTATGATTGCTGGGGACTCGAACCTAACAATCATGGGTTAGCATGGTACCGCTATATAGTCGTAATGGCTAATTAATGATAATTACCTTACCTTACCATGATTGTTCATAGATGGGGTTTATTATAATCATGGGATTGGCTTGCCAGTTATGTGACCCACTTCATTATTGAAGCGTATGAGGTACTGTCGTTCAGCAGATAGACTCATTACTGTAATCATTGTAAATAATTAGGATGCCAAAACAGATACTGAACAGTGAAGAAGCTGCATAGCATATGTTGAAAGTTTTGAAAGGGGAAATAAAAAAACAATAACATTTGAAAAGACTATAACAAAGTGCAATAATTCAGGGTGCCTTATATTCAAAGTTGAGCATTAATTAACCCTTAAAGTGCGCATCACATCATATGACGTGCTAGGCGTTTTACCAGTCAACTGCTCTTCACGTCATATGATGTGTTGGAGTACTACGCAAGATTTAAACGGCCGGCGGATACACGGGGTTCACCACACCTTCATCAGGGCTCTTGTAAACAGACGCCATTTTTTAAAAAAATCGTGAGCCAAACTCCCGGGTGTTAGGGCCTCAGTATCGCGTAAGCTACCAAGCCTGACGCACGCAGCATGAGCTCACAGCACTGCTGTTCAGCTTGTGACCACAGCATTGCCTAAAAATGCCAAAATATACTTGTTCGTGCTATTATGTAGCGATGATATTATTACAGAGGACCCCTGACTGTGATAAAAGTGACCAGGGTTCTGATAATAGCAGGATTGCGATGATATTTAGCGCTGTGCGCCATGGAGGGAGGAGTAATGCTGTGGGAGGGAGGGTGGTGGCGATGTTTTCTGACTGTGTGTGGCCACCTTTTATTGACTGCACTCAGCATACCAGCTTAGTGGTTCGCTATAGTGAACACAAATGTAGATACTTATATATAACGTGTGTATAGAGGGTATAAACAGCAAGAGAAGGTTTGGAGCCGCCATTTTGGTGAGGGTGGTGGCGTCGTCTGCACGACGCCACCGTGCAGACGACGGTGTTGTTTACTGGTTACCACGATGGTCTATGGGCACCATACCAGTTTATTTGTACAAGTATGGTGAATAAAACAGGTAGATATTTATTTATAATGTGTGTATATAGCGTAATAACACCACACAGTATTGTTGGAGGAGAAATATTAGTGTGTCTGGCCTTGAGGGAGGCAGCCATCAGCTGACTGTGTTAGGTCCTATGTCTTTGTGACTTTACTCACCATACAAGCTTAGATGTACAGTTATGGTGAACAAAATATGTAAATACTTATATATAACGTCTGTATATAGTGAATTATAGCAAAAACAGTATTGTGGGAGGAGAATGTGGGCGAGTCAGATGACTGGAGGGAGGGCGGGAGTGGCTGGCTGGTACACGGCGGTCACTCCTCGTTACTTTTTGACTCATAATAGCTACTTAGTGGTTCGTTATAGTGAACAGAACATGCAGATACTTATATATAACCTGTGCTTATAGTGTAATAACCGACAAAGTATTTGTTCACTGATTGATGAACATAACTGAATCAACAATATGCACACCATATTTTTGAGTACAGCAATGATTCACTCATTTTATTATATAAATATATCAAACTACACACTATTGAATAATATTACAGCAAAAAAACTATGAAACATCAATCAGAGACATTGAAATAATTAGGTAATTATCTCTTTGTGGCAACTCTGGCCTGACAGCTAGCGAGCAACAGACCGCCTGGGACGCATGCTGAGTCAGCGCCTATAATTTGCCAGACTTCCCCGCCCTATAGCGGGCAATATATGGCACTTACGATTTTTTTATTATTTTTCCCGTGATCAGTGAACACAAATTAACAGGTTAGGAAGAAAAAATAATTTTTTTTTTTTTTCAAAATGACATGCGCCTGTGGGGATGGCAGGATATTAGACCCCGAGCATGTTAAGGGTTAATGATAGGCAAATATGATAACAGCTGTATAATTAATGAAATATAATGAGCATATAAATATCCTAATGGGCTGTTGTCAACCTAAATAAACATAGGCAAATACAATTATTAAAATATTTGAATATAATGTTAATGGTTTTTATTAAACAATTATATTCTATCTTTTGTGACTAAATTGAGAAGTACATTTAGTGTGTAAGACACNCCGCTTGGGCTGGACGGTAAAGCGACGGTCTTGCTTCATGTAAGCGGCGTTCAATCCTCGACCGTCCACGTGGTTGGGCACCATCCCCACCCCCCGTCCCATCCCAAATCCTAATCCTGACCCTTCCATGTGCTATATAGTCGTAATGGCTTGGCGCTTGAGTATGATAGTGACGGTGTAACAAAGCAGAGCAGAAAACGAAGAAAGCCTAGCAGCTGATAGCCGAAGGAAAGATAGGAGTAGTGGAGGGGATGCAAAGTGTGTCCAGTGAAGAATGCGGAGAAATAACGGCGTTCAAAGTGACGAGGCGAATAAATCCCTAGAGAAGCACCACTCACAAATGGAGAGGGAATGAGAACAATCCAGAGAAACTAAAGAAGGAAAAGTGGGAACGAACCGGTGCAATAAGAGGAAGAAGGACGCAAAGGAGGAAATAGATAATACATCAAAAATAACAAATAAAACAGAAAATAATAAAGAGGAATTACCTCGTATAAGCTGCAGGACACTGACCAGAAAGAGAAAGGAAGGAAGAAACAGGAAACCGCAGAAGACTGTGGAAAGTAACTGGGAAGAACGGGAATGGGGGGAACAACTCAAGTATCAGGGAAGAGACATGGAAGGAAAAAGAAGGGACGAGCCAAATAAACTAGGATAGTAAAATGGCATTATTGTAATGTAGAACCATGAGGCCTTTGTCATGCTAGGTTGAGGGAAGCTAATAACCTAGTGTAGAAAGGCACTATATTCGCCTTTTAATATTAGTGTAAACTGTAAGAGATGAATCCAAGTGCACCACCAATTGAATAAGTCTACAAGGGCCGTGATGAGGGTTCGAACTCACGCCCGGGATTATCACAGACGCTGCCTTAGTCGACTAGGCCACGACATGGTACCTTACTTACTTGAGGATACCTTGAGGTGATTCTGGGGCTTACGTCCCCGCGCCCGGTCATCGACCAGGCCTGGTGGTAGAAAGAATTTCTACCAGGTGGTAGTAAGAATTGCAACCGGGAATTCCACTGACTCCGCCAGTTGCTGGTGTCCTATGGGCGGCGCTCGGGGCACGCTGTCCTCTAACACCAGGTACAGGTACTCTAAGACCAAGGAGCCTTCAGCAACACGCCTGAGAGGCAGAGTTAAGATGAGTATGGCTATGGAAAGAGTAATCGTAAATAAGGGATACGTGAGAAGATAACGTAGACAAGAATAAATAATAATAATGAATAATAATAAGTGCTAACAGATAAAACTGGACCTGAAGCCGAATGTAACGTGCCAGGAATAAAGAGGCGAAATGTTTTAGATTTAACTACTCAGAACGAAGTGTCCATGTAGCACGGGCTATAGTGAGCCCGTGAGGTGAGATGAGAGCTAGGGGGCCCTTAAGGTGTGAGAGAGGAGGTAAGATAGAGCAGGGAGACATCTCCTGTCCACGAGGCTAACCATAGCCCGTGCTTCTTGCCCCGCTCCTGTGCCAGGTAAGTTACGGGCTCACCACAGCACGTGCTACTTGGAACTTGTTCCGAGTTGCTGAATCTATAACAACAACAGGTAAGATGGGGCGGGGTGGGGGGGGGGGGATGGCCCAGTCGTGGTGGGGAGAAAGCCAGCTGTTCCGGTGCTATCTAGTCCGTGGTGCTGCAACCTGTCCTCTTCAACAGAGAACGTCGCATTTCGCTCGTATGCGTTACATAAGGCCAAAGATTGTCGTAGTAGAAAATGGAAGCGGCTCGCGACAGTGAGGTACTGTCCTATTTTCTGCTTCGGGTCCTCTGGTAGGTTAAGAGAGGACACTTTAATCTGACCGTTTTCTTGACGTTGGGAAACATTAGGAGGACGGGCTGGTGGTAAATCAAGCTGCAATGGTGCTGGCTTGGAAGTTCCATGGCTCCTTGGAAGTACATTTATAAAGCTGTTGCCGTTTATAAATGTTCCTGGTTAAATTATTTATTTTCATGACTTTCAACAATTCAGTTATATTCCCATATATCTCTTAAATATAAGTATTCCCTGATAACGTCTGTTCATATTTTCCTACTTTTCATGTGATGCCTTCCCTGAAAGCCGTATATAAAATGCAAAATGTCTTGTACAATTTATTATGTAAGTCTCCGTGTTAATATTAAGCTTTATAATATTACCTCGTCAAACCTTTAAAGATAATTTTTTCTTTTGTTTTTATTAAGTTATGCCAATAACGCTCACTGTGTATTAATGGTTTCATGCATTGTTCTTATAAAAGGGGAATTTGATACATAGGTAAGATGTCTCGTATGTACATTTATGTAAACAAACTCGTTGATTTCTCTCCTGCATTGTGTCTCGAGCTTTAAACCCTTGCTTCTTGTTCGAGTTACATATGACTTTTTGAAAGTGGTCTGGATCAGTATATCAATATTGCTCAGCATCTTTAGAGTTCTGAGGAAATCAACCGTGTCAAGTCTGGTTTGTAGTGTCAGTCCCGTGGCCCTCAGCCGTTTAATTCCGGCACGAAAGTCGGCATAGTTTAGGAACGATTTTTGTCCAAGTTTTCGATTTTTATTGAACTGTCTCCGAAGCAGATTTATATAATCCAGTCGGGTTCGAATCCCGGCCGGGATAAATGGTTGGGCGCGTTCCTTGGCATGTAATATATACCCCAGTTCACCTAGCAGTACCCATGAATCAGTCAGCTTACATCATAGAGGGTGAAAGGGTCTGATGTATGCTCGACCTTGGGAGGAGTTTGGGAACCTCGATATAAGCCTGAAATGTATAAAACCCTAATTAAGTTTAAATTAAATTTTATTATATAGGTAAAAGTACATACATACATATTGATTTTCAAGCAGAATGTTGGATTTCTAGATATAGCTAGTATATACCATGCATAAAGTCACTACTACACACGGCGTTTCGGGCTAGATGTGGAAAAAAAACTAAGATTATGTAAACGTCGTATCTTCTGAGAAAACGCTGCTCGTTCTTTCAATATGGTTCGCGCGTGTTTTTATATATATATATTAACAAGCTTAGGTATGCACAACAATGTGCATACCTAAGCTTGTTAATATGACAAGCTTAGAGACCGAATTACTGACCCCGCCTAGGATACAACCCCCACAACAAGCTGAGTAACTTCTGAGTACCTTACTGCTAGGTGAACAGTGGTATTAGATGAAAGGAAATGTGACCAACCATTTCTGTCTCGCCCGGGATTCGAAGCCGGAATTCTTGATTGTGTGTCGAGAACGAATCCGACTGTGCTACCGAGACCCAAAGATAATGTGCTATTTTTTGCTGATATAAATATATTAAGATTCATAAATAAGATTAATACAGCATGATCAATATCAATTAAGATTCCATATATCCACCACAAATCAAATTGTGGTGGGTATATGAGGGGTGAAACCACATCATCAAATTTGCCGATGATACGACGATTTATGATAAAGTGGGAAATGAAAATGTTATTGAAGCCTTACAAAGAGATCTACATGAACTCCATAAATGGCCAGAAGACTGACAAATGCTTTTTAATATCGACAAATGCATGACCTATGCATGTAGGGCATAACAACCCACGCCACAGCTACCAAATTAATAACAGTACATTACACCAGATTGATGAAGAAATGACCTCAGAGTCAAAATCCACCATTCACTGAAAATTTGCACAGCAACAGTCAAAAGAGCTAACGAACCCCCATGGAACAATCAAGCGTATCTTTGATTTTAAGGAAAAGATGGTGGTGATTCAAATGTATAAATCTCTGGTACATTTGGATTACTGTATCCAAGCATGGAAACCTCATCTTCAGAAGGACATATAGAAGCTGTGGAGAAAGTGCAACACCGGGCAACAAAAAACATTCCAGATCTAAGTCAGCTCTTGTGTCAGGAGCGGCTGTGGGCCACAGGGTTAAAAAATATATATATGAAACTATCAGGGGATAGCGACAACACTTGCAAACCAGGCATGACGGGGCGGATCTCATTGAAACTTAAAACACTGAATAATTTGAAGGATGTTAATCCTGACTTCATAAGGTCAGATGTAACACAAACAAGGAGCAATGCTTTTAAGCTTGACAAACCACGGCGCAAGACTGAGAACAGGAGATGCTTTTTCACCCACAGGGTTATAAACCCAAGGAACCGCCTACCCGCCGAAGCTGTAAATGTCAAAACTGTGTAAATTTTCAAATCCAACTGGAAAAGATCATCAGGGAAAATGGGGGGGGGGTTATAGGGTTGGACGGGGAGGCTCTTTGACAAGCCGCCGGCTTCCTGTCCTCATTGAGGCCGCTAAAGTGCTAGTGGCCCTCAGGTAAATATAGTTAACAAAATAAAATTTAGGCTCGTTAACTTGTACAATGTCATTTTTTTCACATTTAAATATATTTATAAATATAACTTACTATTCGTAGCTATATACAAATTCAAATAGCATATTGAAAGGAAGAAAAAGTTTGCTATTAAATGCAATAGGAACAAATAATAGTATTAGGCCCGAAGCCCCAGGACCCGCTGCATTGTGGGAGAATAAACAATCAGCTGACATGTTCTCAGCCATCGATTAGAAACATATTCTACGTCTTTTTTAGCTTCAAGGGCGAGCTAGTGGCCGTATTTTCCAGTAAGTAGCGGTGAAGGGAGGCGATGGATGGGGTCTGGAAGGCGACATAGCTTTCAGGAAGTACAGAGGCTCTGCGCCTGAGGCTAAAGGTCAACTATCTTTTTTTTTTTAAGCTACGTTTCCAGTTGTTGTGATTCTAATGTTTTTTGTTTTTTTATTATTGTTTATTTTTTAGGGGGAGAAAGTAAGTAAAGTGTTGATAATGGGGATTTAAGAGTCTTTAATTGCTTTTTCCATGTATTTATTTCCTTTTATCAAACTTTTCCTTAATTACGGTATTTTTGGGACTCTTGTTGCTGAAGGATGTTGAGTCGTCCATCGTCTCCCGAGACATGAGGAAGAACTTTTGGGTGAAGGGTTGCAGAGATGGTATAACAAGTTTTGTAGTGTAGGGGAGAATGTGTTCTGAACAGGTCAAGCTGGCGAGAACTTCGGTAAGTTGGAGAAGAAACCGTGGTGCAAACTGAAGGAGAAAACCAGTAAACTGTCAGTAGCAGGCGATAGGGAAGATCTCATACAATTTGATTTGTTCTCGTCTGACATTCGGGGTACCTGGTTGATGGGGTTCTGGGTGTTCTTCTACTCCCCAGCCCGGCCCGAGGCCAGACTTGACTTGTGAGAGTTTGGTCCACCAGGCTGTTGCTTGGAGCGGCCCGCAGGCCCACATACACACCACAGCCCGGTTGGTCCGGCACTCCTTGCAGGAAACAATCTAGTTTCCTCTTGAAGATGTCCACGGGGTCTGGGGTTCGATTCCCAGGCTAGAAGGATAAGGTTGGGGGCCAATTTCCTTTCATCTTGGTGCAAACTGAAGGAGACAACCAGTAACTGTCAGTAGCAGGCGATGGGGAAGGTCTCATACAGTTCGGTTTGTTCTCGTCTGATATTCGGGGTCTGGGGTTCGATTCCCAGGCTAGACAGAAATGGTTGGGGACCCATTTCCTTTCTTCCCGGATATCTATTTACTGCACTTAGCAGTAAATAGATTTCCAGGAGTTAGGCATTTGTTGTGGGGTTGCAACCTGGGGTAAGGGTCAGTAGCTTGACGTTGGGACAGGAGTGCCTCTATACAAGCCTGTGTATGTATATACACAGGCTTGCTCTCCCCACAAATCAAAATAATTATTGTTGATCCATTTCTGACTTGCTCGTAACTTAATTCAACATGATGCTTAATTTATCTAGACAAATATGGCTAGCTGGAGGAAGTGGATTGGAAATGGGGTAATTTGTGTTGATGTAACAAATCCCCAAGGGCCGTGACGAGGATTCGAACCTGCGTCCGAGAGCATCCCAGACGCTGCCTTATGCTCTTGGACGCAGGTTCGAATCCTCGTCACGGCCCTTGTGGATTTGTTCATTTGATGCATCACGCAATTGTGATTTGTATGTATTGTGTTGATGTACTCTTCTAGTTGTGCTTACAGGGCTGAGCTACAGCACTTTGGTCCCATGTAGTAGTTCAACAAATTCTGTAGAGGACTGTATCAGTGAATACACAGGTCTNACAGAGAGAAAGATCTAGGAGTTGATATCACACAAACCTGTCTCCTGAACCCACATAAAAAGAATAACGTCTGTGGCATATGCGAGGCTGGCTAACATCAGAACAGCGTTCAGGAACCTGTGTAAGGAATCATTCAGAATCTTGTACACCACATATGTAGACCAATCCTGGAGTATGCGGCCCCAGCATGGAGCCCGTACCTTGTCAAGCACAAGACGAAGCTGAAAAAGTCCAAAGGTATGCCACTAGACTAGTCCCAGAACTAAGAGGCATGAGTTACGAGGAAAGGCTGCGGGAAAGGCCCCTTACGACACGAACACAAGAGTAAGGGAGACATGATCACAACCTACAATATCCTCAGAGGAATCGACCGGGTAACAAGGATAAACTATTCAACACTGGTGGGACGTGAACAAGGGACACAGGTGGAAACTGAATACCCACATGAGCCACAGGGACATTAGAAAAAACTTTTTCAGTGTCAGAGTAGTTAACGGATGGAATGCATAGGAAGTGATGTGGTGGAGTCTGACTATACACAGTTTCAAGTGTACATATGACAAAGCCAGTAGGCTCAGGAATCTGTACACCAATTGATTGACAGTTGCAAGGCGGGACCAAAGATCCGAGCTCAACCCCCACAAGCACAAATAGGCGAGTACAAATATGAATACACCACACACACACACACACACACACACACACACACACACCACACACACCACACACACAACACACACACACACACACCACACACAACACACACACACCACACCACACACACCCACACACACACACCACACACAACACACACACCCACACACACACACACACACACACACACACCACACACACACACACACACACACCCACACACACACACACACACCCACACACACACACACACACACACCCACACCACCACACACACACCACACACACACACACACACACACACACACACACACCACACACACACACACACACACACACACACACACACACACACACAACACACACACACCACACACACACACACACACAACACACACACACACACACACACACACACACAACACACACACACACACACACACACACACACCACACACACACACACACACACACACACACACACACACACACCACACGTATGGGGGGGGATGGAATGACTAAAGAAGCACATAGAGGCAGAAACACTATGCTGCTTGCCTGCTTGCCTGCCTGCCCGCCCGCCCGCCTGTTTAACGTACTCAACTATACTACCAAGAGAGTAATGGGGCCCACTGTTGTTAATGAACAGGTAATCGGATTATGTAACAGTTGGACATATAGGAAATGGCAGAGGTGTAAGAAGTATGAAATAAGATACCAACTGTTTTTAACCTTGACTAGAACCCTGTGTGAGATTGGAGGAGTCGACCATGTCCAACGAATGGATACACGAATATGCAATTTCGGGCAGAAAAAATGGATGGACGAGTTGTATGTGTGAAACGTTATTGGGTCTGATATAATCTGCATAAATACTGATTGAGGCAGCAGTCCCATTGAATGACCCCTCATTAAATTCCTAAACAACAGGCTAAAAGAGACTGAAGCACCGGTGGAATGAGCAATGGTTAATGTGATACATGTACACAAGAAAGGAATGTCACTGAATTGCTGCTACCATGAACTTGTATACCATACATAATACTGGAGAGACTTATTATTAGACTCGTGGATTTTCTAAAATATTAGAATATAGTGAGACAACACCATCCATGTGGATACCTTTTCTTAATAACAACTCCATTTCACGTAATATCAGGATGACAGAATAGACAATTGACCATAATTCCATAGAGGACATTCCCGCATGTACATTGGCAGTCGGGAAGAGGTGACATGGTCAGGATGTTTTGTTTTAGATTCAGCTGCTCGGAAGAAAAAGTTCCAAGCACCACGGGCTATGGTGAGCCCGTCGTGCTTACTTGGCGCAGGAGATGAGTGCATGGCCAGGAGGTCAAGAAGGATGAGAACCGAGTCCTGGATAGCAACTGTATTAGCCGGTGAGATGTAAGAATCGTCCTCACTATATACTCAGAAAATCATAAAGCACTCTGGAGAGTGCGAAAGTCTTGGTGTAAACCTTTACATTAAATTCACAAACACACAAGTGTAGGTTTTTATCCCAATCTGTAGAATTTAACCACAGTGAAACAAATTAACAAATAAACCACACACATATATCAGAAAGAACTACTACAAGGGGTAAGAGTTGCCAAAATGGGATGTGCTAGGAGAGTGTGTAAATTTAAACTCGATAAGTAAATCATTATCAAAAGAAGTCACCAAGCCATGAAGACTCTGGGTAAATTCAATAGTCACTTTCAAAATAAAAATATAGGATGAAAGTGACAAGGAACCTTCCCTCATTCCCTCTCACATGATATGCTCACACAACAAGACACATGTACAAGAAACACAGTACACGAAACATGCCACCTATCTGCCCATACCCAAAATCTATGAGCCATGGTACACCATTACAAGTATATCATATTACCCTTTCATCAGGTGACTCATGGCATGCTCTCTAATAATACATTCTCTTCGCACCACCCACTTGGTCGCCAGGTGCACATCACTCCCGAGTTCGACAACTGCCGACAACTGAGTGACGACCTGCAGGTGGAGTGGCGGGGCAAGGAGGAAGAAGTGCACATTCGACTCTCAGCAAAGATGGCAGAGGATCAGTACATTGCCTTCGGTATCTCCCCGACCAGTGGCAAGTGAGTGGTTTGTGTGTGATGTAGCGAGCGGGAAGCACTTGGCTTGTAGAGATTCAATAGCTAAAAGTGCGGTTGTCTGCCATCACCCATTCAGTTACTGGACACACCTAATGGTGCTGAAACAGAGTCACACATTAGATGTTTAAAAATGGCAACTCAAAATTTGAAAGGAATGTAAATTCAAAGTTGGTAAAATTTAGATAAAGTTCCTGATGTGAAATGTACAATTTAAATCATAGTTTTCAGACAGTTAATACATAAATTTATCACTTCTACTGTATTGGTACCTTGGCATAAACAGGAAAATTATTTTTGTATTTATTGTACACAATAGTTGCATATGTTTGGATTCAATATATGCCCAAAAATGCAATTAATGATACATTTATATTCGTACATATATCATAATGTACCTTTATCACTGCTAAATAGTTGTGAACTTTGCTTGCCTGTATAATGTAATTGCTTATAACTAGTCACTGTGTACAGCCTCAGTACCAGCATCATATTAAATCTGAACACAATATTTTTAAGTTGGTGCATACACATGTATAAATGAGTTTGGTTGGATAGAATCAGATGCGCCCTCGTATGGGTCAATTGGCCTTGTGCAGCAGGTTCCAGTATTTGTATCTTACATACTTATAACTTATGAATCAAAAATCAAACTCTGTAATTAATTTCTTCAATGTTTCAATATCCAACAGGCCAGAGATGCTCAACAGTGACATTGTTGTAGCCTACTATGACAAGGATGATGGCTCCTTCCATGCAGTAGACTACAGCGTCACGGCAAAGTCACAGGTGCGAAAGTTGATCGAGAAGTTAAAGTTTAAAGATTACATGTAAATGCATGTGTGTGTATGTGAGCACACCAGCACGTTTACTCACAACATTTGAATTTGAACAACAGAGGTAAAATTGGATGAGATTCTGGAAGTCGGGAAAAATGTCCAAATTTGAGTACAAGGTGAGATCATGTGTAAATATATGATTTAAATAAAGATAACAAGCACAAATTCATATGATCAGTATGCAAGTAAGTAATCAAATGGAAAAAGTCGGAGCCAAGCTAATAGAATAGTTTGTTTATTTATTTATATACAAGAAGGTACATTGGGTTCATGAGAGTACAGACTTGAAGTTTTACATTCTTGTAAAGCCACAAGCACGCATGGCATTTCGGGCAGATCCTTAATCTAACATATAATTTTAAAAAGGTAATTTCTAGCAAAATCTTGCAAAAGGATGTGGTCTTTAACATCTTTATTGGGAAGATTTGGATTTAACACAAAAAAAATGCTAGTCATTTTCTGCTTGGTTTGTTCTAAAGATTTGGTAATTTTAAATAAAAATTTACAGTGTAACTGGATATAATAATCATATATTTATGCAAAAATACAAACATGAGATACATGAACAGTGGGAAATCTGAAGGTAAAATAGTACAATTCATAAAGTCACTAATACCAAGAACATTTTGAGCATTTCAAACATTTCTTTTGTGATGAATGACAGCATACAGATTGAAAGATTTGTTCACTGCATTTGGACAAATTCCCTTCAAACTGAATTCAAATTACAAAAACTTGTTAAAAAATAGCTGTACACTAATTTTAATTTCCTCAGTGTGATGGAACATATGGAGTATGTCCTGATGAACGCGTGAATGGCCGGAACGATGCATCAGTAATTGGCGGTGAACGTCGGAACGGTGTGACCTCCATTACATTTAGTCGTCCATATGAAACCAATGATCAGCTGGATATGCCCATCTCTCGTTATGCAGATCCCATCACAGTCATTGCTGCCATCGGTCAACTCAACACCCGTAAGGAGGCCAACTACCATGATGAATTTGTTACCAAGAGTGAGTAAAACTACTTTCGAATCAAATCAAATCAAAATCAAAAATTTTTTCAGGTAAAAGTACATACACAGAAGACGAGTTACAAACATAATGTTGGATTTATAGATAGAGCTAGTACATACAATACTTAAAGCCACTAATACACACAGCGTTTTGGGCAAGGTGTGGGGAAAAAAAACTTATGAATAAAGCTTAATACTAATTGAGATTATGTAGCACTTGGTTTTACTCTTAAACTGGTTGAGAGAGGTACAGCCTTTGACATGATGGGGGAGATCATTCCACATTCTGGGTCCCTTGATTTGTAAAGCATTTTTAGTTTGGTTAAGTTGCACTCTTGGAATATCAAACAGGTATTTGTTTCTGGTGTGATGCCCATGAGTTCTGTTACAACCTTCTAGGAAGCTTCTAAGGTCAGGATTGACATTGCAGTTCAGAGTTTTAAATATATAGAGTATGCATGAGTAGCATGAGAAGATGTGCAATGACACAACATACTCAAAGATTTGAGTAAGGGTACTGGGTGCTGTCTGGGGCCAGAGTTGGATATTGTTCTAATACCAGCTTTGTGTTGAATAATTAGAGGAAGTAAATGATTTTGTGTAGTAGAACCCCAAGCACAAATACCATAATTGAGATAAGGATAGATGAGAGAGTAATAGAGCATCACCAGGGCAGGGCAAGGTACATAATATTTGATCTTAGAAAGAATGCACTGTATCTATTGCTACCCAGTCTCCCATCTTTATGTACCCAATCTGAACATCTTTACCATTGTGTTCATTGCTGTCTTATAGGTGCTGGCAATCTGCTGTATGGTGTCTATTAATCATGTTAAATTACCAATCAAGCTGTTCAATGTAACCAATTAGAGCTTTAATATAACAATGTGCTTTAATATACTTACTAAGCTCTCTCATCTCATTTTTCTCTTGTAATGTATTTGTTATCATTTATCAATTATGATAGAAATTACCTACTTAAAATTATCTGTTAGATTAAGGATCTGCCCGAAACGCTGCGCGTACTAGTGGCTTTACAAGATTGGAATTACTGTCCTATTCAATGTATTCTCACAAACCCAATGTACCTTCTTGTATATAAATAAATAAATAAATAAATAAATAAATAAATAAAATAAATGCCAACAGTTTTAGAAACTTTTTTTGATATATTTAGAATGTGTCCCTGGAAATTCAGCTTGTTGTCAATGAGAACACCAAGGAATTCTCCATCTACTTTGTTACTAATTTGGATATTGTTTATTCTTAAATTAATTTGATTTGAGGATTTATTGTCAAACAAAAATATGAAAAGTTTCGTCAATTTAAGGGTGCGTTTGTTGGCAGTTAGTCAAAGATGGACATCATTTAGTTCAGTGTTCACTTTGACATTAAGAGCAAGAGGGTCAGGACTGGAGAAAATGAAGGTTGTGTCATCAGCAAATAGAATTGACTACAATGTACTTTATAGAACTACTGTACAGTATGTTTGTAGTAAAGCTTTTAACTGAAGGCATTATGTATGCAAAAATAACATGAAAAGGAGTTTTGTTGAATGGTGAACACAATTAAAAGAAATACACTTAATGAAAGTAGGTTATTGGCAAGTGCATAGTTAAATTGATACCAAGTTTTCAAGTAGAGCAGGCATATGGTGGGAGAAATGCATAAACCAGGGAAATAAGCTACTATGTTAAATTGTCTTTAGAAGTCCAATTTCTCAGTTGGACATTTGGTATATGCAGACAGGAGCATTTTCATTAGTACACAATATGAAGAAGCATGGGTCCTAATGTTTTGTTTCTCAGTAATGAGTATCTTTAGGTTTTAATGTTTATTTGCCAGGATTTGTCTGAGAGCTACTATGACAAGTGGCCTGGAATGGAACAGAAAGCTGGCAGCTTGAACTAGGATTTAAAAACTTTGTAACAAGTATTAATACAGGATATTTTGATAATGAATGTTGTCAGTACTAAACTTGGACTCTCTGATTAGTTTTAAGTTGCACATTGTCATCTCTTTAATATTTTGCTTAACTAAAAAATATTAAATCAATTAAACCTTTATAAATGCATTAACAATAATTAATGTTAAATTAACCTCAACTCTCCACAGATAATGTGATCTTAGACTTCACTTCAGTAGAAGGTAACTCGTGTACATCGCTGGTGGGTTCTGGCCATGAAACCCAGCATTACCAGCCTTGGTCTCCCATCATCCTCCAGAATATCACCAATTTCACTGCCACCATTGGACCAACTGGAGGATATAGTGGTTATTCTGCCATCACTCGTAAGTCAAAGTTGCTTTCAGTGATGAGCAATTTTAATTTCAAACACCAACGTGTGTGTTTTAGTTTAACTGCAATTTAGTCTAGAAATTGAGCTATGAATCTTTTCAAGGACATGTACTGTATATCAAAACCAGAATTCCTTTAACCCTCATTTTCATTTTGTATATTTTGAATGGCCAATATATTGTTCATAGGGGGAGGTAATCATTCACCATTTTTCAGTGAACAATCTTGTAAAATCGACTCAAAATGGGTTTGTTAAAAATAGATCCTGCCTTACGAACCTGCTCACGTTTTTGGAAATGATAACCAGCTACTCAGACAATTGACTTCTGATGGATGTAGTGTACATGGATTTTGATAGTCTTTGATAAGGTACCACATGAAAGACTGGCAAGGAAATTACAGGCTCGTGGAACAAATGGTAGAATATTAGAATAAATAAAGCGACGGTTGAAACAAAGAAAACAAAGGCTCGTAATAAATAGGTCCGAATCTGACTGGAGAAGTATGGTAAGAGGGGTGCCACAGGGGTTCATTTTGGGGCCAACCCATTTTGTCATTTATGTCAATGACATAGATGAGAATACAGTATTACAAACCTCACCATCAAATTTGCAGATGACACAAAGATATAGAATAAAGTGGGAAATAATAATATTGCAGCCCTACAAAGAGATCTACATGAACTCCACAATTGGTCAGAAGACTGGAAAATGCTTTATAATATTGACAAATGCAAGACCCTGCATGTGGGGCATGCACTACTTCCAGATAAATAACATTCCACTACAGCATATTTATGAAGAAAAGGACCTTGGAGTCGGGATCCACCACTCGCTGAAAGTTGCACAACAGGTATTAGCAGCAGTAAGAGAAGCTAACCAAACCATTGGAATAATCAAGTGTACCTTTGACTTTAAGGAAATAAAGGTAGTGATTCAACTGTATAAGTCTCCGGCGCACCCCTCCTTTGGATTACTGTATCCAAGCATGGAGACCTCATCTTCAGATGGACATAGCTGCTCTGGAGAAAGTGCAGCACTGGGCAACAAAAATCATTCCAGAGCAAAAGTCTTTTCTCATATCAGGAATGGTTGAGGGCCACAAGGCTAACAACACTGCAAACCAGGCATGACAGTGCAGATCTCATTGAAACTATTAAAATACCTGTACAGTACTGAACAATTTGGAGGATGTTGATCCTAACAATTTCTTCAAAAAGTCAAATGTAACACAAACAAGGAGCAAGAATTTCAAGCTCGGCAAGCCACAATGTGGGACCGAGAACAGGAGATGCTTTTTCACCCACAAGGTTATAAACCCATGGAACTGCCTACCTGCCAAAGTTGTAAATGGAATTTACTGTTGAATTTCAAAATCCCATTGGAAAAGATTATCAAGACAAATGGGGAGGACCTTCAACAAGCTGCCAGCTTCCTGTCCTCACTGAGGCCGCAAATGTCAGTGGCCCTAGGGTAAATTCAGGTAAATGATCTAAAACAATATTGTTTCTTCACAGAGATTTAAGTAATGAGCAGTCTTTCTTCCAACCAAATAAAAACTGCAGTGTTGCCAGTATTGAATACTATCTTTCAATTGTATTATATCCATGTAATACTGTATTTTCTTAAAGTGCACAGAAGATACCTTTAGGAAATGTCAAAAAGTATTGGAAAACAAAAAGACATGCTAACCTTTAAGTAGTTATGCCAGCTTGCTTTATTAATGTTCTCATGTACAATAGTCCATGCTAATGAGTGATTATGCCATTACAGACAGAACATACTGGGGAATTGCTTGGTGGATTAATGATAAGCTCATCCCAGAGATATATGTTAAACGTGGTCAGACTTACTATTTCTCTGTCAGTGGTGGCAATGATCACACGAATAATGCCAGGTAAGCATTCATAAATAAATAATAAATAAATGTTTATTTAGGTAAGGTACATACATACAAGAAACTTTACAAAGATTGATGGATTTATAGATAGAGCTAGTACATACAATGCCTAAAGCCACTATTACGCAAAGCGTTTCGGGCATGAAAACATTATGACTAAAGCTTAATACCAATTGAGTAAAAAGAATAAAATGTGTTGAGAACAAATAAAAATAGAGACAAAAAAGGGGAGAACATGGCTGAAAAAGCAGCACAAATACAATTAGGTTGACAAACAGGTTTTTTTTTTTTTTTAAACAGACATGGATTGACAATAGAGGGGTAAGGTAGGTTACAGGGAATTTATTAGGTAGTGCTTCGTTTTTATCTTAAACTGGTTGAGAGAGGTACAGTCTTTAACATGGTTGGGAAGGTCATTCCACATTCTGGGTCCCTTGATTTGTAGAGCATTTCTAGTTTGATTAAGTCGTACTCTTGGAATATCAAAATTGTATTTATTTCTGGTGTGGTGCTCATGGGTTCTGTTACAACCTTCAATGAAGCTTTCATGGAGTAACATTATAATAATAATTATAATAATACTGTACATTGTGTCACGGGGGGGGGAACAGAAAGCCAGGTTATAAATAAAGTACATGTTAAGATTATCCCGAGTCACCCCCCCCCCTCCCCGAGGGTTGAATTACTGACTCTACCAAGGATGCAACCCCACAAGGTTACTTACTCCTGGGTGTCTATTTACTGCTAGTTGGACAGGTCCTTGAGGTGAAAAAAATGCGCCCAACCATTTCTGTGCAGCCTGGGATTCGAACCCAGAATTCTTGATTGTCTGTAGAGAATGAACCCGACTGTACTACTGGGACCATAATCAAATCGATCAAATCACCTCTAATTTACAAGAAAGCCTCCAGATTTCTAGCTTCAGCCATTGCATTGCTCTACAACAAATCACTTGAACTCCAAACCTTTCTGATATTCTAAAACAGCGAGAGTAACCCCAGTCCATAAATGTGATGATCTCCTTTACTGGAGATCATAACATATTAACCATAACTACCATTATGCATATTAATGGCTTGGCAAGAATGCACCACTTACTAACGTATGTACTTTCACAGCCCATTGTGCCTTCATGTATATAAATAAACACTACAGTATTACATTCTTAGTAGCAAATTTGTTGGCTTTTTCTCAAATTTCAGTTCTCACCTAGCAATGAAAACTTGTAACTTTTTGAGGTCAAGAATTATTTGACCCTACATCATTTACTAACACACACAGATTTTATGTACAATAATATATTTCATTAATGTTTGTGTGACAACAAGTTAGCAGTAAATTGGTTAGTGTATCCATATTGTAAAAATAATAAATGGTACCATATCAAATGTTTCAGTTTTGACCCCTTTTCAGCTAACATTTATAAGTACTTTTTATAAACATTGCTTACCATGCATGCAATTAGTGGCATCACGAAAAAATACAAACACCAACTTTAAAATCATTCTAATCAGATTCTTCAATTTTATAAATAGAATGATTATTATTATTACTGAGAAATATTGAGGCTATACAGAGAGATTTCATCCACATCCCTGGACTCAAAATGTGCAAACACTTCCAACTGAACCATGATGAGATTGCCCTCATGATTCAGTCAGTAGTGCAAGTGTCTGGCGAGTCCAGGTACAGTATTTGGGGTTTGATCTCATCATATAACAGTGTTTTGGGCATAACATGGTGGTATTAAATATTGTTGTATGACGTTTTGTGAAATTAAATGGTATTGAAGTTTGTAAATTAAAATTTTTCACTTGACTAATATGATGTTGGTCAGTTTACAACCAAAAGGTCCTGGGTTCACTTTCCGTGCAGAACATGGACATTTGGTCATGTTTCTTTTCACATGATGTCTCTGTTCGCTTAGTAGTAAATAGATACTTCAGAATTAGGCAACTGCTGGGGGGGGGGGGGGAACATGCTGGGAAATATTAGTCTTTACCCTATAAGGACTTTGATAAGCCAAACACGTTTCCTGATTTAAAGAATGAGAAATTGTAATGATAGTGTAAAGTAATTACATTACTGTATGGGCAATGTCATGGTTTATTATTTATTTGTTTATTTATTTATATACAAGAAGGTACATTGGGATTGTGAGGATACATAATATGGTAATTACAATCTTGTAAAGCCACTAGTACGTGCAGCGTTTCGGGCAGGTCCTTAATCTAAGAAAATTTTAAGTAGGTAAATACTTGCAAAATTTATAAAAAATGATAACAGTTACAAGGCAAGAAAAAAAAAGATGAGATTATAATTGTATATTAATCTTAGGTACCATCCACTGTACATCACTTCCTCCCCGGAAGGCGGCTTTCAACAAAAAACGGCTGAGGAACAAACTCGAGAGCGAATTTTTGCTGGTGTCTCATATTCAAAGATGGGCACGCCAGAACCCACTGCAGGTATGTTGGGCTACAGCAGCAGGCAGGAAAATTTGTTTTCAAGTCATTGTAGAATACAACCAAGAGAGGTTTTTGGCTGCAACACTTTATTTTCTTGGGCATTCTGAAAAAATATCTAAATAAAAGAAGCTTTTCCTGTGCTATTATGGCTTCTTCAGGTACCATTCTGTATTACTCTTTGAGAAAAGGGATTTTCTAGTCCGAAATAAACCCCTGGAACAGTGTAAGTACTGAAGCTATTGGATACTGAACTGCATTCAGCTTTAAAAAACACATGAATAACCTGTCATAAAAACAAGAGGGAATACTTCATAAACCACAACACACTTGTACCTATCAAGGCCACCCTCCCTCCTTCCTCCAGTAATTATAAAGTAAAAACTATTAATTTGAAAGATAACCCTGAAATAAAATTTAAGCGAAATGTTGCTCATCATGGGAGAGTAACTCCATAATAAATTTGCCTTTTAGAGCTTAATTAATAAGGACTTGGAATTGAACACCATAACATTTTTTCTCCGGTTTATTTTATTGCCCCCAAATTAAGTTGTCAAATTGCTCTTCCAGCTGGAGATCTATGCGAGTGGCAGCATACTGCCAAGGATGCGTGGGAAGACAGTCTATCAATTGATGAGTATAAGGACACACTGTACAAGAAATGTGATGGAGATTCGCCAGGCTTATTGGTATGGACTGTTGAGGAGGACACTCCAGACCTTGTTTACTACCAGGTAATGGAAAGCTATTCATCTATTATCTGGGAAAGGTTGGAATAGGTTTGAGATTTAAAATAATTTGAAACTTTAATGCATGTCAGCTGATCAATTAACAAAAGGCTTTATGGGAGACAGAGACAATTTGCAAAGAAGAAAAAGCAAATAGGATGAATAACAAATGTTTAGGGAATAATAGACAGCAAAGGAAGTATCTAGGAAATGTTCAATGAAGAGTTAAATGTTCATATATTAACCTTAGTTAATCAAATCAGCTAAAAGTACAGAAGTATCATCATGACATGGATGTATTAGACTAGCGCTTCATGCATAGATATACTATTTACATGAATTTAGTTGAGGGACCACACCTCTCTCTCGTGGCCACAACGGGGCTTGTTAAATGTCACCACCTTTCCCCACTATTCTTCCTGTTTTTTTTCATCTTTGAATTGAAGTACACATACAGAGATTTTGAAGATTTGAATTGAAGATTTTAAATTGAAATACAGCAATGTCTTGGCATTCATATCTTCAGTGGGAAGGCAGTTCCAAGGAGCTCTAACCTTATGGGTGAAAAAGCCTTTCACCCACAAGTGAAAGGTGTTTGGGCTAGCTGTGCACAATTAACAAAACATATCTTTTGACAAATCTATTGAGCTAGGTCTTGTAAAGTAAATCCACCTGTCATTATGTATTTTGGTTCATGATAATACTACTCACTCACTTCATTCAACATATTATGAATTGACCTTGGATAAAGACCACATTAGTTCTCATACTTTAGGAACTAAAATTCTTTGTACTCTTAAGCAAATTTTGTTAGGACATTGCTTAGGATTCTCCATGGTGTTGAATGTTTATTTACTACTATTAATACTACAGTACTCCTATTGCAACTGCAATTATTACTATTAATTTTTTATATTTTTTTTATATTTTTTTCTTTAGTGCTACAACCACCGCAACATGGGCTGGAAGATTCATGTTTTTGACAGCGGGTACAAACTGAGACAAGAGGGCGACAACGGAGGTTCTTCGAAAGCTCCACTTCACCACCTTGCCCCAATCCTCCTCGTCTCATTTGTGTTCTTTCTCAGATGAAACTTTTGCATCAAGTAGCACCCCCACACCTCTCCCTAACACAGCTCCAACTCCATGCCCACCAGCCCCTCCTCATTCACCAACTCTGCCACAGTCCAGGGATACAACACTCAACAGTTATTGCAGTTCCTTATGTTGGTAGAATTTTTATGTACAGAATATAAATCTGCTATATGAATTACAGATTTTTGCATTAATTTAGTGTCAGTAAAATTGTGATGTATGCCTCAGTTTATTTTATATGAAGTAAGATTGTTTTTTTATAAATATTCACTGCTTAACATTTTCAGCAGCTTTGCCTGTGTGTGTGTGTGTAGCCAAACTATTTTCCAAGTCTGCCGGTAAGTACCGGTTTCTTATCAGGCAGACTTATTGCAACCAATGTTGGTGTTTCTCTACATCACTTACTGGAATGTGATTGAAGGCTATGGAAACAGTCCTTCACTATTAATATTGCTCTCCATGTTGTAAATATAAAGATGAAATTTCCTGTTTTTTTTATATCACTGTAGAATCCTAAATAATGAGTTTCGTGAGTAGTAACTTGTACAACCCAACTTAGTCTGAATTGTCTTCATGAGCATTATTTCCCATGTGCTTTTTATCTAGTGTTACATGTTTGTGACTTGTTCTACTATTTGTAACCTTTTGGAAAAAGTTGTGTATATTGATTACTTCGAATTGCAGTAGTTTTATTATTTTTTGTTTTTGTGGTAAAAGTTATCTAGCAATAACCATCTGATTACAATAGCTCAAAATAGAGATAATTTGGATATTAAAATAGGCTCAGAGGAGTGTCAAAGAAAAAGAGAAAGTTTATATGACAAATTTTATAACCATACTGCAGGTATGAGTCTGCTCGTCTTGCTCTAAAGAACTTCTTTCAGAATGACTGCATTATCATGCATTTAAGATATATTAATATTGGTACATTCAAGCACATCTGTAAATGTATGCATGAATCACATTAACATATTATCATCATAGGAATAACATCTTTAGATGACAGATAAGTGTTGGCATTTTGTGATATATTGTGCTAGCATCATTGATCTCATCCCTTCATATTCAATAACACATGTCAACAAGAATGACTATTAATATGCAATACTAATAGTTTTAATTGTATGTAATAAAAATTTATGTATACAGTATATATATATGTTTACCAAACCACACACTAGAAAGTGAAGAGACAACGATGTTTCAGTCTGTCCTGGACCATTCTCACAATCGACTTGATAATGGTCCAGGACGGACCAAAACGTCATCGTCTCTTCACTTTCTAGTGTGTGGTTTGGTCAACATTTTTCAGCCACATAATTGTGACTCTTCATCTGCAGTGTGTGTGTGTGTGTGTATTACTATTAATTAATAATTTAAAAGTGATAATTATTAATTATTTATATATTATAATAATTATTATAATACAATAATTGTTATATTTAATAATTATCCCTCTTCCTTCTGCTTGGTCTTGAAAGAAGCCGACCTCGGGTGAAAAGGGGCTGTGACGATCTGTCTGGAACCCATAGGTGCGGGACTGAGACACCTACCTCCTGGGGCTCATGTGGCCCAGGTTCTGCTTCAGGGGGCTGGGGTCATTTTTGTCCTTGGTGGGGTGGTTCTTCTCCGGCCTGACCATGGCGGTCTCTGGGTTTGGGGTCCCTGTTTCTTTTTTCACCAACTTCAAGGTAAACCTCCGGAGCTCACAGTTCCTTCGATGGTGCTGGAATCAATCGTATTAGCGTTTGCCTTTTCAGTGGAGACTTTCAGCGCCATGAAAAGTGGGGAGGGGGGGGGGGCCTGCTGCCTGGGTAACAGCTTCTCCTCCATATCAACATACCCTGGTTCTGTGCCCTGGAGAGGCCACTCCAGACCAACAATCAGAGTGCAACACCATTTTATTTTTATTTTTACTTGTAATTAAAATTATTAGTACAGTATTGCATATTTAAGTCATTCTTGATGACATGTGTTATTGAATATGAAGGGATGAGATCAATGGTTCTAGCACAAATCTTCTCTATTATAGTTGGTTCTTCATTTGGGAAGGAAGTTGACAAATTGATTAAGTCTACATTAAATGGGACACACTCATTTTACTAAGGTAAAAACTGGCAAAAGTGAAAACAAAAATTAACACACAAATGTGGGTTTAATGAGAGGAGTGGTGGTTACTGTTGAAAGTAGCAGGTAACCTGGTCCAACATTCTCAGTGGTCAACAGAGATGGTAGGAGAGGTTTAAACTGATGGTTCTCTCTTGTACTTGTTGGTAGGAGGACATACTTAGGTGGAAGCTGATTGTTGATATTTAGTCGTGTGTTTAGTATGAAATTTGTTTGCCAAGTTTAATTGCCCCCATTGTTGCTGTATTTATTTGGGTGTTGCTGGTCAAAATACTAGTTCCTGAAATAAGTGTTTTATAGATAGGACAGGTTTTATTGTGAAGAATGGCATTTGACCTTCCTTTTGATAAGGCACCATACTACAGTGTACAAACAACAAGGCCCCCTTAAGAATGACGTAATTTCTACTCACTGCCAAACCATCACCAGAGAAATTCTGACCAGCAACACCAAAATAATTTATAGGGCAACAGTAGAAGATTGGACATGGAAAGTACATTTCATATCAAACATTCAACTAGTTATCAAGTTGGCTTTCACCTAAGTATGTCCTACTGTTAATAGGTACAATAGAGAACTGCCAGTTTAAACCCCTCCTATTACCTCAGTCGACTATTCAAAATTTTGGGTCAGGTTACCTAGTACTGTCTCAGCTCGAAAATCTGAATTACATGGGACCTAACCCCATTCAATTTAGTTGGACATTCTAGTTATCCAAAATTTTATCTGGAAAGTCCAGAAGTTATTTTTTTAATTTATTCATGTTCCCTTTTCAGCATAAAATTCAGTAATGCAATTTTTATTTAGTATGAACTCTTAAAAAAATTAACTCAAATTTGTTGGAGTACCTAAAGTTTCAGATAGTCATAATTCAGATTAACAAGCTTTTACAGTACTTTCAACAGAGCAGCCATTCTCAACTCTCATGATACGCACTTTTTTTTTATTTATACAAGAGTTGTCACAAACTTGTAGTATGTGTTGCTGCATTTTTGTGTTCACTTTCCCTCTATTTCTGAGTATGCTAAGTTGTATCTTAGCAAAGTGTATCACAAAGTGCATCAGGCTCATGAAAAGTGCAAAATGTGCTTTGGATGTTTAAATTTTAAAATTTCCTTCAAAAGTAAAGAACCTGAAGAACAAAGAATATTCATTCAAGAATCATTGATCTAACTATTTTGATCGTTTATAAAACACACATAGACTGCACGCACACAGCACACACACACACACACACTGTGTGGCACACACGACACACACACACGACACACACACACGACACACACACACACACGACACACACACACGACACACACACACGACACACACACACGACACACACACACGACACACACACACGACACACACACCACGACACACACACACGACACACACACACGACAACACCACACGACACACACACACGACACACACACACGAACACACCACACACGACACACACACACGACACACAACCACGAACACACACACACGGACACACACACACGACACACACACACGACACACACAACGCACACACACACGACACCACACACGACACACACACACGACACACACACACGACAACACACACGAACACAACACAGCAACACCACACGACACACGACCACGCCAACCACACACGACACACACACACGACACACACACCCGACACCACCACACGACACACACACACGACACACACACACGACACACACACACGACCACACACACACGACACACACACACGACCCCACACACACACACACACACACACCCACATAGGAGAACCTAGACCCCACACAACCTACTAATTATTGATGAAAATTCTTTAAGACTCTGATAAAGAAAGAGTATCCTAGGGGTTGTTGTTCTAGATAGAAAAACTACAACTAGAGACCACATAAAGAATATTGTGCAAGGAGCCTATGCTATGCATTTTCTAACTCAGAATTGCTTTTTAAATACATGGATGGGATTACTAAAGAAATTGTCTCATGCGTTTGTTAGGCCAAAGCTAGAATTATGCAGTCTGTGTTTGTGTGCCCGAATCTTGAATGCATTAAGCACATCAACAAAGCTGGAACAAGGTGCAAAGACATGCTATAAGTGGCTCCCATGAACTAAAGGTAAGCAGCATACTGAGGAAAGGTTAGAAGCGATTAGAATACTGCCCAAAACTAGAGAAGACAGCAAGAAAAAGAGTGGATATGATCACTACACGTCAAAATAGTACAGGAATTGATAAAATCGGAAGAAGACTTTCCCTGAGACCTGGAACTTCAAGAATCAACGAGGTCATAGGTATAAACTGGTCTAACACAGATGCCGAAGAAATATACTTCGACAAATTGCACTTTCGCAAACAGAGTTGTAGAAGTTGGAACAGTTAGGTGAGAGAAGGTGGTTGGAGGCCAAGACCGTCAGTAGTTTCAAGCGCTTATATGACAAGTGTGTGGGAAGATGGGACACCAAAGCGTAGCTCGTCATACCTTAACTACACTTAGGTAATTACAACACACCACCACACACACATGGTCCGTAACACAGGGCACACACAGCAGGGCACATACACATACCACCATCGTCACACACACACACAGCACACCACACCCAGACCATACACATGGCACAAACAAATAGTACACACAGCACAATTAAATGGCACAAAATAGTACGCACATGGCGCACCCACAGCCAATTCTCACATTTATATATATACTTAGATATATATACAGTCTATATATTATATTATATATGAATCAAATAGAAATACAGTATATATATATTCTTCCATATATAATATGGAAAATCCACAGAGGAGAATGGTGAAAGAGAGATGAACGTTTCGACCGATCTGCTGGCACATATTGTCAAACATCGGGACTTGGACAGGTGTTGACATAAGGCAGCCTTGTAGCAGTCCGGTGTTGACACACGGCCGCAGATCGGCCGAAAACGTTCATCTCTCTTACCCATTTCTTCTGTGGATTTTTTTGCATACAAATGATCAGTGTTTAGTGATGTATCGTCAATTGCATGTACTGCATGCAATATGTAATATGTATATATAAAATATATATATATTTATTTTAGTGGTTTAATATATATATATAGTATATATATATTATATTATATAGAATATACTAGTATACATTATATTATATTATATATATATATTATATGTAAACATAGTGTAGTATATAATCTATATAGGTAATATATAATTATAGTATATAATATGATTGCATTATATGCTATTGTATGTATCAGCCTATCTAATAACTCCATCACTCTGTAACAGTCACTTTTAGTATGCTACCACCCTTACCTACAATAAACATTTTCCGATTTTTATGATTATTAGTATATATATATATATATATACTAATTAATATATATATATATATATTATGGCTATCTAAGTATATTAGTCGTATAATATAGCAGGCACCATACATAATGTTGCTTGATTTTACTGGATTCTTGGATGTTAAATCACAAGGAATCACCTAGCGTGTAGCTTCATGATTTTTCCTTGAGGTCCAGAGAGAGTAACGCTAGTGTTGGCTGTTGGCCTATGGGTGATGAATCAGTTAGACCAGTGCCCTTCTACCTTGCTATATCTCCAACATTCAAACTCCTAGTGGGCTGTTGATTTTGTTATATCGGTGATTATATTCACTGTTATATTCACACATTTATGGCATTATATCATAGTAGTCCATCTATGACATGTAATACTGCAGGCTAAAGAATGGATGATATCGTTTTGTATGAGTAGAGCCAGTATCAAGTGTCCATCTTGCATGGTGGAATTCTAGGTCTGATTGTTTTACTTGTAGGATTGCTAAACTTCTGATTTGGACACGTGTGGTTGTACGGACCTCTAAACAATTTCTATAGTTAGCTAGGACTATACATGAGCAGTACATCATATTTACCTGTAATGTCTTAAAATGTATTTAGGGCTTTTATTTCTTTTTACTGCTGCTAGTGATGATGGATCCTGCAGCATTCAACAACATAATCAATATGGATTCCATTTAGGTATTAGGGACATCTGTAAATAAGTTTTGAGGGTGGCACTGGAACAGTATAGGTTCATAGTTTGATAATTGTTCTATCTAGTGTGAAATATTAACAATTTATGTAACTAAGGGTGTTCATCAATATAATCTACTACAACTAAAAAATGCCAAGGTTGTAATTGTCCTGCCATGCCCCGGTACAGATGGAGTGGACCGTTTTGGGGCATTTATCAACCAGCTGTTCGTGCTGCAACCTCAGTCACCCTGTAGCGCATTTGGCCACCAGGTGTGGGTACTTTCCTGGTCTGTGTAGGCCCAAGTGGTCGTGTGGCTAGATGGTCTTCATGGTCCAGGTGCTTTTATGGTGCAGGTGCCCCCCCGTCATTTGCTCCGAATAGTCTGGTGGTCTAGATGATCCTACTAGTCGCCTATAGGTAGTCATTCAGTGGCTCTTGTGATGTAGAGATCACTGTGGGTCAGATGGTTTTCATATTCAGTTAATGCCCAGTCCAGCGGGTATTGTCTGTCCAGTTGCTCTTAGTGACTTGATGGTCTGTAAGATTAAGAGATAGTTATGCATATTCAATGAGTTACCTGAGCAGAGCATTCAGTGTGGTAGAAATGTTCTTGGTTAAGAATAACAGCTGTGGTATCAGGACACTGGGGTCACCTGGCCTAGACTGGTGCTATTATGGAAAATAGCCTTTGTGAACACATGGTTCATGGTCTGTGTGATCCCATTTGCGGTCCATATGGTCTTGTGGTCTCAAGATCCATGTGGTCTTTGTACCATGTAGAACATTTCTGGTGTAGTTACAAATGTCCTGGTGCAGTCAGGATCGCTAGTTTAGATTACTTAGAGCTCATTAGGGTTTAAGATATGATGGGAATATTAGGTTCTTTCGCCTGAAACCTAGGACTTCTACATATTGGGGCGTTACAAGCCACCACAAGGGCAAATTCCTATGTTAAAAAATACAGAATAATTACTTACTTAAAAGAGCACATTTTTATGAAGTAATACAGCTGTACATATAAATTCCACTTTCTACATGAACTTGGAAAGATTTTTGTTCAATTTCTAATTTAATAGAAGTAAAAAAAATGACACTGTGATGACTTGGGACTGCTTTGTATGTGGGTGCTATAAATTAAGAGACTTCAGATACAGATGGTAAGGCTTCAATCAAGCACAAATGGGTATACCGTTACTGGATAAAGAAGGGGCACTGAGGTAGATGGCTACTTTGAAACGGTTTTTTTTTTTTTTTTTGTGTGTTTGTGGTGTGCTGTTGGTGTGTGTGTGTGTGAGACCGAACCACATTTCAAGTCAATTTAGTATTTTAGTTATGCATGACAAATGTATTAGTATTGCATCACATAGACCTTGTAACTGTGACTAGGACTTGACCACATTATTCGTCAATATAAAATCTGTGTTATTTACATATTAGAGAAAATTTAAAGGCTATAAGCTTTGAATCCTAAATTGATTGAATGTTCTAGCTGTGGCACTCCCTATCTCAACTCATCCAAGTCCTGTCGACTTTAATCTACATTCCTATTATCGAAGTGTGTATGTCACGCTAATATTTACTGCACTTACTTGCTTAATGAGACATAGCTGCATGTGATAAGATGAGCAATATGAAGTTTTGTAGTTTGGAAATAAATTGCCTGCAAATTTATTGCCACCATTTTCCAAATCTTAAGGGTTTAGGTTGTGAGACATTTTCTAGACCAATGACTTAGTAGTTAACATGTGCGGTACTTGCACTCTTAGCAGACCTAAAATTTCCCCACACCACGGGCTATTATATTTACAGTCTGCTGAAAGATATGTGCACCTGTTAGACGTACTTATACATTTGTAAACCTTATGCGAAATTAGAGCACGACGACCATAAATTTTGTAATGTAATCACGTCTTGAAGGTTAAACAAAAAAACAGTTGGTACAGATATGAATTATTAATAGTTAGATACCAGGAAACATAGTGAGGACATTGCTCTAATACTTGAACAGTGTAACAAAGTACATACCCTATATGTGAATTGCACTATAGTATCATGATTGCAATAGTTACACAATAAAGTATATGTTTTTGACTAGTTTTGTCAAAGTTACCGATTGTGATGTACTGCAAAAGGAATCAGGAAAATAATACCTTGTCGATAGACCATTGTTGCATCACTTAGGAAGTTTTCTCTCTGTTCCAGGTTTTCGTGTGTGTGTATATATACTGTACTGTGTTGTGTGTGTTGTGCCATATGTATGTATACAAGTGGTGTGTAGATTATGCTGGATAATATTATATATATGATATATATATATATATATATTTATATATATATATTACTATAGATATATATTATGTACTGTATAGTAATACACATCACACAATGTATATGCAACACATGATCATAAAAACACTGTCTCCAGTATTGCAGAAAAACACACTGTGAAAAATATGAGAATTCTAAATTCGCATTTTAGACTTAAATTGTATTCATCAGAGTCACCAAGTAAATGAACTACATTCTACTTTGCTCTTGATGCAATTTAAGCCGAAAAAGTGTATAGCACGTCTCTGAGTTTTGCATGTTGGTTTTTCCGCATTTATCAGATGGGGGTGTGTGAGTGTGTGTGTGTGCTGTGGTGTGTGTGTGGGTGTTGGGGGTGTGTGTGTGTGTGTGTGTGTGTGTGTGTGTGTGTGTGTGTGTGTGTGTATATATATATATAATATATATATTATATATATATATATATATATATATATATAATATATATATATATATATATATATATATATATATATATAAGTACTGTATATATATTAATGTGTATATATATATATATATATATATATATTGTATATATGCATATATATACTATATATTCATATACTATATACATATACTTTGGGTACATGCATTAATAGGTTTTTTCCATTACTGGGGATGGGAATGTTTATATAAGTGAAGGGGGAAATGCAATGGTAATATATATTTGTAAGATACAACCAGAAAGAAGCAGAATGATAATCTTGAAACCAAGCAATTGAGTTATCCAAAAACCAACTCCATTCATAATGTATTTATCTAGCCACCTTTATTTCAGTATGACTGTAAATCGCAGATCTCTGACAAAAGTGTAATTTCCTTTAACTAAATGCTCAAAACTGTAATCACCTAGGGCCTGCCTCAGCACAGGAGTATATCAAAAAACTTTAATTTGCCAAATACATATTCATCCTGAATCCAGATAATACATCATTTTTATTAATTATCCAGATGCAGATTTATCAAATAAGTAATGATCAAAAAAATTAAGTTAAACCTATAGTAGTGACCAAAAATCCATTATTATAATATATATATATATAATATATATATATATATATATATATAATTATATATATATATATATATATATAAACATAAAACATGACCAGCGCAGGTGACACAAGCAACTACAGTAAACTTTTGTGTGTGTGTGTGTAAAGCCAAACTAATCAAAATTATGATGCTTCTGAAATAATGAGATCAAATTTGTTCGTACTTTGAATCCTGTTATTTCACTTTATAATTATGGAATAACATGTTAATCATATTTTTTTGGGGGATATCAAAGTTGATTTTTTTTTTGTAGTGCCCAAAGTGGGTCAAAATGATTACTTTTTTATTAATAGATACGTGGTCCATAAAGTTGACTTCACATCCTTACTACCTAATGTAGCAGTAGAAATAATTTGGTTATCGG
>WNGS01163813.1:4012587-4067368 GCA_020271785.1 Procambarus virginalis | reverse complement strand
TATATATTATATAGGAGAAGTGAAGTGTATATGAACTCACGGGAGCTCTCACCTGGTCCCTTACTCATCTGGTCTCAGCCCCTCTTTACTCAGCTGCTCTCATACCCTCCTTACTCAGCTGCTCTCATACCCTCCTTACTCAGCTGCTCTCACCCTCTCCTTACTCAGCTAGAGACAAGGTAAGGTAGGGATGAAGAGGAGGGGGTCGGGAAATAAGGGGAGATAACAACTGTAATTGGTTGCAACGTCATCCGCTACACATCCTTTGAACACGTCCTTTGCACATCTCTATTGTATGTGCATCTTTCGCACATTTCTATGTTGTGCACCGCAGTAATATTCATCGTTCTCTTGCGCACAGCTATGGCACATTGTGCTGGCGATTTACAACGGCGACAAACTCATCAGCCGCCAAATTGTGTTCATGTTCCGGTCATGTCGATGGAAGTAGTTAACATCCACAATAAAAGTTCATGACAACAGAAGCGAGTTATTGCCTCAAAACGTCGTCTATGTCTCGATAAGTCAATTAAGTCTTCGAAAATAGTTTATATTAAACATTGTTTCCAAAGTTTAAGTAAATTGATGTACATCAAAGGGTCGTGCATCTCTGACGACCAGAGTCTACCCTTGTATCAAGGCACCAAGTAAACGATCTTGACCCCCAGGCACTAACTGAACGACCCAATCTGACCCGGAAGTTGACGCGGAAGCCAAGCGGCCACAGTATATCAATATTGTTCCCGTATTCGAACGCTGTCAACCAGTTAACACGTTTTCTCTCGTTTATCCGGACGCCTCTGGAGACACTTTCATCACCTACTAGGTGCCAGATGAAAGAGTCTTCGCTTCCCCTTCCCTCTGTAGTCCGTTTATCATAGCTTCTCCCTTCCTCCCTCCCTTTGTGGCTCCTGCGCCGATGTCACACCTCGCCTCTTGTGTTCGCTCTCTCTCTCTCTCTCTCTCTCTCTTCTCCTCTCTCTCTCTCTCAGTTGTGTGTGTTAGTTTGGCACTTCACTTAGTTATGATAATGTTGAGTGGCACTTTGTGGGTTGACACTCTTCACCAGATTTCGCTACATGAATGCCATCAAATCATCAGTTCTCCGCCACATCAGTGCTATCATTGTAGCAGCTCTGTGACATCAATGCCATCAATGCAACGTTTTTCGTTGCATCAATACCATTAATATACATCTCTTCATCGCTTCATTGATGCCATCAATAAAATCGATCTCTCTTCATCATCAATGCCATGAAAACATCAGCTCTATCTCCATCAATGCCATGAAAACATCAGCTCTATCTCCATCAATGCCATGAAAACATCAGCTCTATCTCCATCAATGCCATGAAAACATCAGCTCTATCTCCATCAATGCCATGAAAACATCAGCTCTATCTCCATCAATGCCATGAAAACATCAGCTCTATCTCCATCAGTGCCATGAAAACATCAGCTCTATCTCCATCAATGCCATGAAAACATCAGCTCTATCTTCATCAATGCCATGAAAACATCAGCTCTATCTTCATCAATGCCATGAAAACATCAACCTTTGCTTCATCAGTTTCTTTCTCCGCTGCCAACCTTCAGGTCTCCACCACTATCGGCCATCTGGTCTCCTCCTCGCTTCAAGCAGGTCGGCGTTCAATTCCCGACCGTCCACAAGTGGGTGGGTACCATTCCTTTCCCCACGTCCCATCCCACATCTTTATCCTGACCCTTTCCCAGTGCTATATAGTCGTAATGACTTGACGCTTCCCCTAATAATTCCTTCCTTCCTTCCTCCAGCAGACATCAGCGTGGTGGTGACAGCAGCTCTGCTGGCCGTGTTGGGCGTGGTCTTTGTCCTCGGGACCGTTGTGAACTCCTTGGTCTTCCTGGTCTTCTACCGCAGACCCTCGCTCAGGTCTCTGTCCAACAGGTAAGTTACCGTCCCTCAGGTCTCTGTCCAGCAGGTGAGTTACCGTCCGTCAAGTGGGATCCGTCGGGTCCCTCAGGTAGCTGAACGTGAACCAATAGCAATAATTCTATATTTGTGTTAGTTCTTGTTATGCTGTTATGTCTAGCAGTGTAATAGTGTGTGTGTGTGTGTGTTGTGTGTGTGGTGTGTGTGTGTGTGTGTGTGTGTGTGTGTGTGTGTGTGTGTGTGTGTGTGTGTGTGTGATTATTACCTAAGTGTAGTTACAGGATGAGAGCTACGCTCGTGGTGTCCCGTCTTCTCAGCACTCTTTGTCATAAGTGTGTGTGTGTGTGTGTGTGTGTGTGTGTGTATGTGTGTGTGTGTGTGTGTGTGCGTGTGTGTGTGTGTGTGTGTGTGTGTTGTGTGTGCGTGCAAGTTCGCAAGACGTAGAAAACCAATGTGTGCAAGTTATCATCTTGCAGATACAACGTTGTCAAACATCCATCTTTCTTCCAAGAATTTAGCGTGTTACTGAAACTCGAGACCAAGTCAGTATGTAAAATTCACTCGCCGTGAGCCAGTCCGCTGACCCGACCTGCTCTCCTTAGAGCATGTCGTATTTTGACGTATTCTTTACTTAAGGTAACACAAAACAGATGTACAAGAAAATGGTAGCGGCTCGCGAAATTGACTTAATGCCCCGTTTTTTGCTCGTGGTCCTCTGGTTGGTTTAGGTTAGGGCATTCTAGTAAGATAGTTTGTTGAAGCTGGCTGACGGCATTCACAATAGGATAGATGAGATTTGTGGGACGGTAATTGTATTCGAATGGAGTTGTTTCTGAGGTCGCCACCAGCATCTCTCTCTCTCTCCTCTCTCTCTCTCTCTCTCTCTCTCTCTCCTCTCTCTCTTCTCTCTCTCTCCTCTCTCTCTCTCACTTCATCACTTTGGGCTGTACGTTAGAGCAACGGTCTCGCTTCATGCAGGTCGACGTTCAATCCCCGACCGTCCACAAGTGGTTGAGGCACCATTCCTTCCTCCCGTTCCATCCCAATTCCTTATCCTGACCCCTTCCAGTGCTGTATAGTCGTAATGGCTTGTCGCTTTCTCCTAATACTTCCCTTCACTTCTCTTCTCTCTCTCTCTCTCTCTCTCTCTCTCTCTCTCCTCGTAACCTCATGATTCCTCCTCCTTCTGCAGCACCTCACAGAGGCATCCCTAAGACATGTCGTAGGGAGTGTCCTTCCTCCTGGCTCCCAGCTCACACACATCTTGGTTCACACTGACACTACTTCCCGCACATCTCCTTCTCTTCGTCCTCCTTACAGTCTTCCTTTCCTATATCCCGGAGACTGTGTCCTCGACCACTCCTCGGAGGGATGTTAAAGGACGCTTTATAGCCAGCTGAATTGAATTAGAGGGAAGACGGAGTGAAATTCTGGTTTGCTGGAGACCTGTAATGTGTATGTGTGTATGTGTGTGTGTATGTGTGTGTGTGTGTATGTGTGTATGTGTGTATGGTGTGTGTGTGTGTGTGGTGTGTGTGTATGTGTGTGTGTGTGTGTGTGTGTGTATGTGTGTGTTGTGTGTGTGTGGATGTGTGTGTGTGTGTGTATGTGTGTACCTAATTGTACTTACCTAATTGTGCTTGCGGGGGTTTGAGCTTTGGCTCTTTGGTCCCGCCTCTTCAACTGTCAATCAACTGGTGTACAGGTTTGCCTGAGACTACTGGGCTCTATCATAGTTACACTTGAAACTGTGTATGAGGTCCAGCCTCCACCACATCACTTCCTAATGCATTCCATTTGTCAACCAACCACTCTGACACTAAAAAAGTTCTTTCCAATATCTCTGTGGCTCATTGGGCACTCAGTTTCCACCTGTGTCCCCTAGTGCGTGTGCCCTTGTGGTAAATAGCCTGTCTTTATCAACCCTGTCGATTCCCTTGAGAATCTGGAATGTGGTGATCATGTCCCCCCCTAACTATTCTGTCTTCCACGAAGTGAGGTTCAATGCCGTAGTCCTCTCCTCGTGTATGTGTGTGTGTGGTTGTGTGTGTGTGTGTGTGTGTGTGTGTGTGTGTTGTGTGTATGTGTGTGTGTTGTGTGTGTGTGTGTGTGTGTGTGTGTTGTGTGTATGTGTGTATGTGTGTATGGTGTGTGTGTGTGTGTGTGGTGGTTGTGTGTGTGTGTGTATGTGTGTTGTGTGTGTGGTGTGTGTGTGGTGTGGTGTGTGTGTGTGGTGTGTGTGTGTGTGGTGTGTGTGTGTGTGTATGTGTGTATGTTGTATGTGTGTGTGTGTGTGTGTGTGTGTGTGTGTGTGGTGTGTGTGTGGTGTGTGCAAGCACCAACTCACATGCAGGTACGTACCCTCACCCCCCACACCATTCTCTCAAATAACCCCACCTGCTGGTAGAGACATCATTCTCCCCCCCTCTCGTCTCCTCCCCTTTACCTCCCCTCTCTCTCCCTCTCTACTCCCCTTCCCTCTCTCTCCCCTCTCCATGTTTCACCACTCAAACAGGCCTCAGTTCCGGAAATAAATACAGCGTGACCTAACTCGGCGACACATATTCAAGCATGTATGCAAGCAGAGGTCGTGACCCCACTCCTCTCTCTCTCTCCCATTCGCAAATGTGTCTATTTTCTGTCCCTCCGTACGCGATCGTTTCCCCCCTCTTAATAACTTATCATTCTTAATGAAGAAGGTAGGTTAGGTTAGGTCATTCTTGATGATGAAGGTTAGGGTTAGGTCAGGCCGTGATGAGGAAGGTTAGGTTAGTCATTCCTTGATGAGGAAGTGTTAGGTTAGGTCATTCTGGATGAGGAAGGCATGATGGAGGGATGAGTGCTGTACTCCCGGGGCTCCACACTTCGCTCGAGTCCTCCAGCGCTGCAAGGTGTTCATGAAAAACACCTGAAATGCCTAAGAAAACATCTGAAAACGCTTGTGGGTAAAAAAAACACCTGGTACACGTTATTAAATACCTGAAACGTTTATGGAAATATCTGAAAAGGGTACTAAGTCACATAGAAAGATGATGTAGACACCTGGAACGTTAATAAAAAACCTGGAACGTTTATAAAACACCTGGAACTTTGAAGAAAGCAGCAAATGAGGACTGAAAATTGGTACTGGATTGTACCACTACCAAACGTAAATGAAACTGGGCCAGGAAGACAGGCGAGAATGATTCAGTGCTGAGGAGAATGAGGAGAAAGCGCTTCTCTTGATGCCAGCTTGGTTGAAGCAGGAGAAGAATTCTTGTGAGACTCACATCAGTCCATGTGAGACGCACTCTTGAGTGTGCTGAACCGGCATGGAACCTCCAGTTGGAAAAGACTTACATTAATAATACTGTGAATGGTTCAGATGAGCAATGAGACTCGTTCTTGATACGAGGCAATTGTGTTGTGTGGAATGGCTGAAGGAACTTTGTTTGTTTTGCCGAAGTTTGTCTTCGATTTATCGCTATATCTAACACACATCTGGCACTGAATATATGAATGTACAAAGTGCATAATATATAGCGTTGCATTCCCTTGCATACGCAAACTACCTGGATGAGAAATTCAACACACGTTTATGCTCGCGTGAGTGCTTGCAATGTTCGACGGAGCTCGCTTGTTATGCTACAAGCTTGCAACGCTGCGAATCACCTCGCGGCCTTATAAACAACGGCTCGTTAATCTAGCTGCCCAATCCCGTGTTTATGAATAAAACCCAACACCCAATCCCTCCTCAAGTACTATCTCTACGGGCTCACCATAGCCCGTGCTACTTGGAACTTGCTCCGAGTAGCTGAATCTAGAACAACTCAAGTATTGCTCGGCAATACGTTGGGTAGTCAACTCCCAAAGATGCATTTATCAATTTTTAATGTTCAGTGTATTCAAGATAATGTTCATTGTGCTTCAGGACTTCACCTATAGACGTAATAATTCATTTGTAATGTATAGTCAACTTTTTCCACGTGTGTTGGAGAGGGTGTTGCCAGAGGGTGTTGCTAGCGGGTGTTGCCAGCGGGTGTTGCCAGCGGGTGTTGCCAGAGGGTGTTGCTAGCGGGTGTTGCCAGCGGGTGTTGCCAGAGGGTGTTGCTAGCGGGTGTTGCCAGCGGGTGTTTTTTTTACCTTGGCTGTTATCTTGGTGTAACACTCTTGTGAGGGGCTGCCGGAGTGTGCAGGTAATTATATGTGCGAGAGACGTTGGGTCGCTGCCTCAAGTTTGGGAGGGGGTTGCCACCTCCAGTAGGGGGTGAGTCGCCACCTCCAGTAGGGGGTGGGTCGCCACCTCCAGTAGGGGGTGAGTCGCCACCTCCAGTAGCGGGTGGGTCGCCACCTCCAGTAGGGGTGGGTCGCCACCTCCAGTAAGGGGGTGGGTCGCCACCTCCAGTAGCGGGTGGGTCGCCTGCACAAGTTATGGGGTTGCCACCTCCAGTGAGTTGAAAGAAATCGTAAATATCTTTTGGTGCCTGAATTACTCTACATAATAGCGACAGAAGTTCAGTCACATCTCTGTTGCCATGACCAGGGACGACGATTAGGATGAAGGATTACCAGGTATTACATTGTTACTCTCCTAGAATATATTGTGATCAATAAGAAACCTTTAAGTTCAAGGTCTTGTTGAAAGATAACACCAATCCATTCCCTCTGGGAGAGTTGTGTAGTGATACAGAATGTCTGGAACCAGACTCTCCTCACCTTACCTCACCCCTCAGATGGTGAGGGGTACAGCTGTTAGTTCCCAGCTATTGGGTCCCATATATACAGGACCAACTGTGAGGATTCAGTTGTGAAAGAGCCGTTATCAAAGCTCAGCTGTAACATGTATCAGTGAGTACAGCAAACTTGTCGACCCTTCCAGCAGGTGACAAACATTTCTTATGTAAAGAATTCGACGAGTGGTTTTAATGTTAATTCAGGAGCCAGTTTTATCCATTATGACTGATGGTTTCCTGAGAGCAGTTTCCCACCACTATAAGTGCATCGGGGAGAAGATACTCATCAGGTTTTGGTGTTGAGTTTGTGATGAACGACGAGTTGCAGCACGTGAATAGTCGTGTCTCAGTAGTAGGACATGTGGGTTATAATTCCGTAGTCGTCTTGATATTTTTCCTGGCGGTCCAAGACATCCTCCAGCAACAGATATATGTGCAACTCTTGCAGGTGTATCTGTATATGACCACTCAGTGTTGGCCTTGATGACCACTCAGAGCTGGCCGTGATGATCACTCAGTCCTGGCCTTGATGACCACTCAGTCCTGGCCTTGATGACCACTCAGTCCAGGCCTTGATGACCACTCAGTCCTGGCCGTGATGACCACTCAGTCCAGGCCTTGATGACCACTCAGTCCTGGCCGTGATGACCACTCAGTCCAGGCCTTGATGACCACTCAGTCCTGGCCTTGATGACCACTCAGTCCTGGCCTTGATGACCACTCAGAGTTAGCCTCTCGTCAGGTTTAAGATAAAAGTGATCGATATTGTGGCTCGGTTGTTGTTGATATAATATCAGCTCACTCTACGCCAGTCTTCTGCTCCATGAGCGTCATGGTTGGTGACTGTATAGCATGATGGTTACTGTATAGCATGTTGGTGACTGTATAGCACGTGGGTACAGGAGTCGGGTACAGAGGTACAACAGGTCGAGGAGCAGCTGTTTCTCAATGGCTTACTTAATGACACTAGACAAGCGCAATTGGTCGCACGCGCGCGCGCGTGTGTGTGTGTGTGTGTGTGTGGTGTGTGTGTGTGTGTGTGTGTGTGTGTGTGTGTGTGTGTGTGTGTGTGTGTGTGTGTGTGAGGATAATTTATTGTGAGTGCATGAGTGAGTGTGAATTAATGTTGGTGATTGAGGGCTAATTAATGAGTGGAAGTATATGAGTGAGTGCGTGCGTGAGTGCGTGAGTGAGTGAGTGAGTGAGAGTGCACACGCGTTTAGGTGAACTAAAAGGAAGATAAGCCGAGAGGTGTACTGGGAGGGGGGAGGGGGGTGGACTAAATGGTGTTAATGACCGCAATTAAGGAGGAGGGGTATAATTGGAGGGAATAATGGGAACAGCAGACTGAGAACTTTAGGCCTTGATATTACCCCCGCCCCCCCCCAACCACCACTACCACCCCCACCACCATCTCCCACGTCACCATCGGCTCCACCACCACTACCACTCCCGACACTACCACAACCACTCCTCATTAACATCAACACTATCACCACCCCTAGTGGTGGAGGCCTAGTTGATGACCGGGCCGCGGGTATGCTAAGCCCCGAAATCATTTCAAGATTTCAAGCTAACCCATTAGCACCAAAACCTCACGAAAGGCAATCTAAATAGCCTACGTGAGTCTGATGCCAGGATACGCATCGCCTGCACGGTACTCGCACCAAGTGAAACATAAGAATTTACAAGAATGTAAGAATACTTGTATATATAAATACAAAAAAATAAATGTGAACAAGTACATCTTAACGATAGGGATCCCGAGTTAAGAGAATGAGGTACGAAGCGAGAGATTAAGAAAAGGAATGATCACTATATAGAAGATACTGAGGGAAATGGATAAATTGGACACGAATAGTCCCTTGTAAAGTCGGATAAACAGAGTGACAACTGTAAACTGGAAACTTGTATACCTCGAAGAAAATGTAGAGGAAATACTTGCTCCCTTTACAAGTGGTAAACAAATGGAATAACTTATTAAAGTAGAAGTCGTGGAAGCCACCTCCACCCACAACTTAAAAGACTATATACGACACAGAACTCGAACATCAATAAAATTAAAAAAAAAAATGCCTATGTGTCTCTCTCTCTTGAAATTCATAATATATCAATTGTTAATTTACCTGATTCACTCCCTTCATTAAATAAGTTGAGAATTCGCCAAAAAAACTATTTTTTTAACTTGGGTGAGAATTGGTAAGAGGGGAACGTCCGCGGTCATGAAGGTCAAAGGTCAAGCAGGGTCGTGGTTCCACTTCCTGTTTGTCTATGTGAAGATCGTCCAGTCTGCTGAGCGAAGGATGGACTGTTGGAGAAGGTGAGTTGTAGTAAGATGAAGGTGAAAGTTGCAGTATAATGACGGTAAACTCGCTGTATAGTGAATGTGAAAATTGCTCTCTGATCAGAGAATGTTGCACTCTCAGAACATGTGGGACGGGGGGCGGCCTCCCCTACCGCCCCCTCTCAAAACAGATGATATATAACGCCAGAATACGTGTACACAATCTATGATCCATTCAGCCCTGGTTGTGTCTGTGTATGCCTGAGCGCGCAACTACGAAACCAATACATCTTTCCTTCATCATAGCGGCTTTATTTACATTCTGAAGCTGCTCCTGAACTCTGCTTTATTACGAGGTTGTTTATAACAATAATATCCATGGATTGTGAAGTATCAATAATATCCTGTTCCCCCTTGTGTCCTGCTCCCTCTGTCCTGCCCCCTCTGTCCTGCCCCCTCTGTCCTGCTCCCTCTGTCCTGCCCCCTCTGTCCTGCTCCCTCTGTCCAGCCCCCTCTGTCCTGCCCCCTCTGTCCTGCCACCTCTGTCCTGCTCCCTCTGTCCTGCCCCCTCTGTCCTGCTCCCTCTGTCCTGCCCCCTCTGTCCTGCTCCCTCTGTCCTGCCCCCTCTGTCCTGCCCCCTCTGTCCTACCCCCTCTGTCCTGCCCCCTCTGTCCTGCCCCCTCTGTCCTGCTCCCTCTGTCCTGCTCCCTCTGTCCAGCCCCCTCTGTCCTGCCCCCTCTGTCCTGCTCCCTCTGTCCTGCCCCTCTGTCCTGCTCCCTCTGTCCTGCCCCCTCTGTCCTGCTCCCTCTGTCCTGCTCCCTCTGTCCTGCTCCTCTGTCCTGCCACCTCTGTCCTGCTCCCTCTGTCCTGCTCCTCTGTCCTGCTCCCTCTGTCCTGCTCCCTCTGTCCTGCTCCCTCTGTCCTGCTCCCTCTATCCTGCCCCCTCTGTCCTGCCCCCTCTGTCCTGCCACCTCTGTCCTGCCCCCTGTCTTCAACTCCTTCAACAGTTAATCACGCCTTCTTGCCCTTAAGTGTGGACCTCCGTACGTCTTGAGTTCAACAAGTCATATACTCGCTTCGATTGTTGTGATCAACTTGGTCGAGTTTCCTCTGTTTCGCGGGTTGCTTGAGCGACCTTCTTGAGCCCTAATGGTATTTGGGCGTCTTGCAGGGGTCTTGTTTCGGTGCTTTTGATCAACAGGGCCTTAACCTCTTCAACTTGGTTCACGTGACACGCTCCTCGCCGCTCGAGGGCGACATCACCCAGAAATATTTAGTTTCCTGAGGCGGCTGGCACTCCGTCTCTTGTCTGCCTGTTTGTGTGGTCTCCTGGTCTGCCTGCGTGGTCTCCTGGTCTGCCTGCGTGGTCTCCTGGTCTGCCTGCGTGGTCTCCTGGTCTGCCTGCGTGGTCTGCCTGCGTGGTCTCCTGGTCTGCCTGCGTGGTCTGCCTGCGTGGTCTCCTGGTCTGCCTGCGTGGTCTGCCTGCGTGGTCTCCTGGCCAGCCTGCGTGGTCTCCTGCTCTGCCAAACTGGTCTTCGTGATATGGGAGGAACGTAAACATCACTGTGACGGAGCAGACCTTCAAGACCTCACTGACTCGAGTCTTCGCGGGTGTAGCCAATGGCTGCCTCGCGGGTGTAGCCAATGGCTGCCTCGCGGGTGTAGCCAGTGGCTGCGGGTGTAGCCAGTGGCTGAGTGTATTGCTCTTAACAACAACCACAGGAATAATAGCTCACCTCATTAGTCCAGTCAGGTGAGTGTGTTCCAAGTCCCAGGAAACGCAACACAATGCAGATATTGTAGTGCAGGTAATGTCTCCCGATGGGTATAGTAATGTCACATTGTCTGATGGCCGCCATGTGGTCTGTTCTGATTGCTGCCTATTACGCTATACCGTTGATATAGCGTTGATACAGTGTTGATACCGTTGATATAGTGTGTGAGACTTGTAAGCGTTAGTACAGTGCTGATAATATCGATACAGCTCTTTTTTCCATTTAAACAAAGGAAATACAGGAGTGTATATTTTCTCTGCATGTCTGCAGCTGCTGGAGGTGATGGCAGAGTTTATTGGGCACTAGACGGGTCTGCTTACATGGCAGAGGACACGCCGAGGCTGGGGACATTATTTACAATGATTGCGCTTCATATGGCGGAGAAATTCATTGGAGATCAAGAAGAGAGAAAGAGAATGAAGGAGAGAGAGAGAAAGAGAGAGAGAAGGAAGGAATTAGCAAGGGAAAGCGCCAAGCCATTACGACTATATAGCACTTGGAAGGGGTCAGGATAAGGATTTGGGATGGGACGGGGGAAGGAATGGTACCCNAATGGCAATTAATTCCCTACGACGTCTTGTACTGCCGTTACCGTTTGTCTCCTGTTGTGTGTCTCCACCGGCGAGATGAAGTTGACTTCCTTCACCTGTTGACTGCAAGCAAGTCGTGTCGAATATCTTCATGCAGGAGCTGCATGTTCAAGGGCCGGTATAACGTAGGTTTTATATATATAGCGATTCGAACCTTTGTCAAGGTTCATGATGGTAACGAGGACACTTGCCATCATTATGTTTAATGTGATCTTCAGACGTATGAAATTATCAATATATTCTATTTACTTATATGTGTTTATGATGGGAGATATGGTGGTCGTAAGTCTTGATATTAGACGCTAAGTGCATGGAAAGTTCGTGACGGAGAGCTTTGTTCTACTGTCACTAAAATGTAATGCAAATTTTAGAGTGTGTGAGGGAGACTCCATACACGGTTGTGGAGTGGTGGAGGGAGGCTCCATACACGGGTGTGGAGTGTGGAGGCAGACTCCATACACGGGTTATGGAGTGGTGGAGGGGAGACTCCATACACGGGTTGTGGAGTGGTGGAGGGAGACTCCATACACGGGTTGTGGAGTAGTGGAGGGAGACTCCATACACGGGTTGTGGAGTGGTGGAGGGAGGCTCCATACACGGGTTGTGGAGTGGTAGGGAGGCTCCATACACGGGTATGGAGTGGTGGAGGGAGGCTCCATACACAAGTTATGGAGTGGTGGAGGGAGGCTCCATACACGGGTTGTGGAGTGGTGGAGGGAGACTCCATACACGGGTTATGGAGTGGTGGAGGGAGACTCCATACACGGGTGTGGAGTGGTGGAGGGAGGCTCCATACACGGGTTATGGAGTGGTGGAGGGAGACTCCATACACGGGTTGTGGAGTAGTGGAGAGAGACTCCATACATAACATACAGTAATGTAACAACTACACCACTGGACTAAACGATTAAAATTAGCCCAAGAGCTAAAGCTCTACCCCCTCCTCCCCCCAAAAAAAGAGAATAATTGACACAAAAAGTACAGCTCTTCAACAAAAGGTTCAGAGTGAGGTCGTAATTCTATCAGCCAATCAGATCTATCGATGTAATTGGTGTGTGTATTCCAACAACAGTCGGAGAAAAACATCAGTTTTATTTCTGTGTAGAATTAACTCTGTTTTATCTATTTAAGTGAAAATGGGAATGAAAATGTGGCACACAAATATCGCAAGGAAACCCAATTATTTCCCGTAACATAGTTGGCTTCGTTCCCAACTCACAATCGGGAGTCTCGGGTTAGATTCCATGTTGGGAAATAAATGGTTAGACACACTTTATTTCCTCCCAGTCTCCGGCAAAACCAAATAGTATTAAGCTGAAAATTTTATGTGAAAATGTATTTTTAGGAATGTGTCATTGTTTTCTTGATTTGCAAACACATCACACGATATTGTGACGGTGTTTTACATCTCCCACGTACGTCAAGAATGTGTATGTCGACGCTCAGGTCCATCTTGGACTCTTGGACAACGTTTCGGTCCGTCCTGGACCCTTTAGACAAGTTTCGGTCCGTCCTGGACCCTTTAAACAACGTTTCGGTCCGTCCTGCATAGCGTGACATATTTACAGCATAGTGTGACATATTTACAGCATAGTGTGACATATTTACAGCATAGTGTGACATATTTACAGCATAGTGTGACATATTTACAGCATAGTGTGACATATTTACAGCATAGTGTGACATATTTACAGCATAGTGTGACATATATACAGCATAGTGTGACATACTTACTGCATAGATTGACATACTGCATAGCGTGACATATTTACTGCATAGCGTGACATAGTCCTTGCTAACTGTTACGTTCTCTGTATACTAGTAAATACGTAAGATAACCACGTAGATAACACGTGCGTCAGTGAGACACATTGGCGAAATAAGAATCAGTTATCTTACCGTCGGGCAAGATGAGAGCCTGGAGGCTGGGCGGAGGTGGGCGGGGGTGTGGGCAAGCAGCTGAGGCAGGGCGTAGAGAAGAGCTAACGCCCACACGCCCACGATGAGTCTGACGCTACGCCCTCGCGTGATGGTCATGGAGTAGTGGAGCGGAGAGGTGACGGCGCAATACCTGTTGGACGAAGACCCAACACCTGCTTAGTAAGGACTCCCCCAAACACCTGCTAAGCTTCTCTATAATTCTTGCTGTATTCTCAAGATAAAAAAGGAAGTTGAACTATTGTCTCCAGATTTCATTTCTCAAACACCTCCCAGGTAACTCCCTGCAGCATTAGTTGCCTCTCCCACCTCCCAGGTAAATTCCTGGGAGTCTCAGGTGAGCCACTGCTCATTAAGACCTGGGGCCAGATTCACGAAAGCATTTACGCAAGCACTTACGAACCTGTACATCTTTTCTCAATCTTTGGTGGCTTTATTTCCAATTATTAAACAGCTAATGAGCTCCGAAGCACCAGGAGGCTGTTTATAACAATAACAACAGTTGAATGGGAAGTTTTCATGCTTGTAAACTGTTTAATAAATGTAACCAAAGCCGTCAAAGATTGAGGAAAGATGTACACGTTCGTAAGTGCTTGCGAAAGTTCTTTCGTGAATCTGGCCCCTGGTGTCCACCTGCTCTCAACTCACCTGTCGACGGCTATGAGCAAGACCGAGAAGATGGCAGCTTCGACAGCTAGAGCCATTAGTGCCTGGAGACCTGGCACCACCAGAACTCCTCGGCCCCGCGACTGACGTAGTGGCCACCGTCAGCGCCTTCCGTCGTGGCGGGAGTCAGGAGCGGGATGAGGCCGCCGAGTCTGAGGGCGTGCAGAGGCACCACCATCACCGTCGACACCAGGTTCGACGATGTCAGGGATAATACGAATCTGGAGAGTGGAGCAAAGGCGGAGGTTAGGTACACGTCGCATTTATGTACACTGTGTGTGTGTGTGTGTGTGCGTGTACTCACCTAGTTACTCACCTAGTTGTGCTTGCGGGGGTTGAGCTTTGGCTCTTTGGTCCCGCCTCTCAACTGCCAATCAACTGGTGTACAGATCCCTGAGCCTACTGGGCTCTATCATATCTACATTTGATAATGTGTATGGAATCTGCCTCCAGACTGTGTGTGTGTGTGTGTGAGTGTGTGCATTTTTCTATTTCTAAATATCAATCTATTTTTCCTCTATTATGTCTATTACATATATCTAACACACACACATACATCCTCAGGAAGCAAGCCATAGCAGCTCTCTAAGCCCCAAGTATCTATTTACTGCTAGGTGAACAGCACAATCAGGGTAAAAAAAGCTCTGCCTATTTGTTTCTGCCTCGGCCGGCAATAGAACCCGGGCCCGTTGGACTACGACCCCCGAGCGTTGTCCACTCAGCCACGAGGGCCCCTAGGCTTCTAGTACTTAAACATATTCAGCATTCTCAAGGGAGCCGGTGGCTGAGCGAGAGAATATTGGACTCGTGATCCTGTGGTCCCGGGTTCAATCCCGGCGCCGGCGAGAAACAATGGACAGAGTTTCTTTCACCCTGATGCACCTATTACCTAGCAGTAAATAGGTACCTGGGAGTTAGTTAGCTGTCACGGGCTGCTTCCTGGAAGTGGAAGCCTGGTCGAGGACCGGGCCGCGGGGACACTAAGCCCCGAAATCATCTCAAGATAACCTCTCAAGAAGCAATATGTTGTTTTACGACTTGAAATGTTCAAAGACATGTTTCAATACATGACTGATTGAGCAATATCTTGTTCTGCTTTATAATTTAGGTTGTGTGATGGTGAGAGCTGCCCCCCCCCCTTAACCGCACTGAGTAGTGTGTAATGTGATCAAGATGGAAGGTCTCAGATGGTTATTGGGAGAGAGAGAAGCAGCCTTGAAGGATGCGATCGGGTAGAGATGGTCGTGTGTGGCTCCGGCGGCGCAGTTGAAGGGTTGATGGGAAGGTTTGTGAAGGGGCGGTGGAGAAGCACCTTCCAATTCGTGTTTATGACTACTGAGTTATGTTCTCCTGAACACTAGTTCTTTGTATACAGGTTTGTTACACGTCTGTCTCAAAGGGCATATGAATTGCCTTTAATAATATATATTTGTTAAATATGACCGAAAAAGTAAGATTAATAATTCCAACACGAATTTTCTCAATATTTCTTATGTTTCTTTTTACTGTCGATGGTAATTGAAAAATCAGTTCTCCAAAATTCATTATACGAAACGCGTTCAAGCGTCGCGTCAGACTAGAAATAAAAATGAATTTTGGAGAATTGATTTTTCAATTACCATCGACAGTAAAAGAAACATAAGAAATATTGAGGAAATTCGTGTTGAATTATTAATCTTACTTTTTCGGTCATATTTAACAACATATATATATATATATATATAATATATATATATATATATATTATATATATATATATATATTATAATATATATATGAATGAAACTCACACCCTAGAAGTGACTCGAACCCATACTCCCAGGAGCAACGCAACTGGTATGTACAAGACGCCTTAAACCACTTGACCATCACGACGCGGACATAATGAGGTGATAGCCGAAGCTATTTGAACCACCTCACCGCCGGCACTCGGATGGTTATCTTGGGCATAGCATTTTACCAACATCACCTCATTCTTTGGGGCACACGTGAGGAACACAAATGCGAACAAGCCTAATGGTCCCCAGGACTATATGCGAATGAAAACTCACACCCTAGAAGTGACTCGAACCCTACTCCCAGGTGCAACGCAATGGTATGTACAAGACCCTTAAACCACTTGACATCACGACCGACATAATGAGGTGATAGCCGTTGCTCCTGGGAGTATGGGTTCGAGTCACTTCTAGGGTTGAGTTTTCATTCGCATATAGTCCTGGGGACCATTCGGCTTGTTCGCATTGTGTTCCTCACGTGTGCCCCAAAGAATGAGGTGATTTGGTAAATGCTATGCCAAGATAACCACCGAGTGCCGGCGGTGAGGTGGTTCAAATAGCTTCGGCTATCACCTCATTATGTCCGGTCGTGATGGTCAAGTGGTTTAAGGCGTCTTGTACATACCAGTGCGTTGCTCCTGGGAGTATGGGTTCGAGTCACTTCTAGGGTGTGAGTTTTCATTCGCATATAGTCCTGGGGACCATTCAGGCTTGTTNTTTAATTTCATCGTTCTTCGGACTTAGCAAATTGGAAAATATATTACTACTAATAAATGATCAAATATACTCAAGATCTTAATAATGAATAATGAGAATATATAATACAGCATCAAAGGATTGTTTACAATTTTCTGGAATTGGACGGAAATCTGCCCACACAAATAATAGTTTATATGGATGAAGTTCACAGCAAAGTTCCTTTCGAGAACCCTAGCAAGTTGACCAGACCACACACTAGAAGGTGAAGGGACGATTTTTATTGCCTGCCTCTACTTCCTCATCACAATCGACTTGAGAATGGTCCAGGACGGACCGAAACGTCGTCGTCCTTTCACCTTCTAGTGTGTGGTCTGGTCAACATACTTTAGCCACGTTATTGTGACTCTTCGCCTGCATCCCTAGCAAGGTCACACAGCAAAGTTCAAGTAAAATCCCCAGTGAAGTCCCTATAGCAAGGTCCCTTTCGAGGTACCCAGTATAGATCCATCAAGCACCCAGAGGAAAGTCCCAAGCAAAGATTCCCAGTGAGGTCCCTATTGAGGAACGTCCCTATCGAGAACAGCAAGTTCCCACAGCATGGTCCCAACCGAGGTCCCAAATGCGGGCCAGATTGACGACTCATTGTCCCGGGGAAGTTGGACTAAGTTCACTTCTCAGACCTAGTGAGACAAGTCTGTATATGAGTAGGGTCTAAGACCTCAGAAATATATGTACCGGCTACGTCATCGCTAATCTATACACAAATCTAACCTAATCTATCGAAATATATGTAGTAGATATGATAAGGGAACATAAGTCGAGAGCGAGTACATTAGACACCGATGGGTAGAAAGGTGGGGCCCAAGAGCTAGCAGCTCTAAGCACACGTGGTAAAGCACAAACACACACATACTCACATCCACACACACACACACACCACACACACACACCACACATCTATATATATATATATATAATATATATATATATATTATATATATATATAATATATATATATATTACCCCAGGATACAGCCGTAGCACCCGTTTACTACTAGTAAAAGAGGCATCAGATCAGAGAGATTTTGCCTATTCATTTCAGCCTCGACTGAGAATCAAACCCTGACCCTTTGAACTACGACTTCTGATGTGAGTGCGTGCGTGTATGTGGTGTGTTAGTGTACGAGTGTTTGAAGTGCGTTTGTGACACTCCAGCTTCCACTCATCTCGCTGAAGAGAAATTATAAGAATTTATGAATATTACAACCATGTCTGCAGCCACCATCTTGGTGGTGTTGAGAATGAAGGAACTTGATCACACGGCCTCATATAGACAGGTAAAGAGGTAATTAGCCGTTGGATGAATTCCCCAGGTAGGTAGTAGGTGATGGTGAGGAGAAGGTGTGAAGGTGAGTTGCGGAAGGTGAAGATGAAACCGGATATTGAGGGACCATGTTTACTATGAGAGAGAAAAGTGAAATTGAGAAAGGAAGGTGACTATTAGAACGAAGATAGTGTATACGGAAGTGAAATGATGGAGGAGGAAAGGGAATATGAGTGTACAGGGTATAACTAAAGAAAGCTTTGTGATAGACTGAAATAGGTGAACATCATATGCCTAGACCTTTGACACAAATATGAGAGGTAAAGGCTGACAAGGTGAACACGATAGACCTAGTCTGCTGAGTAGACCACGGAGGACGTAAGCTGAGGCGAAACGCGACTGAGAAATGATTGGAAAGACAAGGAAAGAGATGACTGAGAAACTGCAAGAAGTCGATATGCTGAGGACAGACAAGGTGTGACGCTTGTTGAATGATCATTATCCAGTTAATGTGGAGGGAATTGATGTATTCACCGTGTGCCAGGGTAGTCACTGTCTGCCAGGGTAGTCACTGTCTGCCAGGGTAGCCACTGTCTGCCAGGGTAGTCACTGTCTGCCAGGGTAGTCACTTTCGGCCAGGGAAGTCACCATCACATGAATCAAGTGACCAGAGTGCAGGTGCCTAGTATTGCTGTAGGTCACACGGGGTCAGGAGAATGCTAAGGAAGGGGATGAAAGGTAGCTAATACACCCCTGTCCCTCCCCCTGAAGGAGACGGTTGGGCCGTGTCCCTGCGCCCGCGGGAGTGAGGGATTCACCCTCCCCCGTCTCGGCACTTAAAAAGTGACGATGTGACTTTCAGCTGTAAAACTTTAGAATTAAAACCGAATATGAAATATAATGAAGTGTTTGAATACCTTCAGTGAGGCCATTGTTGACTGTGCTGCTCCCAGTGATGCTGTCTCGCCTCGTCTCGTGGATGGAACGCAAACTCCTGTTCCCTTCCGTGACTCGTGGATGGAACGCAAACTCCTGTTCCCTTCCGTGACTCGTGGATGGAACAGTGCCTGATCTTCCCCCTTCCCAGTCTCAGGGATGGAACAGAACCGAATGGTTCCCCCCCCTTCCCGTTGTGTTATGTTCGGGACTTGTTTGATCTACACTAATCGCGGTGTTCCGGGTCTTTTTTGTCCCTCGTAATTCTTTTCCACCTGGGGCAGACAGGAGCCGCATCAAAGAATTTTGTTGCGTGAACTTCAAATGTGAGGTAAAATACCTTGAAGATATTGACGCTGGGGCGAGTGGCAGGAACTCTCGCTGAAAGGCAAATAGCTTGAACGAGTAGGTTACTTTAGAGCCTTCTCGTCTCTCCCGACGTACACACGCGATACGTAGACGTACACATGAACCCCTCCCCCCCTCGATGTACAAATGGGAAGGTGCACAGGAATTGCTAACGTACATATGACCACACAATGCAAACATCTGTAGATGTACATATATATCTTCAGAGAATACATAATCACACTGTTCCCCTGTGTGAGTATCCCTGAGATTGTTATGTAGCTATGTGGGTATACCTAAGATTGTGTAGCTCTATGAGTATACCTGTGATTGTATAGCTGTGTGAGTATACCTGAGAAAGGTGTCTGCCTATTTAAGTAATAATATTAAGAATTTATTATTATAATTATTATTATTGCTATGTGGGTTACCCAGCAGTACCAGGGTCTCTCTCTCTTTCTCAGAATTTGTAATTCAATTATAACAAAGGAAATTTATTCACAATATTTTGGTTACGTGTGTGTGTGTGTGTGTGTGTGTGTGTGTGTGTGTGTGTGTGTGTGTGTGTGTGTGTGTGTGTGTGTGTGTGTGTGTGTGTGTGCGTGATAACAGCTCATAAATCTCTTGAAAACTTTATGGAAAACTAAATTCCATTTCAAAGTTCATTTGTTGTCGCAATAAGATCCATTCCTACTTAAGGAGTGCAATGGGGTCATGCCCTTTCTTACCTTGACCTCCCGATGGCATTCCTCATACAATCACTAATCACCATAGAAGTTGTACTTTACCACCAGCAAGCTTCTAATCTCTTACCTCTGACAATGAGACAGAAAGATATTACACTTATCTTACCTTACTTTCACTATGTATATCTAGATTAATATTATTAGTTTTATCACAACTTCTAATAATATTTTATTGCTGACGTTCCTGTTATGTAAAATATTATATAATTTGGAAGGGGGATCTGGCATTCATCGTCTTGAGTATCTGGACTGCATTTCTCGCATGGAAATAAATGCATTTGCTGTGAAACTTCCTATATATAAAAAAGGTTTTTGTTTTGCTACTGGTATAGCGAGAGCTGTGGAGGATTTGTCCCAGAACCGCGCCCAACTGAACTTAATCCACGGTACATAAAATGTTTAGTTTGGTTGTATTTTGGGTACAGAGGGGAGGGCTTATTGCCACCCTCCTCCCCACCTCCCTTGCTGTGAGGATTAATATTACGTGAGGCGCAGGTGTGAGGGTTGGGGAGTGAGGTAGGGTGGTGTGAGGCTCGGTGAGAGGCAGGTGTTTGAGGCAGGGGTCTGAGACGCAAGTGTGAGACAGGGGTCTGAGGTACAAGTGTGAGGCAGGTGTGTGAGGCAGGGGTCTGAGGTACAAGTGTGAGGCAGGTGTGTGGAGGCAGGGGTCTGAGGTACAAGTGTGAGGCAGGTGTGTGAGACAGGGGTCTGAGGTACAAGTGTGAGACAGGTGTGTGAGACAGGGGTCTGAGGTACAAGTGTGAGGCATAGGTGTGAGACAGGGGTCTGAGGTACAAGTGTGAGACAGGGTCTGAGGTACAAGTGTGAGGCAGGTGTGTGAGACAGGGGTCTGAGGTACAAGTGTGAGGCAGAGGTGTGAGACAGGGGTCTGAGGTACAAGTGTGAGGCAGGTGTGTGAGGTAATCTTGTGCTAATCTCACTCACCTCAAAAACAATGAAGAGCGCGGACCGCCATGTTGCTGCAGGAAGCTCACTCATATATGGTCGTCCTCATATATGGTCGTCCTCATATATGGTCGTCCTCATATATGGTCGTCCTCATATATAATCGTCTTCATATATCAAGAACTTACGTAACCTCTCTACAATTCTCATTATTGCACAAATGGATCACACTCCAATTTATGATTTGAAATTATTTTTATTTATTTTTTATTTTAGGCCTATCATTTTCAGAATGGTTAAGGCTTACCAACCTCAGGATGGTTACCAAGGCCTACCAACCTCAGGATAGTTATTAGGGCCGATCGACGTCTCAATATTTACATCTATCGACAATATTTACTAAGTAATGCTACCTAAAATTTACACGTGTCTGCAACTCTTCAGATTTATTGCACACAGAGATCACACTAACGTGAAGCATCAAATGAACAAATCCACAAGATTAGAACTTCGGCTTCATCTCTTTTTACCCTGTCGTAGCTCAGTCGATTAAGGCAGTGTCTGCGATGCTCCCGGACGCAGGTTCGAATCCTCGTCACGGCTCTTGTGGATTTGTTCGTCAGATATATTTTCATTATGAAAGTTACTGGTCACCCTGACCACTAGTTTATTATTTAAAATATTAAGGCAATCCAAACCCATATGTCACTGACCCCTTGTCGTGTCTCGGGCATAAAGGGTATTATTTTTCGATATCCTAAACAGTTATCCGTTCAGGACCATTTATTACTCTTTACAGACCATTGATTCAATTGTTTACGTGATATTTATTCCTGTTATCTTTATCTAGAATTAATTTACGGCCGTGTCAGTAGTTCAAAAGAATTTAATTTTACGTCAGTGAGATTACCCTCTCCGGGTCACCATCAAGTTATCACTCATCAGTTTGTTATTGTTCTCGGAGGGAAGGTGGCCATCGTACTGTGATTCACGATTTTGACGTACTTTAGGGAGGTTTCTCTCTAACGGCTTCATTTAAGTAAAAATAATAATATTATTGTTGACCATACCACACCCTAGAAGGTGAAGGGACGACGACGTTTCGGTCCGTCTTGGACCATTCTCAAGTCGAATGTGATCTGGTCAACATACTTTAGCCACGTTATTGTGACTCATCGCCTTCGCTGACTTAGTAACGCAAGCCAAGTTCTTGAATCAACAATATTTCAAAACAAAAATATTAGTATCAGTCTGTTCATTTCAGCCAAGGTTTTTTTTTGTGGAAAGGAGAGAGAAAAAAACGTAAAGAAAATACTGTTTATTCATGAGTAAGGTATTCATGAGTAAGGTATTCATGAGTAAGGTATTCATGAGTAAGGAAGGGAGAAGGCGAAGACTTGCCAGCCTTGTCCTCTCTAGCATAACCCAGTCTAGTTCATCTTTGTACCTCTTGTCGTCTTTACAAGTGATTTGAATCCTGGAAGTTGTATTTGTTATTATTATATATGTATATATATATATCTAATACTTTGGCATCTGCAACACAACACAGTTGTGATAATTTAACAGTGTTCCTGCTATCAACTAGTCACACATCGTAGCCAAATCAACAGACTAGCGGAACTGATAACAGAACGGCATACATTAGTAACGTTAAGCGTGCGATCTGTTGGTGACGGCGTTACGCATAGTGTTACATACAGGAGGCAGTGAGGTGGGGGGGGGCTTGACACAGGTATGTAACGGGAGGATAGCTTAGTACCTGTATGGGGGGTCGGTCGAAGGGAGGAAGCGACGGGTCGTCACGGGCAATGCGCGTTTTATCGGAGTAAGGTGGGAAGGGATATTGCGGCTTGACGCGCTGGAAGGAAGCTTCGAGTTGCTGAAACAACACGAGATTTGTGGGAGGCTAACCGGTTATTGCAGGTCGGGGGGGTAACACAATGGCTTGATGGTGTTGGTAGAGCCATTTATTTGTGCTATTGATATTCGGTGTCCCATGTGGGCTCTGAGGTCCCGGTGACTTTGATGAGAGTTCGTGTAGAAGGTGATTACGGTATATATATATTAACGGAGCTGGTCACGACGGGAGGTAGGTCAGAGCTGGTCACGGCGGGAGGCAGGCCAGAGCTGGTCACGGCGGGAGGTAGGTCAGAGCTGGTCACGGCGGGAGGCAGGCCAGAGCTGGTCACGGCGGGAGGTAGGTCAGAGCTGATCACGGGGCGGTTCTCCAATGTCTCCCCGTCTCCCCTTGAGAAGAAATCAGAGGTGACCGACCCGATACAGCGTAATTCGAGATTGGACCCATATCACTGATCCTCCTGCACTCGCTAAAATGGCCCGTAATACCCGTACCTCCTCTCTCGTCCTCCTCTTTCTCCCTGCTCCTCATTCTCCAACTGCTCCTCCTCTTCCATGCTCCTTCTCCTCCTCATCCTTCCACTTGTCTAACTGCACCAGGCTTCGCCCCTCAAGGGTCTCGCTTGCAGTCAATCCTCGTATCTCAGTGTCGTTGTCAGTAGAGTCAGTAGACTGTGGGTCTACTATATCGTGACACAATGTGTGTGTGTGTGTGTGTGTGTGTGTGTGTGTGTGTGTGTGTGTGTGTGTGTGTGTGTGTGTGTGTGTGTGTGTGTGTGTTCCACGCTGAGCACGTCACCTGCAGAGTATCACCTGTTTTGGGATCACCACTAGCATCAGCAGCTGGAGTGTTGGATCACTTGGGCCAGCACCTCGCTTTGCACCAGTGCTGGCTCGACAGACACCGTACAGCACAGTGCTGGCTCGACTGACACCGTATAGCACCGTGGTGACCCAAATAATACGGCATGACAATGTGCTGGTTCATCTGACACTGTATGACAGTCCTAGAGAACCAGCGTGGCATATCATCCATTTACTTCCTCAACCACATGTTAAGGATTAATAATAAGCACATCCGCAGCTCTCTAAGAACCAAAAGGCAACGAGATCACGCTACACAGTACACCGGAAAGTCCCTCTAGGCCGGCAAATATTTTTGTTCAGTGATAGGGCTCCTGTGAAGCCCAGAGTTTCACAGGTAGGGCTCCTGTGAAAACCCAGATTTTCACAGGTAGGGCTCCTGTGGAAACCCAGAGTTTCACAGGTAGGGCTCCTGTGGAAACTCAGATTTTCACAGGTAGGGCTCCTGTGAAAACCCAGATTTTCACAGGCAGGGCTCCTGTGGAAACCCAGAGTATCACAGCTAGAGCTCCTGTGGAAACCCAGAGTTTCACAGGTAGGGCTCCTGCGGAAACCCATCACTGAAATAGTTTGTGATGTGATCTCTGAGGGTCAGCAGAGTGGGACTAGATTCTATTTTCTCATAATTGAGTCGGCAGTTTAGAGTAATAGAAATGTTTCCATTTCCATCGGAATTCGGATGAATCGTAGAATATTAAGGACATTTTCTGCGTACACATACATAGTTGTTTTAAGTTATTTGGTTAAACAATACATATAAAGGTAATAATGAGTATACTACAATTTAATACCACAGAGGAAATATTAATTTCCATCATAGCTTCCCATCTGCTCAGTTGACAGTTTAACGTCTCTCCAGTTGACAGCTTTACTGAGGGAGTTGTCAGTTGATTTCATACTGAGAGTCTCCAGTTGCTGGTCTGTGAGTCGTCTGAATCTTGCCTCTGGCAGGCCCCGGCCAGGTTCATTAGAGAGGGCGACCGGGCCAAAGGTCACCTAGGAGGCGCGTTTTGGGCCTCGCCCTCTGTAGTGTCGTCATCCTGACCGTCTCCTTCCTCAATCTCCCATATAAACCTCACCGAGGAACCCACCGACTCCTGCCGGTGGCTCAGACGAGGGTGCCGGAAGGGATTAGCGTAGCCGTGAATCTCCGGCTGGTTGGTGCCGGCGTCGAGTGTATCTTCTTCACTCTCTAGGAAGAGTGAGCGTTGGCCGCCAGGGGGATGGAGACGTGCTGACACCACGTCATCGTCGGGGTCTTCGTGAGCGCTGCGTCTGGTGATGGTCCCGCCGCTGTCGGTAGATACCGTTGAGTACCGTCTTATGGGCCACCGTTGGATACCGGCGCTGAGTACCGAGGAGTTAGTGGAAGCTAGCGAGTCGCTTCTGGTCGTAACTGACCCGTTTGACATTCGCGGCCGCGTCCATCTGACGGAAGGATTAGATGGCCGGTGGTGGCGGTAACAATCGCTGAGTAAAGGGTCGTCAGACGAAGCTGAGGACGCGGAGTCCTGACGCAGACACTGGCGGCATCTGGACGGCGGGCGGTCCATCGGCGTCAACTTGAACGAAACGGTACTTTCGCGCCGGGGGCTGAGGGCCCTCCGCTGCTCCGGCGGCAACGGAGAGGTCACGGGTCTGCCGTTCCTCAGCGAACACACCAGCTGGTTATGGCCGCATGCGCCGCACTCGGTGGCGTAGCTGTAGAGCGAGGCGGTGTCTGGCTCGATGATCCGCACGGGCGTCGTGGCGTGGCCATTACCCATCTTTGGGTTGAGGGAAGAGCGCGTGAATGACGGAGAACCGGGACTGGGCGGCCGCCACCAACAAATAATTTTCAGCACCTCTTTACTTGCCGTGTCGTTGCGGTAGACGTATATAAAAGGACTAGTGCAGGAGGAAGACAGAGCTAAGTACGTCACCGCCTCGTCAACGTACGGGATATCCCTCGACCACCCACCGGCTTCAAATATTTTAAAAATAAAATATGGCATCCACGACGTGACGAAGGAGGCTATGACGATGACAGCTGTCTTCACGGCGCGACCTTCCTCGCGGAAGAAAAGCGAAGAGAAGCTGATGTTAGACGTGCGGCGGCGGTGCGTGCGGGCTTTGCACCTGACGGAGTTGTGATTCCCGGAGTCTGGAGTAGAGGGACAGTCAGGAATGATGATCTCTGCAGGGTTATGACAGACGCTGTGGCGCCGCGTACGAGCGGAGTTACGGCGGGCAGCGCGGTACATCCGTACGTATATCCAGCACAGCACCAACAGCGGCACCAGGAACCCACACAGCGCCAGCAGCACAGCGTAGTACAGCCCAAACTTGACGGGAACAGCAGGAACCACATCCTGACCTGCAGAGGAGATGAGAGTCACTAATTTGGCTACAGTAAAGTTGCTGTGCTAGGGATTCCGGAAACAGGGAAGGTACAGGGAGAAAACCGGTTTAGTAACAATATTTTATAATATTATAATAGTTTTTGCTATTAATAATAAAATAATTGTTAATACACATTATGAGCATTGATTAAACAAGCATGAATATTTCACAAATGCTAAACACACATAAAAAAAAATTAGAGGCATAATACATCGGTTCTAAATCATCAAAAGAAACACTATACATAATGTCTTCAGTTCAACATCATCACAAGAAACAGTAAGTATAATGTTTTTCATTTCAACATCGTCAAATAAGGCAGTATACATGTTTTCAGTTCTATATCAGCCAATTCATGGGGTTGGCTGGATCTCAGAGTCCCAGAACACACACATGACGTGTAGCAACTCTCCGCCTATAGCCGTAGATGTGTCTTCCCTGCCGTTGTGTTTATTTTTCCATCATTTTTATATTTCTAACAAAGAATTACCAATGATACACAATGTTTAATACTGTTTTATCACAGTATTACTAATGCTATCACTGCTAATGCTGTTAGCTGGAAGGGGATGATTCGCTTAAACTGAAGGATATCATTCGTAAGTGAATTATCCCTTATGTGAAGTTCTGGACATGAGGCCAGGCAGCGAGGAGCAATGACCGCGAGGTTGGGCCGCACGGATACTTCTTGAGTATTTCCTCCAAGCACTGTTTACCTTACCAAGGGCAGCAACATCACCCATACGAGACTGTTAAGCAACTGAACATTCAACAGGGATTAAGATGGTCGAATTCACCTCATTTGCCATAATAATATTTTTATTTAGCTTAGCAACAATATAGTAAATCTTCAAGTATAATGAGACACCTGTTAAATTTGTGCATTCCAGCAGACACTTGGATGGTGTTCCAGCAGATACCTGGCTGGTGTTCCAGCAGACACCTGGAGGGTGTTCCAGCAGACATCTGGATGGTGCCACTAAAGCACAGTAATATCATGCACATTATTACTATAAAAATTAAAAACTTGACAGAGCTCGATCGGAGAGTTATATTCTTTTCAAATGTTGTTGCTTAATCTATGTTGTGGAAGGAGAGCAGCGGTCATCCAAATCACGCAAAATTAAGTTGAATACCGTAAACGTCTCATCGACGTCTGACCATGATATCATGGTGGCAAACATGCTAACAATGCATCCGTATGCAAATTGCAACTAAACGCCAAGTTTAAGATGCAAGCGATGATTCACTGAGCAGTGGAAATTGTGGAAAAAAAGGAAAATTGTGAAAACGTTTTGATGCACTAATATTTTTGTTGAATCTGTTTATTTCTACGATCAAGGTAAATTGAACGACGTCTCTGATGTCTCGCCGTAAACCCAAACCAGGTCTCTAATACCCATGGTAAACTCAAACACGTCTCTAGTCCGTCATGATAAGATCATGGAAATTCAGCCAAATCTCTCTTGTCACGGATCATTTCAAACAGAACCACATCCGTAAGGCCCCCAGCTCAAGACGAGCTTAATTACGCATTTGATGATTGAGCTCATTCACTGTAAACTGAGCCCCGTGGATAATGCAACAGCCCCAGAGAAAATTCTCATCAAGTAAGACATATTAAAGTAAAGTTAACTCTGATGGGATTGCGTGTAATTATCTCCAATTAAAAGTCAGGAGAATAAACATTGATGTGGAGAAGGGGGGGGGTGAGAGCAGGGGTCTTGAATACTGGGGTGATTAGTTCAGTACAGTGAATCATTATACATCCTCCCACTACACCCACACTGAACTAGTACACCCATTACACCTCTACGGTACATCTAAATATCCAGTTTACACCTATTGTCTCTTTTTGGAATAATTAATATTTTGGAACCTTGACCATTTCTGTGTGTATCTTGTACATCAGAATCATGTCTCTGCTAAATCTTCTCTCCACCTGGGGGTTGAAGATCCAGTTCTCTTTGTCTCCGTTCAACAGGATTCACATTCCCGGTATTAGTCGTGTGTTGTGTATTTTTAATTTATTTATTGTGTGTATTTCATGCAAACTTTAGAATCTGTGTTGGGGAAACATACTTCGGTATACACAATGTTGGCGAAACATACTTCAATATACACAATAGAGTTTGGGCCTCGGAGTCTAAGATGTTAGTTCGAACCCATTTCACAGCTCCAGCATATCTGAGTGATGGAGGCATGTGTGTGTGTGTCTGTGTATGTGTGTGTGTGTGTGTGTACTCACCTACTCACCTAATTGTGTTTGCGAGAGTTGAGCTCTGGCTCTTTGGTGTGTGTGTGTAAGTGTGTGTGTGTGTGTGTGTGTGTGTGTGTGTGTGTGTGTGTGTGTGTGTGTGTGTGTGTGTGTGTGTGTGTGTGTGTGTCTGTGTGTGTGTGTGTGTAATATTTTAATAACAATGCCAGCTACCTTTCCATCGACATAATATAATTACGAGCTGATTCCAAAAGTATTATCGTCAGTGTTATGAAGGATTATCGACTAACTGGCCTCCCCATCTCTTCAATAATGACTAATTTCCTTGTCAGTAATCGGCTGAGCACTGAGGGGGCCAATGGTTTCCAGTTAAAGCTTTCATTACACATCGCCAACCCCCATAAGCTGGATGTTCCATAGAGGGGCAAGGGTGTGCTGGAGGATTTCCCAGAATTCATATTTTTAGCTTACACCTGAGACTGTCTCACCTGTGAAACTTCACACCTGCTTCACACCTGTGAAACTCCACCCCTGCTTCACACCTGTGAAACTATACCCCTGCTTCACACCTGTGAAACTTCACCCTTGCTTCACACACCTGTGAAACTTCACCCCTGCTTCACACCTGTAAAACTCCACCCCTGCTTCACACCTGTGAAACTCCACCCCTGCTTCACACCTGTGAAACTCCACCCCTGCTTCACACCTGTAAAACTCCACCCCTGCTTCACACCTGTGAAACTTCACCCAGGCTTCACACCTGTGAAACTTCACCCAGGCTTCACACCTGTGAAACTCCGCCCATGCTTCTCACATGTGTTCATCTCTCCTACTCATGTGTTCCCAGCATCCACTAGAAACCATCAGTTTTACAGTTTACCAATGTGAACAATGTGAACATTGTGAACAATGTGAACATTCTGAACATTGCCAATGGCAATTAATTCCCTACGACGTCTTGTACTGCCGTTACCGTTTGTCTCCTGTTGTGTATCTCCACCGGCGAGATGAAGTTGACTTCCTTCACCTGTTGACTGCAAGCAAGTCGTGTCGAATATCTTCATGCAGGAGCTGCATGTTCAAGGGCCGGTATAACGTAGGTTTTATATATATAGCGATTCGAACCTTTGTCAAGGTTCATGATGGTAACGAGGACACTTGCCATCATTATGTTTAATGTGATCTTCAGACGTATGAAATTATCAATATATTCTATTTACTTATATGTGTTTATGATGGGAGATATGGTGGTCGTAAGTCTTGATATTAGACGCTAAGTGCATGGAAAGTTCGTGACGGAGAGCTTTGTTCTACTGTCACTAAAATGTAATGCAAATTTTAGAGTGATGGAGGGAGACTCCATACACAAGTTATGGAGTGGTGGAGGGAGGCTCCATACACGAGTTATGGAGTAGTGGAGGCAGACTCCATACACGGGTTGTGGAGTAGTGGAGGGAGACTCCATACACGGGTTGTGGAGTAGTGGAGGGAGACTCCATACACGGGTTGTGGAGTAGTGGAGGGAGACTCCATACACGGGTTGTGGAGTGGTGGAGGGAGACTCCATACACGGGTTGTGGAGTGGTGGAGGGAGACTCCATACACGGGTTGTGGAGTGGTGGAGGGAGACTCCATACACGGGTTGTGGAGTGGTGGAGGGAGACTCCATACACAAGTTATGGAGTAGTGGAGGGAGACTCCATACACGGGTTGTGGAGTAGTGGAGGGAGACTCCATACACGGGTTGTGGAGTGGTGGAGGGAGACTCCATACACGAGTTATGGAGTGGAGGAGGGAGACTCCATACACGGGTTGTGGAGTGGTGGAGGGAGACTCCATACACAAGTTATAGAGTGGTGGAGGGAGACTCCATACATAACATACAGTAATGTAACAACTACACCACTGGACTAAACGATTAAAATTAGGACCCAAGAGCTAAAGCTCTACCCCCTCCTCCCCCCCCCAAAAAAAGAGATCAATTGACACAAAAAGTACAGCTCTTCAACAAAAGGTTCAGAGTGAGGTCGTAATTCTATCAGCCAATCAGATCTATCGATGTAATTGGTGTGTGTATTCCAACAACAGCCGGAGAAAAACATCAGTTTTATTTCTGTGTAGAATTAACTCTGTTTTATCTATTTAAGTGAAAATGGGAATGAAAATGTGGCACACAAATATCGCAAGGAAACCCAATTATATTTCCTGTAACATAGTTGGCTTCGTTCCCAACTCACAATCGGGAGTCTCGGGTTAGATTCCATGTTGGGAAATAAATGGTTAGACACACTTTATTTCCTCCCAGTCTCCGGCAAAACCAAATAGTATTAAGCTGAAAATTTTATGTGAAAATGTATTTTCAGGAATGTGTCATTGTTTTCTTGATTTGCAAACACATCACACGATATTGTGACGGTGTTTTACATCTCCCACGTACGTCAAGAATGTGTATGTCGACGCTCAGGTCCATCTTGGACTCTTGGACAACGTTTCGGTCCGTCCTGGAACCTTTAGACAAGTTTCAGTCCGTCCTGGACCCTTTAAACAACGTTTCGGTCCGTCCTGCATAGCGTGACATATTTACAGCATAGTGTGACATATTTACAGCATAGTGTGACATATTTACAGCATAGTGTGACATATTTACAGCATAGTGTGACATATTTACAGCATAGTGTGACATATTTACAGCATAGTGTGACATATTTACAGCATAGTGTGACATATTTACAGCATAGTGTGACATATTTACAGCATAGTGTGACATATATACAGCATAGTGTGACATACTTACTGCATAGATTGACATACTGCATAGCGTGACATATTTACTGCATAGCGTGACATAGTCCTTGCTAACTGTTACGTTCTCTGTATACTAGTAAATACGTAAGATAACCACGTAGACATCACGTGCGTCAGTGAGACACATTGGCGAAATAAGAATCAGTTATCTTACCGTCGGGGCAAGATGAGAGCCTGGAGGCTGGGCGGAGGTGGGCGGGGGTGTGGGCAAGCAGCTGAGGCAGGGCGTAGAGAAGAGCTAACGCCCACACGCCCACGATGAGTCTGACGCTACGCCCTCGCGTGATGGTCATGGAGTAGTGGAGCGGAGAGGTGACGGCGCAATACCTGTTGAACGAAGACCCAACACCTGCTTAGTAAGGACTCCCCCAAACACCTGTTAAGCTTCTCTATAATTCTTGCTGTATTCTCAAGATAAAAAAGGAAGTTGAACTATTGTCTCCAGATTTCATTTCTCAAACACCTCCCAGGTAACTGCCTGCTGCATCAGTTGCTTCTCCCACCTCCCAGGTAAATTCCTGGAAGTTTCTCAGGTGAGCCACTGCTCATTAAGACCTGGGGCCAGATTCACGAAAACATTTACGCAAGCACTTACGAACCTGTACATCTTTTCTCAATCTTTGGTGGCTTTATTTCCAATTATTAAACAGCTAATGAGCTCCGAAGCACCAGGAGGCTGTTTATAACAATAACAACAGTTGAATGGGAAGTTTTCATGCTTGTAAACTGTTTAATAAATGTAACCAAAGCCGTCAAAGATTGAGGAAAGATGTACACGTTCGTAAGTGCTTGCGAAAGATCTTTCGTGAATCTGGCCCCTGGTGTCCACCTGCTCTCAACTCACCTGTCGACGGCTATGAGCAAGACCGAGAAGATGGCAGCTTCGACAGCTAGAGCCATTAGTGCCTTGGAGACCTGGCACCACCAGAACTCCTCGGCCCCGCGACTGACGTAGTGGCCACCGTCAGCGCCTTCCGTCGTGGCGGGAGTCAGGAGCGGGATGAGGCCGCCGAGTCTGAGGGCGTGCAGAGGCACCACCATCACCGTCGACACCAGGTTCGACGATGTCAGGGATAATACGAATCTGGAGAGTGGAGCAAAGGCGGAGGTTAGGTACACGTCGCATTTATGTACACTGTGTGTGTGTGTGTGTGTGCGTGTACTCACCTAGTTACTCACCTAGTTGTGCTTGCGGGGGTTGAGCTTTGGCTCTTTGGTCCCGCCTCTCAACTGTCAATCAACTGGTGTACAGATCCCTGAGCCTACTGGGCTCTATCATATCTACATTTGAAAATGTGTATGGAATCTGCCTCCAGACTGTGTGTGTGTGTGTGTGAGTGTGTGCATTTTTCTATTTCTAAATATCAATCTATTTTTTCCTCTATTATGTCTATTACATATATATCTAACACACACACACATACATCCTCAGGAAGCAAGCCATAGCAGCTGGCTAATCCCCAAGTATCTATTTACTGCTAGGTGAACAGCACAATCAGGGTAAAAAAAGCTCTGCCTATTTGTTTCTGCCTCGGCCGGCAATAGAACCCGGGCCCTTTGGACTACGACCCCCGAGCGTTGTCCACTCAGCCACGAGGGCCCCTAGGCCTCTAGTACTTAAACATATTCAGTATTCTCAAGGGAGCCGGTGGCTGAACGGACAGAGTATTGAACTCGTGATCCTGTGGTCCCGGGTTCAATCCCAGGCGCCGGCGAGAAACAATGGACAGAGTTTCTTTCACCCTGATGCACCTATTACCTAGCAGTAAATAGGTACCTGGGAGTTAGTTAGCTGTCACGGGCTGCTTCCTGGAAGTGGAAGCCTGGTCGAGGACCGGGCCGCGGGGACACTAAGCCCCGAAATCATCTCAAGATAACCTCTCAAGAAGCAATATGTTGTTTTACGACTTGAAATGTTCAAAGACATGTTTCAATACATGACTGATTGAGCAATATCTTGTTCTGCTTTATAATTTAGGTTGTGTGATGGTGAGAGCTGCCCCCCCCCCCCTTAACCGCACTGAGTAGTGTGTAATGTGATCAAGCTGGTAGGTCTCAGATGGTTATTGGGAGAGAGAGAAGCAGCCTTGAAGGATGCGATCGGGTAGAGATGGTCGTGTGTGGCTCCGGCGGCGCAGTTGAAGGGTTGATGGGAAGGTTTGTGAAGGGGCGGTGGAGAAGCACCTTCCAATTCGTGTTTATGACTACTGAGTTATGTTCTCCTGAACACTAGTTCTTTGTATACAGGTTTGTTACACGTCTGTCTCAAAGGGGCATATGAATTGCCTTTAATATATATTTTGTTAAATATGACCGAAAAAGTAAGATTAATAATTCCAACACGAATTTTCTCAATATTTCTTATGTTTCTTTTTACTGTCGATGGTAATTGAAAAATCAGTTCTCCAAAATTCATTATTACGAAACGCGTTCAAGCGTCGCGTCAGACTAGAAATAAAAATGAATTTTGGAGAATTGATTTTTCAATTACCATCGACAGTAAAAAGAAACATAAGAAATATTGAGGAAATTCGTGTTGGAATTATTAATCTTACTTTTTCGGTCATATTTAACAACAATATTATATATATATATATATATATATATATATATATATATATATATATATATATATATATATATATATATATGAATGAAAACTCACACCCTAGAAGTGACTCGAACCCATACTCCCAGGAGCAACGCAACTGGTATGTACAAGACGCCTTAAACCACTTGACCATCACGACGGACATAATGAGGTGATAGCCGAAGCTATTTGAACCACCTCACCGCCGGCACTCGGATGGTATCTTGGGCATAGCATTTTACCAAATCACCTCATTCTTTGGGCACACGTGAGGAACACAAATGCGAACAAGCCTGAATGGTCCCCAGGACTATATGCGAATGAAAACTCACACCCTAGAAGTGACTCGAACCCATACTCCCAGGTGCAACGCAATGGTATGTACAAGACGCCTTAAACCACTTGACCATCACGACCGGACATAATGAGGTGATAGCCGTTGCTCCTGGGAGTATGGGTTCGAGTCACTTCTAGGGTGTGAGTTTTCATTCGCATAGTCCTGGGGACATTCAGGCTTGTTCGCATTGTGTCCTCACGTGTGCCCCAAAGAATGAGGTGATTTGGTAAAATGCTATGCCCAAGATAACCATCCGAGTGCCGGCGGTGAGGTGGTTCAAATAGCTTCGGCTATCACCTCATTATGTCCGGTCGTGATGGTCAAGTGGTTTAAGGCGTCTTGTACATACCAGTGCGTTGCTCCTGGGAGTATGGGTTCGAGTCACTTCTAGGGTGTGAGTTTTCATTCGCATATAGTCCTGGGGACCATTCAGGCTTNTGATATAGGTGAACATCATATGCCTAGACCTTTGACACAAATATGAGAGGTAAAGGCTGACAAGGTGAACACGATAGACCTAGTCTGCTGAGTAGACCACGGAGGACGTAGCTGAGGCGAACGCGACTGAGAAATGATTGGAAAGACAAGGAAAAGATGACTGAGGAACTGCAAGAAGTCAATATGGCTGAGGAAAGACAAGGTGTGACGCTTGTGTGAATGATCATTATCCAGTTAATGTGGAGGGAATTGATGTATTCACCGTCTGCCAGGGTAGTCACTGTCTGCCAGGGTAGTCACTGTCTGCCAGGGTAGTCACTGTCTGCCAGGGTAGTCACTGTCTGCCAGGGTAGTCCCCGTCAGCCAGGGAGTCACCATCAACCAGGGAAGTCACCATCACATGAATCAAGTGACCAGAGTGCAGGTGCCTAGTATTGCTGTAGGTCACACGGGGTCAGGGGAAAGCTAAGGAAGGGGATGAAAGGTAGCTAATACACCCCCGTCCCTCCCCCCATCCCTCTGAAGGAGACGGTGGGCCGTGTCCCTGCGCCCTCGGGAGTGAGGGATTCACCCTCCCCCGTCTCGGCACTTAAAAAGTGACGATGTGACTTTCAGCTGTAAAACTTTAGAATCAAAACCGAATATAAAATATAATGTAGCGTTTGAATACCTTCAGTGAGGCCATTGTTGACTGTGCTGCTCCCAGTGATGCTGTCTCGCCTCATCTCGTGGATGGAACGCAAACTCCTGTTCCTTCCGTGACTCGTGGATGGAACGCAACCTCCTGTTCCCTTCCGTGACTCGTGGATGGAACAGAACCTCCTGTTCCCTTCCGTGACTCGTGGATGGAACGCAAACTCCTGTTCCCTTCCGTGACTCGTGGATGGAACGCAAACTCCTGTTCCCTTCCGTGACTCGTGGATGGAACGCAAACTCCTGTTCCCTTCCGTGACTCGTGGATGGAACGCAACCTCCTGTTCCCTTCCATGACTCGTGGATGAAACAGTGCCTGATCTCCCCCTTCCCAGTCTCAGGGATGGAACAGAACCGAATGGTTCCTCCCCCCTTCCCGTTGTGTTATGTTCGGGACTTGTTTGATCTACACTAATCGCGGTGTTCCGGGTCTTTTTTGTCCCTCGTAATTCTTTTCCACCTGGGGCAGACAGGAGCCGCATCAAAGGAATTTTGTTGCGTGAACTTCAAATGTGAGGTAAAATACCTTGAAGATATTGACGCTGGGGCGAGTGGCAGGAACTCTCGCTGAAAGGCAAATAGCTTGAACGAGTAGGTTACTTTAGAGCCTTCTCGTCTCTCCCGACGTACACACGCGATACATAGACGTACACATGAACCCCCCCCCCCCTCGATGTACAAATGGGAAGGTGCACAGGAATTGCTAACGTACATATGACCACACAATGCAAACATCTGTAGATGTACATATATATCTTCAGAGAATACATAATCACACTGTTCCCCTGTGTGAGTATCCCTGAGATTGTTATGTAGCTATGTGGGTATACCTAAGATTGTGTAGCTCTATGAGTATACCTGTGATTGTATAGCTGTGTGAGTATACCTGAGAAAGGTGTCTGCCTATTTAAGTAATAATATTAAGAATTTATTATTATAATTATTATTATTGCTATGTGGGTTACCCAGCAGTGCCAGGGTCTCTCTCTCTCTCAGAATTTGCAATTCAATTATAACAAAGGGAATTTATTCACAATATTTTGGTTACGTGTGTGTGTGTGTGTGTGTGTGTGTGTGTGTGTGTGTGTGTGTGTGTGTGTGTGTGTGTGTGTGTGTGTGCGCGTGTGCGTGTGTGTGTGCGTGATAACAGCTCATAAATCTCTTGAAAACTTTATGGAAAACTAAATTCCATTTCAAAGTTCATTTGTTGTCGCAATAAGACCCATTCCTACTTAAGGAGTGCAATGGGGGTCATGCCCATGACCCTTTCTTACCTTGACCTCCCGATGGCATTCCTCATACAATCACTAATCACCATAGAAGTTGTACTTTACCACCAGCAAGCTTCTAATCTCTTACCTCTGACAATGAGACAGAAAGATATTACACTTATCTTACCTTACTTTCACTATGTATATCTACATTAATATTATTAGTTTTATCACAACTTCTAATAATATTTTATTGTTGACGTTCCTGTTATGTAAAATATTATATATTTTGGAAGGGGGAATCTGGCATTCATCGTCTTGAGTATCTGGAATGCATTTCTCGCATGGAAATAAATGCATTTGCTGTGAAACTTCCTATATATAAAAAAGGTTTTTGTTTTGCTACTGGTATAGCGAGAGCTGCGGAGGATTTGTCCCAGAACCGCACCCAACTGAACTTAATCCACGGTACATAAAATGTTTTAGTTTGGTTGTATTTTGGGTACAGAGAGGAGGGCTTATTGCCCCCCCCCCTCCCTCCTCCCCACCTCCCTTGCTGTGAGGATTAATATTACGTGAGGCGCAGGTGTGAGGGTTGGGGAGTGAGGTAGTGTGGTGTGAGGCTCGGTGAGAGGCAGGTGTGTGAGGCAGGGGTTTGAGGTACAAGTGTGAGGCAGGTGTGTGAGGCAGGGGTCTGAGGTACAAGTATGAGGCAAGGGTGTGAGACAGGGGTCTGAGGTACAAGTGTGAGGCAGGTGTGTGAGGTAGGGGTCTGAGGTACAAGTGTGAGGCAGGTGTGTGAGGTAGGGGTCTGAGGTACAAGTGTGAGGCAGGTGTGTGAGGTAGGGGTCTGAGGTACAAGTATGAGGCAAGGGTGTGAGACAGGGGTCTGAGGTACAAGTGTGAGGCAGGTGTGTGAGGCAGGGGTCTGAGGTACAAGTGTGAGGAGGTGTGTGAGGTAATCTTGTGCTAATCTCACTCACCTCAAAAACAATGAAGAGCGCGGTCCGCCATGTTGCTGCAGGAAGCTCACTCATATATGGTCGTCCTCATATATGGTCGTCCTCATATATGGTCGTCCTCATATATGGTCGTCCTCATATATAATCGTCTTCATATATCAAGAACTTACGTAACCTCTCTACAATTCTCATTATTGCACAAATGGATCACACTCCAAATTTATGATTTGAAATTATTTTTATTTATTTTTTATTTTAGGCCTATCATTTTCAGAATGGTTAAGGCTTACCAACCTCAGGATGGTTACCAAGGCCTACCAACCTCAGGATAGTTATTAGGGCCTATCGACGTCTCAATATTTACATCTATCGACAATATTTACTAAGTAATGCTACCTAAAATTTACACGTGGCTGCAACTCTTCAGATTTATTGCACACAGAGATCACACTAACGTGAAGCATCAAATGAACAAATCAACAAGATTAGAACTTCGGCTTCATCTCTTTTTACCCTGTCGTAGCTCAGTCGATTAAGGCAGTGTCTGCGAATGCTCCCGGACGCAGGTTCGAACCCTCTTCACGGCCCTTGTCGATTTGTTCGTCAGATATATTTTCATTATGAAAGTTACTGGTCACCCTGACCACTAGTTTATTATTTAAAATATTAAGGCAATCCAAACCCATATGTCACTGACCCCTTGTCGTGTCTCGGGCATAAAGGGTATTATTTTTCGATATCCTAAACAGTTATCCGTTCAGGGCCATTTATTACTCTTTACAGACCAATGATTCAATTGTTTACGTGCTATTTATTCCTGTTATCTTTTATCCAGAATTAATTTACGGCCGTGTCAGTAGTTCAAAAGAATTTAATTTTACGTCAGTGAGATTACCCTCTCCGGGTCACCATCAAGTTATCACTCATCAGTTTGTTATTGTTCTCGGAGGGAAGGTGGCCATCGTACTGTGATTCACGATTTTGACGTACTTTTGAGAGGTTTCTCTCTGACGGCTTCATTTAAGTAAAAATAATAATATTATTGTTGACCATACCACACCCTAGAAGGTGAAGGGACGACGACGTTTCGGTCCGTCTTGGACCATTCTCAAGTCGAATGTGATCTGGTCAACATACTTTAGCCACGTTATTGTGACTCATCGCCTTCGCTGACTTAGTAACGCAAGCCAAGTTCTTGAATCAACAATATTTCAAAACAAAAATATTAGTATCAGTCTGTTCATTTCAGCCAAGTTTTTTTTTTGTGGAAAGGAGAGAGAAAAAAACGTAAAGAAAATACTGTTTATTCATGAGTAAGGTATTCATGAGTAAGGTATTCATGAGTAAGGTATTCATGAGTAAGGAAGGGAGAAGGCAAAGACTTGCCAGCCTTGTCCTCTCTAGCATAACCCAGTCTAGTTCATCTTTGTACCTCTTGTCGTCTTTACAAGTGATTTGAATCCTGGAAGTTGTATTTGTTATTATATATGTATATATATATCTAATACTTTGGCATCTGCAACACAACACAGTTGTGATAATTTAACAGTGTTCCTGCTATCAACTAGTCACACATCGTAGCCAAATCAACAGACTAGCGGAACTGATAACAGAACGGCATACATTAGTAACGTTAAGCGTGCGATCTGTTGGTGACGGCGTTACGCATAGTGTTACATACAGGAGGCAGTGAGGTGGGGGGGGGGGCTTGACACAGGTATGTAAGGCGAGGATAGCTTAGTACCTGTATGGGGGGTCGGTCGAAGGGAGGAAGCGACGGGTCGTCACGGGCAATGCGCGTTTTATCGGAGTAAGGTGGGAAGGGATATTGCGGCTTGACGCGCTGGAAGGAAGCTTCGAGTTGCTGAAACAACACGAGATTTGTGGGAGGCTAANACATCACCCACATCACCACACATCACCACACATCACCACACATCACCCACATCACCACACGTCACCCCACATCACCCCACATCACCCCACATCACCACACATCACCACACGTCACCCCACATCACCCCACATCACCACACATCACCACACATCACCACACATCACCACACATCACCACACACCACCACACATCACCACACATCACCACACATCACCACACATCACCACACATCACCACACATCACCGCACATCACCACACACATCACCATTGGACCAACACCTCACCAAAGGTATTCATAACCAAACAAATGAATAACAAACTTTTGTGCAAAGGCTTTATTGTGTAAATGTTGGTAATGAATATTTTGTCATTGTTGGACTTTCTTGTTTATGTTTAGCAAGTGAAGGTGAACTGTTCTACCGTGTACGTCAGTAAGTGTACCGTGTACGTCAGTAAGTGTACCGTGTACGTCAGTAAGTGTACCGTGTACGTCAGTAAGTGTACCGTGTACGTCAGTAAGTGTACCGTGTACGTTAGTAAGTGTACCGTGTACGTCAGTAAGTGTATCGTGTATGATAGTTAGTGTACCGTGTACGTCAGTAAGTGTATCGTGTATGATAGTTAGTGTACCGTGTACGTCAGTAAGTGTACCGTGTACGTCAGTAAGTGTACCGTGTACGTTAGTAAGTGTACCGTGTACGTCAGTAAGTGTATCGTGTACGTTAGTAAGTGTACCGTGTACGTCAGTAAGTGTATCGTGTACGTTAGTAAGTGTACCGTGTACGTCAGTAAGTGTACCGTGTACGTCAGTAAGTGTACCGTGTACGTCAGTAAGTGTATCGTGTACGTCAGTAAGTGTATCGTGTACGTCAGTAAGTGTATCGTGTACGATAGTAAGTGTACCGTGTACGTCAGTAAGTGTATCGTGTACGATAGTAAGTGTACCGTGTACGTCAGTAAGTGTATCGTGTACGATAGTAAGTGTACCGTGTACGTCAGTAAGTGTATCGTGTACGATAGTAAGTGTACCGTGTACGTCAGTAAGTGTATCGTGTACGTTAGTAAGTGTACCGTGTACGTCAGTAAGTGTATCGTGTACGATAGTAAGTGTACCGTGTACGTCAGTAAGTGTATCGTGTACGATAGTAAGTGTACCGTGTAACTCCCTGTGTTCGCCTCTTGCGCAGCGATACTTCTTAATAACAATCAATCAGCTCTCTTCCTTCTTCTCCTCTTCCTCCTTCTCCTCTTCCTTCTTCTCCTCTTCCTTCTTCTCCTCTTCCTTCTTCTCCACTTCTTCTTACCCTTTGTCTTCGCTCGTAAGTTCTCTCAATGTTTGCACCTGCTGCACCTCCGTTCCTTCCTCCCATCCTTCTCTGTGTAAATTATCTTTCTCTCCTTCACACTGTGTTGGATTGTTCTCTCTCAAACACACACACACACACACACACACACACACACACACACACATGATATCATACGGGTATGATAGGGAAATAGGACCGGAGCCATTGCTGTAAACAACCGATGCTAGAAAGGCGGGATCCAAGAGTCCATGCTCGATCCTGCAGACACAAGTAGGTGAGTACAAATAGGTGAGTACACACACACACACACATCAACTGCACCTTTCTAAAGAGCACCTTTCCACCAGCAGTCTTTCAACTACGGGCTCACCATAGCCCGTGCTACTTGGAACTTTTTGTACCAGGTAGCGAATATTTAACAACAACAAGAAGCAGTCTCCTATCCCCAACCCAACTCACATTCGGAACATAACAAATTAACAAATCCAATCCCTGGTACAAGTACGACCCATCACACCACACACTATCATCAATGCAGAGTAAAGTTATAACAAACATTCAGCAACAAAACCACAGCATAATAAAGCACACACTTGAGTCACGATTTAAGATATCTTAAGAAAAGTATCTCCCAGCTCGTATTATTCACATGAAAACTGTCCTTGACATATAACATAATCAACTTGAGAATGGTCCAGGACGGACCGAAACGTCGTCGTCCCTTCACCTTCTAGTGTGTGGTCTGGTCAACTTACTTTAGCCAACTTTATTGTGACTCATCGCCTGCATTTGTACAACTTTATGAGTTCGTAAATGCCAATAAAAGGTGATATGTGTGTGGGGTGAAAGAGGGAGGAGATAATAACAGGAGACAGATGCGAATATGAGAGCAAAGCCACAGAAGAAGAAAGACTAAGACATGGCATCAAACAGAATATTCATCAGGCAGGCGAGAGGTGACACTCGAAGCAGGAGCAATCATTGCACACAAAAATGGGCTGTACAGGTAACCTTATGCTCTAGAGAGCTGGAATAGAATCGATAGATACAGCTGGAAGCTGTGACGGGATCAGAAGATACAGCATGAAGCTATAACAGGATCAGGAGATACAGCATGAAGCTATAACGGGATGAGGAGATACAGCATGAAGCTATAACGCGATCAGGAGATACAGCAACAAGCTATGACGGGATCAGAAGATACAGCATGAAGCTATAACAGGATCAGGAGATACAGCATGAAGCTATAACGGGATGAGGAGATACAGCATGAAGCTATAACAGGATCAGGAGATACAGCATGAAGCTATAACGGGATGAGGAGATACAGCATGAAGCTATAACGCGATCAGGAGATACAGCAACAAGCTATGACGGGATCAGAAGATACAGCTGATACAGCTGTGACATGAAACATCAATTTCAGCAGAAAAGGTGCGACATTAAAACAAAAAATACAGTAGAATAGAGGTGCGACAAAGATGAGAGAAGTGCGACACAACACACGGAAGAGAAACTAAGCAACTTAATAGAGAAGTGCCCCCCTGCGACCCAGAGAGTGTAGTGTGTTGCTTGTGCACTACAACTTTAGGCTGTTGGTGTTCTGAGCGGCGCCACTCTAGCCAGAACCTGAGGACTCGCCAGGTGAAGTCTGTCATCTGTCCCAGAGTCAGAGGTTGAAGACAGGTGACACGAAGTCTGACACTTGTTCCAGAGGCTGAGGACTCGTCAGGTGAAGTCTGTCATCTGTCCCAGATTCACTCCAGTAGATAGTGTGATATCTTTTTCCAGAGTCAGAGCTGACGTACATTAGATGAAGGGATGAAGTCAAATACCTGTAAGTTAAATAATACATATATTTAACAGAGAGCAATTGAAAACTAAGGGAGGCAGACATGGTTTACCAGTACTACCAACTAAAACTGCCCACCTTAAACAACGCCAAATGTCCCTAGTTTAAATCTCGTAATGCAAGTCGTATATGCAAATGCAGGCGATGAGTCACAATAACGTGGCTAAATTATGTTGACCAGACCACACACTAGAAGGTGAAAGGACGACGACGTTTCGGTTCGTCCTGGACCATTCTTAAGTCGATTGTGATGCGCAAGTTGATGCAGGCAATAAATTTATTGCCTGCATCTACTTCATCATCACAATCGACTTGAGAATGATCCAAGCCGGACTGAAACGTCGTCAAGTCTTCATTTCAGATTTGGGCATTGGGTCTTTACTAAACGTATTCCTCACGACCAACATGAATGCAGAATATGAAATTACACGAATGTTTTTCTCCATCATCTCCAGAAAGCTTTCAATCTTTCCGGAAAACTGAATTACCTCCCTCCCAGTATTACTGTTTATGGTGACGGAATATCCGAACATCTGTTGCACTATGGCCGTTCAGAGGCGAAACAGTCTACATGTTTGCCAACGGATAATTAGCTAATATTTCACGACACGTTTATCGGCTTTATCCGATTTTTAATAGGATTTGAGAACTCATCATCCTTTATCATTACAAAAAATGTCTCAACCTGATACACTAAGCTGCCTGACAACACAGCAAGGCGGGTACACCTCGGAGGGAAGGTAGCGGGTGGCACCCTAAGATGCCCTCCACCACCTCCGGGTGGGTACACAGGTAGTACTCACCTAATTGTGTTTGCGGGGGTTGAGCTTTGGCTCTTTGGTCCCGCCTCATACTGGTAGTGGGGAAGGGGCGAAGAAAATGAGCAGTAAAACACATAATATTCTGGCTATGAAGAACAAGCAAGCGCGCGAGTTCATGCAGTTAATTAAGGAACCACGTGTGTGTTTCTCAGGTAATTGCTTGTTTGCTGAACTAATAACGTTACCCCTCCGTTACGTGTACTTGGTGACGCATAGCAATAAGTACTCGGTGACCTGGTGAAGGGGATATTGAGGGGAATGGATGAGGTTGACAAGAATAGTCTCTTCATATTGAGAGAAAGCAGGACAGGAGGACACAGGTGGAAGCTGGAAACGCAAATGAACCGAAGGAATGTAAGGAAATACTGGTACCTTGTACGGGTAGTTAACAAGTGGAATGCTCTAAACAAAATAAGTTGTGGAAGCCACCTCCATCCACAACTTTATGGCCGCATTGGAAACGAATTTGAACGTCAGAATTGTTAGAATGTAATTGAATAGACATAACAAGGCTAGTAAGCTGGGAATCGAGAGCTAAACCTCACTCCCTGGAGACACTATTAGGCGAAATAAGCACCACAACCACCACCAACAACATCACCACAACCACCTCCAGCAACAGGAGGTGGTTGTGGTGATACAACCACCTCTCAGTCACTTACATAGTCAATACAAGAGGTCCCTCTCTTTCATCAACCCGCCCCCCCTGCCACCATCCTGCCTGGCTAGATCACTCACCTCAGCTTAGCAGTGTGTTCTCAATGTCCCCTCCATCACAACCCCCAACACTGTGGTGTCCCCCAAGGTCACCAGCACCCCAAGGTCACCAGCCCTTGCATTGACCTTGCAAGGTCACTGCAAGGACTGCATGTGTTGCCCTCAAGGCCACTCCCCCACACTCTCAGCAAGAAGAGTATTGTGAGGAAGATGCTGAAGGCCAACTCGCTCCTCTGTGTTCGCATTCCTCTTTAATATCTTAAAGATGAATACATCTTCATGTCATCAAGAACATCATTGTTTCAATTTTTTTCGTTATATTAATTACTATAAATGTTAAAGGATTAAGATTTTTATTAAGAGGAAGAAAAAATTATTTAAAATGATCAAGAAATGATAAATATGTAAAAAATAATGAGTCAAGGTTATTAATTAACGTAAGAATCCTTTGTGCAGTGGAAGGTAAAGCCCAGAACTGCTCACAATCTTCTTCATTGTAAAAGTAACCTAGTGTATAGGACTGTTGAATAATCAGACTAAAAGAGAAGTTGATGGTCATGCAGGAGGACAGAAGAGGGCGTAGAGTGAGGGGTCCGGAACAGTGTAGGACTGTGGGCCGGGGGTAGTGTAGCGTGTGGTCCAGTATAATACTGCCTAGGACCGGTCTTGGGGGGTCGCCTTTCTACGCGAGGTTGTACAGGACTGTTGGCCGGGGTAGTGTAGCGTGTGGTCCAGTATAATACTGCCTAGGACCGGTCTTGGGGGGTCGCCTTTCTACGCAAGGTTGTACAGGACTGTTGCCGGGGGTAGTGTAGCGTGTGGTCCAGTATAATACTGCCTAGGACCGGTCTTGGGGGGTCGCCTTTCTACGCGAGGTTGTACAGGACTGTTGGCCGGGGGTAGTGTAGCGTGTGGTCCAGTATAATACTGCCTAGGACCGGTCTTGGGGGGTCGCCTTTCTACGCGAGGTTGTAAGGACTGTTGGCCGGGGGCAGTGTAGCGTGTGGTCCAGTATAATACTGCCTAGGACCGGTCTTGGGGGTCGCCTTTCTACGCAAGGTTGTACAGGACTGTTGGCCGGGGCAGTCTGGGTGATGGAGAGAATGGTGCTCTCTGGCCGGGAACATCAATGCAATCGACCGGCTCCGAGGCTGAGAATTTTCCTTCATTTCCTTCATTGCATTTTTCACTTTCCCTAACCTACTTACCCATACCTCCCCTGCTCCCTAACTCTCCCTAACTTCTTACCCATACCTCCCCTGCTCCCTAACTCTTCCTATCCATCATCCCCGCGCCTTTCTTAGTGTGTATATATAAGTAAATTACCAGTGACGAGTTGGTCTGCTTGCTAGTTGCTTGGAGATAGTTCTACTATGTTGCCCATGCTGGGATATTATGTTGGTATATCCAGATGCTGGAAATTATGCTGTGTAGACATCAAGGACTAAATCACGATATTACCAAGTAAGGAATAACGTGAAAACATACATGATATAATTTGCATACTGATGTGTGTGAAGTGCAAGATTCTCCTACTGAATCACATTTAATGTTGAGTTCAACACTTACGAATCGACGTTCTAGAACCCTTAATGAGGTAAATTAGAATTTAAGGCTTCAAACAGCCTCGTTAAAAATATTGTTAGGTCTATATGGCTTTGATCTTCATATTGATACAAACACGTTGTACATTTGGTGCTGCTGCTGGACACACACACACACACACACACACACACACACACACACACACACACACACACACACACACACACACACCACACACACACACACACACACACACACACACACACTCACTCACACACACACACACATTAATGCTAGAAGACGCAGGAGTGAAAAAAAGTTGTTTTGCATACTCAAAACAAGATATCAAGTTACTGTTACCGACAGTGATAGTTCCTATAATCTGTCCGGTCCTATGCCCCATACCCACACGGGGTTAGGGTACTGTATATTAACAACACATGCCTTCACCCCAAGTCCAGCATAGGCCCTTCATAATCCTTTATATCTCTCTTTTCAAATTTCTGCCAGTCCCTCACACCCACCGTCCCCTGACTCCCAACACACACCTTCCTCCCAGGTTACGATACTTTTAGCGTATCGTGGTCCAGTGATTTAAGGCGAGTGCGTGGGAATACCCAACGTGTAAGTTCGAATCCTCTGCATGGCTTCAAGCGATTTTAACATTGATACATCACATTAATGTGATTTTTTGTGCATTATTATTAATAGTAGTAGTTGTATTATATATTCACTGGAATTCTGCAGCTTGAAAAACTTATAATTATGCATTATTCTTTCATATTTTATTTTAACCTGGAATGGTTGGTTTCGTGTTGGTCTTAAGGCTGCGACACTGTCTTCTCGACCAGCCATCACTGTTTGTTTCTTTCTGAACACTGTCTATTACTGAGGTGAACTCTCAGTGTATGTTCATCAAGAGGCGAGGAACACTTCTTAATGCATATTATCACCATCATTATAACCTCACTCGCAGTGTGTATACACCGAGGAGGTGGTTGTGGGTTGGGAGAACCCCCTTTGCACTAGGGGGGCTAGGTTGTGGGTAGGGAGAATCCCTTTGCACCAGGGGCTAGGGTGTGGGTTGGGAGAACCCTCCCTTGCACCAGGGGCTAGATTGTAGGTAGGGAGAACCCCCCTTGCACTAGGGGGCTAGGTTGTGGGTAGGGAGAAGCCCTCTTCTAGGGGCTAGGAGGGGGAATGAAGGGATAGGGAGGCCGGAATTGTGAGCACTAACTCACAAAAGTAGGTTTCTCTGTTGCGACAATTTAAGTCAATTTTCCCCCGAGTGGAAGGTCACGAATGGACTGTTTCCGGTCCTTCCCCGGGTCCTTATTCCAGTGTCACAGTGACACCCCATGCTGTCATGTGTCACAATGACACCCCCTGCTTGTCATGTGTCACAAACATGACACACGTGAATCTCCAGCCTCAGCGTACATCTGTTCACTCCGACACAGCTAACTTAAATATTTACAAAACATTTCTAGATCTAAATCTAGATAATGATTATTCAGTAAATAATTATAATATTTACAGGTTTTGTCATCTTTGCGGTGTGACTGATGGGTGGAAGGGAACTGTCATAGGCGGGTCTGAGTCGCAACCATTACTTCCCTTTAAGGGGAATCGGCTCTAATTGCAACTACCTTGAAATGTCTAGTTGCGTCTGGGATCATCCGGGGCGTAGGTTCGAACCCTGATCACGACCCTTGTGGATTTGTTCATTGTCTAATACGGTGATTTTCAGTTATTTGTAATATTGCAGATAACGTGAAAAAAACGATATTCTGATATCAGATTCGTATTGCGTGTAGTCCCCGGATACCACCAGATATTGTATCAGAGATGGACACGACGAGCTAATATTCTGATAGCGGGGGGGGGGGCATTATGGATGCTCCTAATACTATAATGGCTTAACCTTTTGGCGTCGACTCAGTGACCGCGTAGACCCGCGTACAGAGTTCCAGATATTGACATGCAAAACGCATGTTCTGATGGTAGAGATGTAATATATATATATATATATATATATATATATATATATATATATATATATATATATATATATATATAATGTGTGTGTGTTTGTAATTTGAATGTAATCATAGAGACTACGATCGCGGTCAGAAAGTCTTGGAACTGTTCCCATACTGTAATTGAGAATCAAAAATTATTCGATTTACTTAGGGAAGGCCACGTTTTAGGCCTAGCGGCGCTCAGGATCATTAAGGCCGATTGACTGCAAGGATCATTAGTCCTTCTGATTGCCAGGTATAGACCCCTGGGATATACAGCTTTTGTGTATATCCGCTTGGTAGTATATCTCACTCGACAGTATCCTCATGAACCCAGCTGGTGCAGGCGGTGAGTCACAATAACGTGGCTGAAGTATGTTGACCAGACCACACACTAGAAGGTGAAGGGACGACGACGTTTCGCTCCGTCCTGGACCATTCTCAAGTCGATTGTGAAACGTCGTCGTCCCTTCACCTTCTAGTGTGTGGTCTGGTCCTAATAGTGTCTGATCCCAAGTATAAAACTCCCTATACAGTCTACTGTCTGACACCTGTACAAGGAAACTGTGTGTGGCAGCTTGTACGCTCATGAACGCACTTTTCCCACATGGAGAACTGCCAACGGCTCACGCTGCTTACTGCATCTCTGAAGGACTCCTTGGAACTGATATGGAATGATCTTCTCAATTCTCTATCTTTGTTAGCCCACTCACCAGGGTACTTGGCGGCCGTTGTGTATCGTTCTGACTGGCAGCCTTAGCTAGTTAGTGGTACAATCGTTCTGACTTGGAGCCCTTAGCTAGTTAGTGGTACTGTATTCTCACTTGTCTTTAATTATCTACCTGCCCTTAACAATCTACTTGTCATTAGCCATCTACTTCACCTTAATCATTTCCTGCCGTTAACAGTCTACTTGTCCTGAACTATCTTGATGTCCCTAACTGCTTGTCCTTAACCATCTACTTGTCTTTTTCTACTTTTCTTTATCCTTCACTGTAACTCTTGTGGCCACACTGTAGCTCTCGTAGCCACACTGTAGTCCACACTGTAGCCACACTGTAGCTCTTGTGTGTACCGTGTGTGTGTGTAGAGTACATAGTACCTCTATATTGCTCCTCATTTGAACATACCATCATACTCAGAGGCTTCCAGCAACGGCCTCTGGCGTAGCGAGATAAGCAAATGAGCCGGACCCTGATGATTCCTGGATTCAACTTCAACCAACCCCTTATTGACCCTGGAAATAGCATTATCCAGCGTTGGTTGACCCCCTGGATATAGCATTATACAGTGTGGTTGACCCCCTGGATATAGCATTATCCAGCGTTGGTTGACCCCCTGGATATAGCATTATACAGTGTGGTTGACCCCCTGGATATAGCATTATCCAGCGTTGGTTGACCCCCGGATATAGCATTATACAATGTGGTTGACCCCCTGGATATAGCATTATCCAGCGTTGGTTGACCCCCTGGATATAGCATTATACAGTGTGGTTGACCCTCTGGATATAGCATTATCCAGCGTTGGTTGACCCCCTGGATATAGCATTATACAGTGTGGTTGACCATCTGGATATAGCATTATCCAGCGTTGGTTGACCCCTGGATATAGCATTATCCAGCGTTGGTTGACCCCCTGGATATAGCATTATCCAACGTTGGTTGACCCCTGGATATAGCATTATACAGTGTGGTTGACCCCCTGGATATAGCATTATCCAGCGTTGGTTGACCCCCTGGATATAGCATTATCCAGCGTTGGTTGACCCCCTGGATATAGCATTATACAGTGTGGTTGACCCCCTGGATATAGCATTATACAGTGTGGTTGACCCCCTGGATATAGCATTATACAGTGTGGTTGACCCCCTGGATATAGCATTATCCAGCGTTGGTTGACCCCTGGATATAGCATTATCCAGCGTTGGTTGACCCCTGGATATAGCATTATACAGTGTGGTTGACCCCCTGGATATAGCATTATACAGTGTGGTTGACCCTTAGATACAACTTTAACCAGATATAATGATGAGCTTTATACTATAAACCCCAAACTTTATCATGGTTAATGATTCGTTGTTGGTAGTCGGAGTGTGTGTGTGTGTGTGTGTGTGTGTGTGTGTGTGTGTGTGTGTGTGTGTGTGTGTGTGTGTGTGTGTGTGTGTGTGTGTGTGTGTGGAGGCGCAAAGGCAGGTCAGTCGGGCACATGACCCAGCAACACCACTATCGATCCTCCGACTTCACTAGCCAAAATTGAGGTCCTATCATAGCGGGCAGGCTAAGGTCATTCTTAAAGCTGCTTTAGGTTGAGATCTGCCTGCCGGAGGGGCAGTTGGAGAGCTGTAGGCGGTCTCGTGGTGGTGTAGGTGGTGAGAGGTCTCGTGGTGGTGTAGGGGAGAGGTCTCGTGGTGGTGTAGGTGGTGAGAGGTCTCGTGGTGGTGTAGGTGGGGAGAGGTCTCGTGGTGGTGTAGGTGGTGAGAGGTCTCGTAGGGTGTAGGTGGGGAGAGGTCTCGTGGTGGTGTAGGTGTGAGAGGTCTCGTGGTGGTGTAGGTGGAGAGGTCTCGTAGGGGTGTAGGGGGTGAGAGGGTGGGTGAGGTCTCGTGGTGGTGTAGGTGGTGAGTTGTCTCGTAGGGGTGTAGGGGGTGAGAGGTCTCGTTGGGGTGAGAGGTCTCGTAGGGGTGTAGGGGGTGAGAGGTCTCGTGGTGGTGTAGGTGGTGAGAGGTCTCGTTGGGTGAGAGGTCTCGTGGTGGTGTAGGTGGTGAGAGGTCTCGTGGTGGTGTAGGTGCTGTTGTCTCGCGTTGTAGTAAAGATAGTGATGCCTGAGTATGGATGCAGGAATTGTCGCTTCTTGTAGTAGTGAATGTAAAAATGGGTGAGATAGTGAATGTGACAGTGGGAGGGATGGTGAGGAATGGATCAGAAGAAATAGGGAGTTACAAAAAACATTCTCCTCACAGGGCCACGCAATGCTCAACATTCAGCATCTAACATTATGCTCTTTGGCAGAGCACCACACACACACACAACAGGTAATATTGTGGTAGCAATGATGACTGGTGCGGCTCTGTTTTGCAGAGCTCAAATTTGCATGTAAGCAAGGCTCTATTAAGCTTGAGATTCGCCTGTATTTTGAATCCTTACTTAATCTAAGGATTGGTGATAGGCTGGAGACAAGTCTGTAAGGTGTGATAGTATTTAGATGTAATAGAATTTAGGATTATGTTACTGGTTGTGCTGACCCAACTGGGATGTTGAGGAGATGTGGGTGTGCGGGTTGCTTCAAGCAACAGCCTGCTGGATCTGGTCACCACAAGACGAGCTTGGTCCCAGGCTGGGCTTGGAGAGATGGAGAACTCCCAGAGCTCACCCTAACCACTTGGGCTGAACGGTAATGAGACGGTCTCGCTTCATGCAGATCGGCGTTCAATCCCCGACCGTCCAAGTAGTTGGGCTCCATCCCTTCACCCTCGTCTCATCCCAAATCCTTATCCTGACCCCCTTCACAGTGCTATATAGTCGTAATGCTTGGTGCTTTCGCTTGATACTTCCCTTCCATTCCCAGAAGTCCACTTATGCTCCAGGTATTATTTGAGAAGGACCTTTATAATTAGTTTTTCTTGTCCCTAAATAGTCCAGCAACTCACAAACTTCATAAAACCTGTATACAATCTTCAGGTTACGGAAGCGATCATAATTTAATCGTCTCGTTTTATTACAATGCGCGTCCCGCCCTTAGACACGGTGAGGAGCGCGTACATAATCACCTGATGTGTCGTAATTGGTGGTAACCTTATACCTAGTAGGTATTAGGGATGATCTATCCGGTGTCAGGTAGTCCAGACGACATCTCGTAGCAGAAGCTACAGTGAGGACGACCCCACACAACTGTCATTGTGGGTGACTTATCCAACTGCAGTTGCTAGTAAGTACGACCTACCCAGGAACAACAGTGGTGAATGGGGACGACCTTTCTACAGGCATCTGCCAGTAAGGACGACCCACAAAACAGCGTTAGCTAGTGTACTCGACCCATCCAGTAGCCTCCGCCAGTAAGGACGACCTATCCAGCAGCCCCGCCAGTAAGGACGACCCATCCAGCAGCCCCCGCCAGTAAGGACGACCCATCCAGTAAGCCCCGCCAGTAAGGACGACCTATCCAGCAGCCCCCACCAGTAAGGACGACCCATCCAGCAGCAGTGATACACTTGTTGCCCTTCACCAGGCCCGACGATGGCCCACTCCATCATCAACAAGGTGTGAGGGGGAGCCCTTCATGACAGTGGCAGGATCGTGTGACCTTCATCAGTGTCAAATCAGTTAACGCTCATGCCTTAGAGGGGGGGACATGGGGGAGATTGGTGGGGGGGGGGGGAGGTGCATATCTGGAACCGATCGATGGTTCGTGACGGACCGTTGAGCCGTGACTGGCGAACCCCCGACGCCCCTCCGACACCCCACCTCACCCCATCCCCGGGGCTTCCTCCCACTCCGCCTACAGGGTCATTCTGGTGATTTATTTCATTTGTTTTATTTTTAATGGAAAGTCTCTCGAGTACACTTATTGGTCCGGTTCTCGGGACCACCGGTGGTTGAGTCTGCATCTCGTGCCTCTATACGTTAGTCCCACCGGTGTTCGTGAATGGGATATATTTGTTTGGAGAGGGCGTGCAAGGTGAACGGTCAGGTCAGCGTCGCGTGTCAGCCGAGCTAGAGTGACTCTTGCAGCGATTTTAGTGGAGAGTTTCACGATATTCGCTGTATTTGTTATGTTCAAATGACCAGCAACCTTAAATGGGTCTCGCTACATCTGGGCGGACCACTCCGTATGTATTACAGGTGTCTGTTGACCAGACCACACACTAGAAGGTGAAGGGACGACGACGTTTCGGTCCGTCCTGGACCATTCTCAAGTCGATTGTCGGTTTGATTGTCGACACAATCGACTTCAGAATGGTCCAGTACGGACCAAAACGTCGTCGTTCCTTCACCTTCTAGTGTGTGGTTTGGTCACATACTTCAGCCACGTTATTGTGACTCATCGCCTGCATACAGGTGTCTGCCTATACTTCTGTATGAATTAGGTGTGGTTCTGGTTTTTGGCCATACACCCATGATAAAAATTTCTCTCAGCTTTTGATCTGACCCTTAAATGGCTTAGTAGTGTATCTCTCCTCCTGGCCTGTCCCCCTATTACTAGTAGGAGTGATGACTATGGATCGTTATAAGTTATTAATTTCAATGTGTGGTAGTCGACCCTTTTGCACTGTTTGTTTAGAACGATCTCTAAGCCCTTCACCCAGATAATGTCGTCTAGAGGGATAGTATTTTAGTATATATAGGGTTAAATAAACACCACTGGTTGCATAAACATTTGGATACAGACGTCTTCTTAGGAGGTCTCCCATCTTGATAATATATATGAAGCTATATGGAGTATCCGGTGGACCCGAGTCGTCTCAGTGCCCAGGCATCTCCAGCTCACACTTTCAGTTCTCCCCACCACCCCACCCTCTCTACTCCCATCTCACCATCCCCCCAACCCCCCCCCTCCCATCTCACCATCCTCCTACACACACACTACACAGGATACACTCCATCACCCCTCCTCACCCACCTTTCCCATCTCTCTTCATCACTGTAACATCTTCACACCATTACCCAACTCCACTGACTCTCACGCTGCCTCTCTCCACAAACACACACACACAGACTCTCCCCATATTCTCCTATCACTGTAACCATTGTCACTACACACTATCTACAGCACTCAAATCAATGTAGGAATTTACATTCCCTTTTGCATATCAACACCTGAATACACTTTTTTTTATTAATACATTAGGTACATCTGCATTAGTGCAGCTACCCTAGACTATATGAAGTGGAGTACAGTGTGTCAAAAAAGCTAACTACGTGATGCTATAAAATCCCCATCACACAGGATGGTTAGTCATACAGAGGCATGTGATAAGCAGTCTGCACTGGCAGACTCCGGAAGCATTTTGATGATAGCATCAACACGAGATTGAATAAGGCAGCAGTGTAATAACAGTCCCCATCTCGCAGGATGGTTAGTCATACGGGCCTTTTTTTTTTTTTTTTTATTAATTCCTTAGGTACATCTGCATTGTGCAGCTACCCTAGACTATATGAAGTGGTACAGTGTGTCAAAAAGCTAACTGTTTATGCTAGAAAATCCCCATCACACAGGTGTTATCATACAGAGGCATGTGATAAGCAGTCTGCACTGGCCTACTCCGGATGCATTTTGAGGGTATCATCAACACAAGATTGAATAACCGTAGCAGTGGTACAGGCCTAATTCTGAAACTAATGGTAAACTCTACGCTTTGAGTTGCATTTTTCATTAGACACCAAATTCATGAGGGAAGTGCGGAGGCCGATCCTCTTTGCCACCCCTAAGGGGGGGGGGGTCAAAGGGTGTGACCCCGACCACACTATGAAACTCTTCAAAAATCACCAATCACCGTGCAAGTTGCATAAGCCAGACCTGCTCTCATCAAACAATTATGCACGTGCCTACACACCCGTACTTCTTTTCTCAATCTTTGGCGGCTTTGTTTACAGTAAACAGCTGATGAGCTCCGAGGCACTATAGGAGGATGTTCATAATAATAGTAATATTGATGGTGAAGTTCCGATGTTTGTAAACTTTTTTATACATTTTGGCCACATTTTAGGAAAGATAACAAGTTGTTAAATAGTTGACTAAATGCTTGATGAATCTTGGTCCAGGTTTTTTTTTCTACCACAACGTGGCCACACATTTACAATACTAACCAGTATATATATACATTTTCTTCTGTCCTCCATGGACAGGGTTAGAGATGTGTTAAACATATAGTTCAGGGATTTATTGAACAATCAACCACAGAAGGTGATTCGGTACTTTTAAATGCTAAGCTAACCTACATACGTAAATACATAGATACACAGATTTACGTATGCCCTACATAAAGTGTTCGAAGTCTTGGTCCAGGTTTTTAACTTTCATACTGACAGACTTTCTCTTTTATAGGCGAGGTACCCGTGGTGCCCGGGTCTCTGCCCCTCCTCTCTCTCTCTCTCTCTCTCTCTCTCTCTCTCTCTCTCTCCTCTCTCTCCTCTCTCTCTCTCTCTCCTCTCCTCTCTCTCTCTCCTCCCCCCCCCCTCTCTACCATTCTCCCTCCTTTCCCCTATTTTCCTTACTACTCGTTCTCTCTGCCTCACGTTCTCTCTACCCCTGGTGGTGTTCCCCACCAGTTCTCTCCCCCTCCCATTCTCTCCCAGTGAGGTGAAACTTACGGAGTAATTATGAGTCACCCCCTATCGACGTTGATTCAAGGTTTTATACAGCTGAAAAAAATATGTCGTAAACACTCTACGGACAATGAAACCCACATTTCAGTGTCCATAGTCGTCGTGGGTCATCGTGATAAGAACAATTACAATTAATAATACCTTTTTCCATATAATCAAGTTGGTTCTACTTCGGACTCTGCAAGTGACGAAATAAAACCCTAATTTACCTGCAATATAAGACGATTAGCACACGACTCCGCGTTTGGCTTAGAAAGTTGTCAGGCAATGAACACTCTTACAATTCAGAGTTATTGCAACTGTGTTAATATAGCATTATTAACAATG
>WNGS01163813.1:3969409-3981535 GCA_020271785.1 Procambarus virginalis | reverse complement strand
CGAATGGAACCACGACAAAACATACATATTCAGGTGTAAGTATGCTGGCTTTGTTGTAAGTGGAGACTTGGCCGAGACAAATGTCTTCTTTGTGATTATCATTTACGCTATACATAGTGTATGTGTCGTGAAAATATAGAAGTCCCAAGACAGGGAAATAGGTCACCATCTGGGGATATGTAGGTCACCAGCTGGCGAAAGGCGCGGCGCACGAGTCACTAGGCTGGGTACAAGGGCCTCCTGGAGTTCTTCTTGCTGTGTCAGGCTGCTCCAGCGAAGGACAAGCTTCTCATGACCAGCCTCTACACTGAATATCAACACTGAAGGTGTCCTTGGGAGATACGACAGGGCGACAAGAATTTCCTCACGAGGAACTGGACATATTGGCGCCCCGCGGGCGTGAATATTTCCTCAAGTGCATTCGACTGTCTTGAAAAACTACAATTTTGGAATCATTGTTAATTATATATAGGCATTTAGCAATGTATTTACGTGTGTGTTTGTGTGTATTCATCTAATTTTGCTTACGAGGGTTGAGCTTCGGGTCTTTGGGCCAGCTTCTTAATCTGTAATCAACTGGTATACAGGTTCCTGAGTCTATTAGGCTCTCATGTCTGCATATGAAACTGTGTATGGAGTCAGCCTCCACCACATCACTACCTGGTGCCTTCCATTTTTTAACTACTCTTGGCACTGAAAAAGTTCTTTCTGTGGTTTCTGGGGTTCATTTGAGTATTCAGTTTCCACCTGTGTCTCACTGTGCGTGTACCACCCATCTTAAATAACCTATATTTATCTACCCTGTCAATTTTCCTGAGAGTTTTGTAGGTGGTGATCATGTCTCCCCGAACTCTTTAGTCTTGCAGGGACGTGAGGTGCAGTAGACGCAGCCTTTCTTCGTAACTCATGCCTCTTAGTTCCGGAACAATTCTAGTAGCATACCTTTGAACCTTCTCCAACTTCGTCTTATGCTTGACAACGTACGGGCTCCAAGCTGGAGCCGCATACTTGAAGGTTGGTCTGACATTTGGGGAAATACAAGGTTCTAAATGATTCCATACATAAATTCTAAAAGCAGATCTGATGTTAGCCAGCCTTGCATACACCCCTGATGATGTCCTTTTCATGTGGGCTTCAAGAGACAGGTACTCACGTAGTTGTGCTTGCGGGGGATGAGCTCTGGCTCTTTGGTCTCGTCTCTCAACTGTCAATCAACTGGTGTACAGATTCCTGAGCCTACTGGGCTCTATCATATCTACACTTGAAACTGTGTATGGAGTCAGCCTCCACCACATCACTTCCTAATGCATTCCATTTGTCAACCACTCTGACACTAAAAAAGTTCTTTCTAGTATCTCTGTGGCTCATTTGGGCACTCAGTGTGTGCGTGCGCGCGCGCGCACGTGTGTGTGTGTGTGTGTGTGTGTGTGTGTGTGTGTGTGTGTGTGTGTGTGTGTGTGTGTGTGTGTGTGTGTGTGTGTGTGTGTGATTGTGAGTTAGGGCGGGCTGTAAGATACCAGTGACTCTATACAACAATGAATCCCCTCGCGCTGCATATGATAATACGCTCCACAACACAATCAGCTGCAAATGTTGCACAGTGATCCTGTGCGAGGCGGAGCAAGACAGCTGTGGACTAGAGAACACGGGAGGCGGAAGGCATTTGGGAGAGTCCATTATGGGGCTGAGCCCCCGGTATGGTAATGAATATCCAACCGAGAGAGAGACGTAAACAGAATAGAACGTGTAGGGGAAGGAAGGAGAAGGAGAGAGAGAGAGAGAGAGAGAGAGAGAGAGAGAGAGAGAGAGAGAGAGAGAGAGAGAGAGAGAGAGAGAGAGAGAGAGAGAGAGAGGTGTATTCTCCAGATGTATCGGTGAGAGAAAATAATTTGTCGAAGTCTTGTGTTCATTCACCTTCATTCATACACATTCATGGCCGGCAGCTTCGCGGATCATATACACATCTCGCGGTGTTTATAGAGACAGATCGCGGATGCAAAATTGGGTTCTGGAATACCAGTCCGCGACTCGTGGGACTCTGAGATGAGTTTGACAAGATTTTAGCAATCTTTCAAGATTATTTGAGAAATACAAGAGTGATTGTTAGTCTTACAAGTTAATATATTTTAGATTCTCTCTGTTTTGGAACTGAATAATGTATGACTTCCCCATTTGACACGGGGAAGACCCGTTATCTTGCGGTTATCTTGAGGTTATCTTGAGATGATTTCGGGGCTTTAGTGTCCCCGCGGCCCGGTCCTCGACCAGGCCTCCACCCCCAGGAAGCAAGCCCGTGACAGCTGACTAACACCCAGGTACCTATTTTACTGCTAGGTAACAGGGGCATTCAGAGTGAAAGAAACTCTGCCCATTGTTTCTCGCCGGCACCCGGGATCGAACCCGGGACCACAGGATCACAAGTCCAGCGTGCTGTCCGCTCGGCCGACCGGCTCCCCGTGACTGTATAGATTTCTGTACCTGGAAGAACCTGAAGAAAGGATTTTTTTGATTCAGTAACAATGCTCGAAACTTTTCTAAATGGGGGCTTCATTTCAAAGGCTTCATTTCAAAGGCTTCATTTCAAAGGCTTCATTTCGAAGGCTTCATTTCAAAGGCTTCATTTCGAAGGCTTCATTTCAAAGGCTTCATTTCAAAGGCTTCATTTCAAAGGCTTCATTTCAAAGGCTTCATTTCGAAGGCTTCATTTCGAAGGCTTCATTTCGAAGGCTTCATTTCGAAGGCTTCATTTCAAAGGCTTCATTTCAAAGGCTTCATTTCGAAGGCTTCATTTCGAAGGCTTCATTTCAAAGGCTTCATTTCGAAGGCTTCATATCGAAGGCTTCATTTCAAAGGCTTCATTTCAAAGGCTTCATTTCGAAGGCTTCATTTCAAAGGCTTCATTTCAAAGGTTTCATTTCAAAGGCTTCATTTCAAAGGCGTCATTTCAATGCTTTCAACGCTCAGTAAAGATTTTACATCTTTACTGAGTAAAGAAGTTACTCAAATGTTTTTATTCTTTGGGATTTTTTGTTTAATTTAGGAGGTCAGTGTGGTACGAACAAGGTCACTGTGGTCTTAGTAAGGTCTCTCTGGTCCTAGTGAGGTCAGTGTGGTCTTAGTGAGGTCTCTCTGGTCCTAGTGAGGTCACTGTGGTCTTAGTGAGGTCTCAGGTCGAGCAGTATTAAAGTCAGATAGGGCTCTTGTACTGAGCAAAGCAATACCCCGGAAATCGATATACAAACTTCACGTGCCGGTGTTCTCCGCAGTTACGCAGATTGCTAAGGTATATAAGAAGTGTGTGTCTAGTAGGTGAGAGAGAGAGATGTGATCAAAAACATATTTAATAATGGCACGGTTTGTATGACTGTGATCTATGGGAGGTGCAAATTGCTGACCTTGTTCAGTTAAATTGTGGATGGAAATGTTAGCGAGCTGTTATGGGTTATATCCTGGTACTTAATGTTGCTCGACAAATCCACTCTTGCTGCCTGGCCTCATGTCTACACCTACACCTGTTGCCTGGCCTCATGTCTACACCTACACCTGTTGCCTGGCCTCATGTACACACCTACACCTGTTGCCTGGCCTCATGTCTACACCTACACCTGTTGCCTGGCCTCATGTCCACACCTACACTTGTTGCCTGGCCTCATGTACACACCTACACCTGTTGCCTGGCCTCATGTACACACCTACACCTGTTGCCTGGCCTCATGTCCACACCTACACCTGTTGCCTGGCCTCATGTACACACCTACACCTGTTGCCTGGCCTCATGTCCACACCTACACTTGTTGCCTGGCCTCATGTCCACACCTACACTTGCTGCCTGGCCTCATGTCCACACCTACACCTGTTGCCTGGCCTCATGTCCACACCTACACTTGCTGCCTGGCCTCATGTCTACACCTACACCTGTTGCCTGGCCTCATGTCCACACCTACACCTGTTGCCTGGCCTCATGTCCACACCTACACCTGTTGCCTGGCCTCATGTCCACACCTACACCTGTTGCCTGGCCTCATGTCCACACCTACACTTGCTGCCTGGCCTCATGTCCACACCTACACTTGCTGCCTGGCCTCATGTCCACACCTACACTTGCTGCCTGAACTAATGTCCACACCTACACCTGTTGCCTGACCTCATGTCCACACCTGAATAATTCAGACATAATATCATCTCCTTTCGTGATATAGAATCGACCACCCAACAGTATTGCCTCCTTTTGTGGCAATCTCATTCCACTGGTCACTGTCCTTCCTGGAAATATACATATGATTGTATAAATCACACATCATACGAACGAGTGATTGGTATACTGGTGTGAGACAGAAGGAAAACCAGGTTTCTCAACATCATCTCTTGATGTCACTGCAGATTTACCACCTCCAAGAGATGTAGTAGAAAGACAACCTCAATCCAGTAGAAGTACGATCCTGTGTTGTTTGAGCTTCCTGTTGAGAGTTTATATATATAAGGGATTTATATAAGTGTCGGTATAATTTATACCGAGACCAGCAACTCGCACTCTTCTCGATGTTCAGAATTTTTTCAGTGTATGTAATTTGCTGGAATTTTGACAATTTAACAATTATTTTGTTACATGTGTGGAATGCGACGAAGTGCGGAAACGAGGTGTCAATAATGCACAGAAAGACAGGCAAGCAGAGAGGCAGACAAGGAGAGAGGCAGGCAGGCAAGGAGAGAGGCAGACAGGCAGGCAAGCAGGTAGGCAGGCAGGCAGGCAAGCAGGCAGGCACAGAGGCAGGCAAGGAGAGAGGCAGGCAATGAGAGAGACAGGCAGGCAGGCAAGCAGGCAGGCTAGGAGAGAGGCAGGCAGGCAGACAAGGAGAGAGGCAGGCAGGCAGGCAGGCAAGCAGGCAGGCAGGCAGACAGACAAACAATCATTTTGTCAGAATGCCAAGTGCTTCGCGAGCTTTGCTTCCCAGTAGTCCAATTATCTGTTCGAATTCCTTATCATGTAAGCCTTTATATAAGCCTATTATTAAATTTTTTAACACAGGCATATACGTTAGATGTATGTATTCATTAAGATATAAGTGTATGCATATACATACACGCACCCACATATTATTTATATATATGCGCCATAAAATTTTTTTGTCTTGCCTATACAGTATACTGAAATCGTCCGGACTCCAGACGTCCCCAAGTAAGCATGTGAAGATATGGAAACATTCGTTACATTTACATCGAGACAAAAGTTACATTTACTTTTCTAGTAAATGTAACTTTTATTAAGTAAAATATATTTTGGGACTCATTCTTCCGTTTTGAGGTGCGTGGGAAAAGAAGTTCCTGAAGAAATGACACTATAAATAATCGACGGATTCTACGACAACGGCTATCAACAGCCGGCTAACATCCGGTCACATTCTGCTATCTTCAAGAACGAGACGAAATGAAGCTCTCGGCACCCAACCCGTCCTCGCAAATTCGTATAGTCAATATTGACTTGTTAAATACGTGCATAGGTGATATACTAAACATAATAGATACCTTTAAAAAGCTTCATAGAAAACACCGGCCTTACCTAACCTTGTTAGTATGTTAAGATAAGCATCTTATTGCTTCGTAATTACAATTATTACTTAACCTATACCTATAATAGGTTAAGTAACAATTGTAATTACGAAGCTATAAGATGCTTATTTTAACATACTAAGTAGGTTAGGTAAGGTCGGTGTTTTCTATGAAGCTTTTTAAGGGTATCTATTATGTTTAGTATGTCACCTATGCACGTATTTAATAAGTCAATATTGACTATACGAATTTGCGAGGACGGGTTGCGGCACCAGCCGTCAATGTGAAATAGAAGATGAGGTAAGGTACAGTGAGCCTATCAGCCCACGTGGCACTTACCTCCTCAAACTGCGTCTTTCAGATTACCGTTGACAAGGCACTTCTTCAATCATCTCCCACTCAAGCAACCTACGACCATCGCACGCGCTACTTAGCTGATTATCGTGAAGAAACAATGCGCCATTAGATTAAGTGCCAAGGGGAAGGCACCTCTCCCTAGAGGCGTCTAAGACGACACACATTCTCGCCTCCAAATCACAGAAACTCATCTTGTGATGTGCTGCCACTCTTGTGTATTTCTCATTATTTTGACTCCCGGCTGTATTATTGGACCTCTGGGTGTACCCGCATGTGGGAGAAGGTTATACGTTGCTCTCACACTTGTGTCGAACGAGAACCGGAATAGGTGCAGAGGCTTCTGTCTGTGTTTCGTGAATACATGCTGCTTCCCGCTTGAGCTAAATGGAAAAACAGTATTTTTTCCCTGAAACACAGAGCGTATAGTTCATAATGATGGAGTACGAACAGCTGAGCTTAAACAATGTAACGTTTCAGCTCAGAAATTACCATAGCCGGCAAGACATATATATATATATATATATATATATATATATATATATATATATATATATATATATATATATATATATATATATATATATGCGAACAAGCCTGAATGGTCCCCAGGACTATATGCGAATGAAAACTCACACCCCAGAAGTGACTCGAACCCATACTCCCAGGAGCAACGCAACTGGTATGTACAAGACGCCTTAAACCACTTGACCATCACGACCGGACAAAATGAGGTGATAGCCGAAGCTATTTGAACCACCTCACCGCCGGCACTCGGATGGTTATCTTGGGCATAGCATTTTACCAAATCACCTCATTCTTTGGGGCACACGTGAGGAACACAAATGCGAACAAGCCTGAATGGTCCCCAGGACTATATGCGAATGAAAACTCACACCCCAGAAGTGACTCGAACCCATACTCCCAGGAGCAACGCAACTGGTATGTACAAGACGCCTTAAACCACTTGACCATCACGACCGGACAAAATGAGGTGATAGCCGAAGCTATTTGAACCACCTCACCGCCGGCACTCGGATGGTTATCTTGGGCATAGCATTTTACCAAATCACCTCATTCTTTGGGGCACACGTGAGGAACACAAATGCGAACAAGCCTGAATGGTCCCCAGGACTATTTGCGAATGAAAACTCACACCCAGAAGTGACTCGAACCCATACTCCCAGGAGCAACGCAACTGTATGTACAAGACGCCNACTAACCGGAAGAAACGTTCTCCAGCAAGGCACAACTCCAGAGCAGATTAGACGTGGTCCACCACACAGAACATTTCCAGCGAAGACTTTAACAACATAGTTTCCTCTATGGCTCACTGATCACCAATTGCTGAGGGAGACGAGCGTGTCAGAAGTTCTCAATCAAACTTTTTCTTACAAGACGTCGACCAGAGGAGAGCCTCGTTTCTGCGTGTTTTTTTAACATTATACGTTTTAATAACGCATTTAACAAGAAACGTCGTTACGTTACTTGTTTGCTGAGATTGCATCTAATTCGTGCCACAAAAAATAATAGTAGTAGTAGAAACAGTTGATTGACAGTTGAGAGGCGGGCCGAGAGGCGGGCCGAAAGAGCAGAGCTCAACCCCCGCAAGCACAAGTAGGTGAATACAACTAGGTGAATACAAGAGGCATAACTAAAGAGGATGAGGAGCCCGTCACTCTCCAAGAGAGGTACAGAGTCTTACACTGCACCACCAGAGGCTGGCTGGCTGCTGGCCCACAGAGACACGAAGTAACTTGGGCTTTACCGGCGGTTTAAGAACACTTCAGTTTTGGTCCAGTATTGACAATACGGCCACCTACCGCCCACACCCCGGCCGGCTGCATCCACTGACGTCAGAACCACGTGGGCGGGGAGGAGGGAGAAGCTATCCACCCACGCTATAACTTCCTCCCACGCCAACTCTCCCACCCACACCATGCCTTCCTCCCACCCACATCACATAAAATTCTGTTGAGGATTGCCTCACTTAACTGATAACCTCAGAGTCTGTGTTTATGATCCACTTGGCGACTCTCTGTTACTGTAACTGTATAAATACATTGGGTACAGTGCAATATGTAACGCCTCCTCTTGCGGATATCCTTCCTCGCTTCTTGGAGGAGTTTTCATCTTAGTTATGCTTGTACCCTTGTAAGTGGCTCGTATTAATTAACTAATTTACACCTTTTGATATAGGTACAGATTACTACCATTTACATCCCTTGATATAGGTACAGATTACTACCATTTACATCCCTTGATATAGGTACAGATTACTACCATTTACATCCCTTGATATAGGTACAGATTACTACCATTTACATCCCTTGATATAGGTACAGATTACTACCATTTACATCCCTTGATATAGGTACAGATTACTACCATTTACATCCCTTGATATAGGTACAGATTACTACCATTTACATCCCTTGATATAGGTACAGATTACTACCATTTACATCCCTTGATATAGGTACAGATTACTACCATTTACATCCCTTGATATAGGTACTATATTGCCCTTTGCTCTCTTGTTATGTGTATGTCTATGTTTTGAATGGGTGTTAACAGGGTGTGGGGGCCATGTGGCTACTGGTGTGGGCCATGTGGGGCCCATGTGACTACTGGTGTGGGCCATGTGGGGGCCCATGTGACTACTCTCCCATAGTTCCCTTTGAGCGAGTGACCGCGAGTGGGTCATCCGGACCTCCAACACCCAATTAACACAGTTTAAGTAAAAAGAAATTCATGTGTATTAATAAATCACTGTTTCTGTCTCATGTGTCCATTCCAAAGGTGCTTGATTGGCCTGTAGTGGAAGATATTATGATTTATTTCTGAACGGGAACTGGACGTGACGGCTCTAACCTGTGGCATAGTCTCAGAGTCACTCTACCGCTTGGGTAGAGTAATTCATACGCCAGTTACGCGTATTTGTTCACTGAGAATGGAGCCTTATAATTATGAGAAGCAAAGTTCAATGCTATTTTCAGTCAATAATAATAAGACAACGAAGAAAAGAGCGTCGGGTCGTGCAGTGAAAGTGGAAAAGCACTTCCTTTCCTTTCACTGAAGTGAAAGGAAAGGCAAAATGTGTTTGTGCTCATAGCCATATATAGAGCTATTAATGTCCTCAAGTCTGCTAAACACACAAGTGAAAAGAACATACGTGACGCTCAAGTTATTAAGGAATCTGAACAGTTATTGAAAAACAACAGTCAGTAATTACGGATTTCTCAAGTCAGTGAGCCTGCAGTTTAAGGCAAGTTACGTGATTACTCGTTCAATAGATGTCTAAGAAGGCGTTCTCAGTCGGGAACTTTACTAATGAAGGCATGTTGATGGCTTTAAAAAGTTACTTCTCGGAAGAAAACGGCAAGCTTGTGTCTCGTCTCAATATAATTGTCAAAAGAATCAGTGAATTATCAGAAAATATGTACAGGAAACATATACTTTCTACGAGGAATGGCTGAGGGAGCTGAAACTAACGTCACTGGTCAAGAACCAGGAAGGAGGAGACATGATTCAGACGTATAAGTTCCTAAGGGGTAATGACTATATTTAGGAGAATCAACTGATGAACGAGAGAAAATAGACAGTTGCTAGAGTGACAGATGGGTCAGAGAGGCATTGGAATTATACACATAGTCTAAGAGTGGCACTCTAGTGGAATACACTAGGGGAGGAAATATTTAAAGTAAATACCGAATATATATTTAAATGTAGATATGAAAGGAAGGTAGCGAGAGGCAGCCATTGCATTAGATGATCAACAGATGAAGAGTCAGGTCCAATAGCAAGCGTTCTGGCCATGAAGGCTCAATTAGGCAAGTGAAATAGCTCAAATAAAAAGAAAGTAAATTCAAAATTCGACAGATTTGATGCTCGAGGAAAGGCTAATCAAATTTAACACGCCCGGAAGAATCAAAAGCTGAGACATGATTGCTACATACATAATACTCAAAGGAATTGATTGAACTGTGGATAGAATGTTTGGCATTGTTGCTGCACGAACACAAGAGCACACTGGAAAATAACTCCCCACATTAGCTACAGAGATATTCAGAGAGAGAGAAGTGAAGAATTCTTTCGGTATCAAACACTATTTGAAAAAAATGATGTGACAGAGTCCATACATAGGTTCCGATGTAGCTATGGCAACCAAAACGAATTTCGGTTGCCATATCTACATTGTACACCGCTCGACTGAGGGTATAAACTCAGGAACTCAGGAGCTAAAGCACAACCCCAGCAGCACAGCCAGGTGAGAGCAGCAAGGTGGAACACACATTAATGAAGAAACGTGGACATTACATTCTTATAAATAAACATTTATTATTTTGAAGATAGCTATGCTGTTTTATGCATTTAGATAAAAGATTATTAAAACATGTTTCGTCAGTATTTTTAGCCTTTCCCCTGCACATAACCGACGTTGCTAACATATATATATATATAACACAAATGCAAACAAATTTTTGTTGCATTTGTGTTCCTCACGTGTTGCCCCAAAAAATGAGGTGATTTGATAAAATGCTATGCCCAAGACTACCATCCGAGTGCCGGCGGGGAAGTGTTCATATAGCCTCGGCTATCACTTCCTTATGTCCGGTCGTGATGGGCAAGTGGTTTAAGGCGTCCCTGTACATACCAGTTGCGTTGCTCCTGAGAGTATGGGTTCGAGTCACTTCTGGGGTGTGAGTTTTCAGTTGTATCTAGTCCTGGGGACCATTCAGGCTTGTTTGCATATATATATATATATATATAATATATATATATATATATATATATATGTATGTATATATATATATATATATATATATATATATATATATATATATAATATTTCTTCTCCGAGGCTATGGGTCCCTACACTTGCACCAGAGGTGGTACCCCTTCTAGGTTATGAATATATATAATATATATATATATATATATATATATATATATATATATATATATATATATATATAATATATGACAGGGCGAGGGAAGAGAGTCACACCAACACAGGTGTTGATGGTTGCCAGTTGTTAACTTTAGAAGCAATCACAGATATTGAGCCGGCCAGATAAATATATATATATATATATATATATATATATATATATATATATATATATATATATATAAATCCCCGATGCTGCACCTTTAACCGTATCCTCCCACCACACCACACACACACACACCACACACACACACACACACATAGTCCCTCAGAGTGATAACTGGAAATCGATGATTTTTATATCACAGTGAAATCAAGACCGACCAACACGTCAGGTGTCCTCGTCGAGGAGCAGGGGGGGGGGAGAAAACACACACATTATATTATATATATATATATATATATATATATGATATATATATATATATATATATATATATATATATAATATATATATATATTCATTCCGGATATGAGTGGGCCCCCTGTATGTCTTACCTGTCACCCACTGGGTGGTTGTCTATGTGTTCCTGTCGGTCTGATTATTCCTGTCAGTCTGTCTGTCTCTTTTGCATGTTATATCTGTCTTCCTGTCTTCTTTTGTCTACCTGTTTCCTTTATTTTTCTCTCTCTGTACGGGTCTGTCTCTTTCATTGTCCATGCCTCTGTCTTCCACTGTTTGTGTTTGCCTTTTTATCTCTCTCTCTCTGCCTGTGTTTGGCTTTTTTACCTCTCTCTCTTTGCCTGTCTCTTCGCTTCTCTGTCTCTTTGCTTGGTCTCCTTGCCTTTTAATCTGTTTGGTCCGTCTCTATGTCTGTCTCCAAGTCTCTCTTTTCCGTAAGTTTGTTTCTGTCTTGGACACGCTAGCACCGTACCACCGTCAGGTATGTGGAGGCCAGACACCTGGCAGGTAGCAGGTGTGTTGATAAGGTGTGATGGGGCGGTATTGTGGCCGAGTGTTGAAGACATTGTCAATACATATTATTGGCTATTACAGGCAAGGTATAATTACTAGAGTTTTTTGTTCAATTTTGTGGACGTCAGAGGTTAGTTGTGCTTGCATTGTAAGATTCGTCGTAGGGGTTCCATTGGCATCGTCAGACGAGTGGAGGAGGTGTCAGGCGAGTCGAGGAGGTGTCAGACGTGTGGAGGAGGTTTCAGAGTGGGGGAGGTTTCAGACGTGGGGAGGAGGTTTCAGACGTGTGGAGGAGGTGTCAGAGGAGTGGAGGAGGTGTCAGACGAGTGGAAGAGGGTCAGACGAGTCGAGAGGT
>WNGS01163813.1:3903904-3922203 GCA_020271785.1 Procambarus virginalis | reverse complement strand
GTCGGTTGGTGGTTAGGGTTGGGCTTGGGGTTTTGCGTTTTTGGGGAAGTTGTTTGAAGTGTCTTGAGGTATTCAAACTGGCTCAGGTCTTCAACTGTTGTTATTGTTACCATTCAGCTACTCTGAACAAGTTCCAAGTAGCAGGGACTATGGCGAGCCCGTAGTGAATTACCCTGGCACAGGAAGCGGGGCTGTGTGCATCAGGCTCTTCAACCCTGCCCCCCCCCCCCCCCTTATACTCTAATCCATAAGCGCCTTATCTCCCTCGTCTTATCTCCCTCGCCGCCTGACCCGGCCTCAAACTCCACACTGTTTTCCCCAAACACTATTTTTTTTATATATATAATGACCTGGAGAAAATCCCCAAGACCAAAATATTTTTCACGGCCGTAAAATCTGCAAAAGTAACAATGTGACCGTCTAGTGCTCAGGTGCCAAGCAAATAATATAATCAGTAAATGCTTTAGATATTTAATTAATCCAAGAGTAACGATCGATGAAATTGGTTATTCAGTACTCTAATGCAAAAGTCAAGGAATTTCACGATTTATTGTATATATATTATATATTATATATAAAAGCAGTTCATATGCAATTAAGCATATTATATATAATCTATAACACTTACACAACTCCCTCCCTTGCTATGTTTACAAATATATTGTCACGATTTACGTGCCTGTCAATCTAGACACGTAAATGGGGTAATATTTGGTATAATATTACGGTACAAGTTCCCTCCATTTCATAATTGGAGTTTTATTTTCCTAACCTAACACCAAGACATATCACGCCGGAAGGGATAGAGCCGTGATCCAATTTAACTCGTTTTAGAGGGACAAAATAACTAGACTTATCCTTAGACAGAAGTGACATTCTCCACACAAATCATGATCACAGTTATCGACATACGGATCTGGGGTCAGATTCACGAAGCTGTTACGCAAGTACTTAAGAACCTGTACATCTTTTCCTCAATCTTTGGCGGCTTTGTTTACAATTATTAAACAGTTAATGAGCTTCGAAACACCAGGAGGCTGTTTATAACAGTTAATTGGAAAGTTTTCATGTTTGTAAACTGTTTAATAAATGTAACCAAAGCCGTCAAAGATTGAGGAAAGATGTACACGTTCGTAAGTACTTGCGTAACAGCTACGTGAATCTGACCCCTGGTGACCTGCACGTCAGTGCTGATCCTACTTCGTAACTTACTAGTTTCTGCCCGGCAAGAGCGGAAAAGAGAGGGAGGGAATTATCAGGGGGAAAGCGCCAATCCAATATGACTATATAGCACTTGGAAGGGATCAGGAAAAGGATTTGGGATGGAACGGAAGGGGGAGAAGGAATGGTGCCCAACCTCTTGTGGACGGTCGGGGATTGAACGCCGACCTGCATGAAGTGAGACCCCTCGCTCTACCGTCCAGCTCAAATAGTTTGAAAAACATTTATAAACATTTTAAAGAATGTTTTCTGTCCTACAATATCTGGGAAGGACCGCAGCAGAGTCGGGAGAGACTAATGGACAATGTGCGTAAAAAAAAGCATTTCGAATACACTTAATTCAGGTAATTGTGCCCCGATAATATAGCCATCAATTAGAGATTTAACTGCTAAACCAACCTACTGGAATGGCCCTTATCGGAAATATGTCCAAGTGCCGGAAATTCTGCGAAAATCGTACTAAAAAATACAAACAAAATTCCGCAGTTAGCTCCCAACGCTTGGGAATAAAAACCACTACAGCACCCAACCTGAAAAAGTTTCGAGGGCCAGAAATATTAGAGAAGCACCTTCCGCAATTTACCTGCCAACCACCATCACTAACATTCCCCAGACTGTGAGGCAGAGGCACGACCACCACCACCACACACAGCAGCCAGCAGCAGCAGCCACGCAGCAGCCACCAGCAGCAGCAGCAGCAGCAGCAGCAGCACACAGCAGCAGCACAGCTGCACCAGCAGCACGCAGCACCAGATCAAGCTGCGTGTCGGGGCCCCTTGCGCCTGCATGCATTTGTTCACCAGTAATGGTTCGAGGACACTTCAAACAGAAACGGGACTTGTCAAAGCGACTTTTACTTACAACTGGTGAAAATTACTGCACAAGCAAGCCCGTGAACGCTGCATTATACAATACACCGTTCAAGCAGTTGCAATAGACAAGTCATCCTACAAAATACCTTATATACACCTACATATGCTTATACACACACCTGCTGCTACACCTGCTTATATACATATATGCACACATATATTCAGTCTTGAGGGGTAACTGTCGTTCTAGCCCCTGCTGCTCCCCTCACTCAGCCCCGTCACATCAACTCATTCTACAAGTGTTAGCAATAGACTATTCAGCAAGTTTCCATTACCCCTCATAAGACCCCATTTTATTATGCCGTTAAATTATTGTAACCGCACCACATAATTAAATTCTCTGAAACAAGTACCGAGAAGCATGACAAATTTCTAATTAGAAATTTCTAGGATTAGCCATCTAAATCCCTTCAATTAGACAACTGGAGGTTATTTAAAAAGCTTCATTTACATAAACTTGAAAGGCGATGAGAAAGTTATGACCAAATTATATCGAATAAAATGGGGTATAAATAGTGTTAAATATATCTAAAAGAAGTGCAACACGAAATAATTAGATAGAGACTAAAGTAAATCATGGTTTGTAAATAGGATTGATTTACGGAACATATTACCTGGTTATATAATAGACTTTAGGACATTGGTTTAAGGAAAAAAAAGAGTTAAAACATGCGAGGTTGATCGAGTTTTAAGAGTTGCCAAACATGGACCAATACTCTGCAATTGGTTTTATTCTCCGTTTCGTGTGTACTAAAAGTAGTTAATGCAGACGAGGAGTTGCAATAACGTGGCTGAAATATGTTGATCAAACCACACACTAGAAAGTGAAGGGACGACGTCGTTTCGGTTCGTCCTGGACCATTCTCAATTAGATTGTGATCACAATCGACTTGAGAATGGTCCAGGACGGACCGAAATGTCGTCGTCACTTCACTTTTTAGTGTGTGGTTTGGTCAACAAAAGTAGTTAAACGTGTTGCCTCTCCAAGTCCTCGCTTAATGTCTTTCACTACACACTATAAAAGCAGCCTGTATGAAAGAATTTGGATTGAACAAAATCTAAATATTGGCATTCACGAAAAAATTTATAAAAATAAATATTGGACATTCTAGCTGCCTGTCTTCACCTTCCTGGTGACATCTAATGCCAGCTCCACAATGCCTCCGAGACGACCTCATTAGCACCGAGGTGAGGCAGCCAAACTTCACTTTCCTACACTTATTTTAACGAATAAAAATAACTTTTGTTCCGGCAAGAAAACTGTAGCCTCCCGGCACCCGATAGTCCTAACGCTATTAAACGTTTTTTGCCACCACTGTCCTGAAATATGTCGAGTGTGTGAAGGGTTAAAAGGATAAGATTTTGACAAGAAAATCACAAGACAGCAGGCGAGGAGCAGCACCTCCCACTCAAGTTCCACAGTCGCCTATTTCAGTGTACTTTATAAATGGGAAACCAATTATTTAAAGGAAGCTTCGCCTCCTGCAGATTATGTTTGGGGCTGAAGCTTCCCTACATCGTCTCCGGGTCAGGATTCATTAAACATATACGCAACAACTTACGCAATTCATAAAATCAACCTTTAATGATGGCCCCTTTGAACTCATTAACTGTAAACAATCACAACGAGGTTGTTTATAATAATATTCCCGGGTTGTAAGGTTTAAAAGCTCGTAAACTGCTGAATATAAACGCAGTTGCTACAATTAAGAAAAGATGTACGGGCTTCATAAGTAGTTGCAAAAATGTTCTATTCCTGGCTCTGCATCGCAAATGACTAGTCACTCCTGTCGTTAAATTACCTCCGAGGGGCTTTCAAGTTCACGTTCCGGAAGTCTTCAGACGCTCCTGGATTCATCAGACTGTCCGGTGTTGACACACTACAGGCTATACCAGTCAACGACTCTGTGAAGGGGCACGAGGAACGGACCAAGTAACCTGTGCGTGCTGGCCGCCGCTCATGCATACAGGAATAAAACGAAGCCCTTAACAAAGATTATGAAAAACCAGCAGACGTTATATATTGATTTACGATATAATAATCTCCAGTAATTTGGAGATCATCATAATCGAGTGCGTGCGCTTGGGACATTGTAAGACGAGGGTTCCCAAACGGTTTATAGCCTCTTGTGTTTCTTAATTTGACGAGCACCGCAGAAACAAAACCAACAAGTTACAAATCACAGTAAATTATGATTATAACTAAAAGATCCTTAACAAAATTATTACCAATTCCTCAAAAGACCTGTTGATCCAGAGCACCAGCCTATAACCGAATGTCGCCTACGCGACCAAATATCCATCCACGGGAACGGCACACAAAGTTCTGGTACCTACAACGTTCGTCTCTTCAGCCAAGGAGAGAAGAGTTCCGTTGTCCAATGGAATCCAAGTTCTGTACCCAGCAGATAGTAATATTTTGGTCTCGTCGCTTTAATAAACTTAACCACGAGTATTTAGATTACCAGGAGATGGAGAGGCTTGTAGAACAACAAGGATGTGAACAACTACGTCACTATTCCTGTGTCTACCACCTTGTAGGAGGCAGACTACAGTGTACAAATAACCCTGCTAGATTTAGACTGCTAGATTTAGATTTGACTGCTAGATTTAGATTTGACTGCTAGATTTAGATTTGACTGCTAGATTTAGCCTACTGATCTGCAGGGAAATTGTCAGTAGAGCCAAGTCCAGAGACTGAACTGTCTGTACAGGACTTTAACATCATCAAAGGCGAAGAATGGATCAAGAATAGCGAGAAGTCGTTTGCAGCGTTGCGTTTGGCGAGCGAGAGGTGCCCAGAGCATGATTAAAACACTTCTGTCTCAGGGAGCAACGTGTGGACAAGACACTGGGCTTGTTAAGATGCACAGTGTTGAGAAGTCATTTAGTATGGAATGTATCTTGCAACATGGCACTACTGGCCATCTTGTCCAAGGGCGACGTCTACCAACCACTGGGGTCTCCATTCATACAAGAGTTGAGTTTGGATGGACAAATAAAATTCTCCCCCCCCCCCATCGAGGTGAGAATAGCTTGAGCTACCTCATTCCTGTGTGTTTATTTTACCTTAAACTTTATTTCAATTTCAATTCAATTCTGCAATGAACGAATATACCTTTTGCAGTTTCATTAATTCTTACAAGTGTCATTAAATGCTTTCTCTTCATCACCGAACCATACTTAGCATGCAGCCCGTAAAGCTCATGCAATTTAACTTCAATTCAGTGGCCTCTTTAACTAATGCAACAGCTCTACCAAGTACAAGACTAGCCAGAACATTTTAAACCTTCCGAAATTAACTTCATTTAACATTTAATTTCTGTTGTTCTCGCCAACAGAGAACATTGTGCATGTACTTGTCACCGTCACAGTAACTTCAACTAATATTAACACGCATTTACTGGTACCCCACAGAACCCGGGGGGCTGGAAGAGGGGGCCCCAGAGGGAAGCTGGAAGAGGGGCCCCCAGAGGGAAGCTGGAAGAGGGGGCCCCAGAGGGAAGCTGGAAGAGGGGGCCCCCAGAGGGAAGCTGGAAGAGGGGGCCCCAGAGGGAAGCTGGAAGAGGGGCCCCCAGAGGGAAGCTGGAAGAGGGGCCCCCCAGAGGGAAGCTGGAAGAGGGGGCCCCCAGAGGGAAGCTGGAAGAGGGGGCCCCAGAGGGAAGCTGGAAGAGGGGCCCCCAGAGGGAAGCTGGAAGAGGGGGCCCCAGAGGGAAGCTGGAAGAGGGGGCCCAAGAGGGAAGCTGGAAGAGGGGGGCCCCCAGAGGGAAGCTGGAAGAGGGGGGCCCCAAGAGGGAAGCTGGAAGAGGGGGGCCCCCAGAGGGAAGCTGGAAGAGGGGGGCCCCAAGAGGGAAGCTGGAAGAGGGGGCCCCCAGAGGGAAGCTGGAAGAGGGGGCCCCAGAGGGAAGCTGGAAGAGGGGCCCCCAGAGGGAAACTGGAAGAGGGGCCCCCCAGAGGGAAGCTGGAAGAGGGGGCCCCAAGAGGGAAGCTGGAAGAGGGGGGCCCCCAGAGGGAAGCTGGAAGAGGGGGGCCCCCAGAGGGAAGCTGGAAGAGGGGGCCCCAGAGGGAAGCTGGAAGAGGGGGGCCCCAGAGGGAAGCTGGAAGAGGGGGCCCCCAGAGGGAAGCTGGAAGAGGGGGCCCCAGAGGGAAGCTGGAAGAGGGGGCCCCAGAGGGAAGCTGGAAGAGGGGGGCCCCAGAGGGAAGCTGGAAGAGGGGGGCCCCAGAGGGAAGCTGGAAGAGGGGCCCCCAGAGGGAAGCTGGAAGAGGGGGGCCCCAGAGGGAAGCTGGAAGAGGGGGCCCCAGAGGGAAGCTGGAAGAGGGGGGCCCCAGAGGGAAGCTGGAAGAGGGGCCCCAGAGGGAAGCTGGAAGAGGGGCCCCCAGAGGGAAGCTGGAAGAGGGGGGCCCCAGAGGGAAGCTGGAAGAGGGGGCCCCAGAGGGAAGCTGGAAGAGGGGGCCCCCAGAGGGAAGCTGGAAGAGGGGGCCCCAGAGGGAAGCTGGAAGAGGGGCACCCAGAGGGAAGCTGGAAGAGGGGGCCCCAGAGGGAAGCTGGAAGAGGGGGGCCCCAGAGGGAAGCTGGAAGAGGGGGCCCCAGAGGGAAGCTGGAAGAGGGGGCCCCAGAGGGAAGCTGGAAGAGGGGGGCCCCAGAGGGACGCTGGAAGAGGGGGGCCCCAGAGGGAAGCTGGCTGGGAGAGCAGAGGAGCCAGGGCTGGAAAGCAAATTCAGTTTGTTTACATGGGAGGGGAGAGGGTGAAAGGCTGGGAGACTGGGCAAGCAGAGTTAAAGGGAACATCTTTGAAGTAAGAGAAGCTACACAGAGACGAGAGGAAGGAGGGATGGGGAAGGAGGGATGGGGAAGGAGGGATGGGGAAGGAGGGATGGGGAAGCAGGATGGACTGACGCCGGGATCAACAGGCAGGATTAAATGATTTGCTAAAAAAAAAGTTTTGAAGTTGTAGTCAAAGCTCATTAATATAGGCACCTATAGCAGAGAATGAGGTCCACAAGCCGGGAAGTGCAAGTCAGGGAGCAGAAGTCGGGGGAGGGAGCTTTACCGAGAATGAGGTCAGATGAATTGGATCATGAGGTGCTTACCGAGAACTGCATTCATAGACGATCAATTTAAGCAATAAGCAAGCATAGACGAGAGCAGGTAAATACACAAATAACCAGAGCACCTACGAGGGATAACAAAAAGAATCTTCAAAAAGATCAGCTTTCAACACGTGCCAAGTAGAATGTCCCACACACACTGAACACCGTTCCAGGCTCGGGAGACGCCAGCTACTCCGCGGGGTTACCCAAGTCCCAACCCCCCACATATTCTCTTCTACAAACACCATGACAACACGACTGAAGGTGAACAGGTTCACATGTACCCAATACCCTCCCGCAGGTACACTTAGCACCCTCACCACCCACAGATGTCCCATTGTCGGGGCACAGTCAACACGTCCTCTTAAATGTAACATCACTTTTCGTTCGTATGGCGCGCTATGGCCAAAATGGACGTAGTTTTTTAATTAATCGGCTCACAAATGTGAGTAGTACAGGCGTGTCACTGTCTTAAGGCCCCGGCTTAGATTTTTACGGCTGGACAGAAGGCTATGGTTAGAGTTCTTTACCAGTTGCTGCTTCTGCTCCCCCTTAGCAGTTTATAGGTAGCCGGGGGTTAGGCAACCGTTGTGGTAACACGGTAATTTGTTTGTGTGTATATATATATATATATATTATATATAGGGGGGGGGGCCTCAATAAGCTGAACAAGCATTCTTTTCTGTACTACTTTAAACTCATGTGAATTATTAACTTTAGTTTCTAATTCTCAAACAGTTCAGATGAATTCAACTTTAGTAATTTCCTGTGTGAACACGTCGAGGTTTGTATCAGTAGAAACAGGGAGGATTGACTGGGCACTAATCCTTAACTGTTCACACACCTGTTTACCCCCAACAGTAACAGAGAACCTGGTTGTAAACCGATTAACAGGTCGTGTTCCTGGAAAATTAACAGGAACGGCTTACCATGAGCTCTGAGAAACTCGTCCTACTAATAATAGTCTACTCCTGTACCAGTCTGTGCCACAGGAACACTTATTATGCAAGCGAGAAGTCACAATAACGTGGTTAAAATAAGTTGACCAGACCACACACTAGAAGGTGAAGGGACGACGACGTTTCGGTCCGTCCTGGACCATTCTTAAGTCGATTGTGAGAATCTGAACACTTGTTACTTTCACCAAGAGTCAAATGTAGGAACACCAAGCACTCTGTATTTGCATCTCACCTTCCGTTAGGACGCTAGCAGCGCTGGATCCCTTTGCGAAGTTTATTTTCTTATTGAAGGGGCTGTCAGTCTTGGAGGGGCAATAGAGCGCATCGGTGGAGGTTCCAAGATTATCAGTAGAGTCGTCGTTAACTCCAGTGGAGTCGTGATCAGTGGGAAGCGTCCACTTGTCGCCGCTTCCCTTACGAAGCCCATCCGGGTCTTTCGTTCCTTGGTGGATTATCTGTATGGGAAAATATATTTCCTTGTCCAATACCTCACCAATTATTAAACAAAAAGCATGAAATATTAATAGTTTCCATACAGTCGCAAATCTATGTTAAGTTAATATATAATTTTTATAAAAATTATTGCTATGAAAAATGCTAGATGTTGAATCGACTCGTGTATATGCAAACACAATCACACATATCCAAAGTACTGATACCGTATTGATACAGGACAGACCAACCACACCGAGATAAGGAGGATTTTTTTAGCATCATATAGCTAGCTCTAAAACTCTAACCCTGTATGAAGTCAATGGTAGCTGTATAGCGTTAACAAAAAAGGCGAGTACTGGTGCTCTCGGACGTAGGTTCGAATCCTCGTCACGGCCCTTGTGGATTTGTTCATGTACGGGTGAATGTGTTAAGCGCCTCCACCTGAACAAGGCTGCTCCTGGGGCCTACAATGAGTAGTAGACCCCCCCCCCCCTGCTACTGCTCGGGGGCCAGATTCACGAAGCAGTTACGCAAGCACTTACGAACGTGTACCCCTTTCTTCAATCTTTGACGATTTTGGTACATTTATTAAACAGTTTACAAGCGTGAAAACTTGTCAATCAACTGTTGTTATGGTTATAAACAGCCTCCTGGTGCTTCGGAGCTCATTAACTGTTTAATAATTGTAAACAAGGCCGCCAAAGATTGAGAAAAGATGTACAGGTTCGTAAGTGCTTGCGCAATTGCTTCGGGAATCTGGGCCCTGGCCCTTCAACCACCCTCAACTAACCTGCTGCTGGGCATCTGGGCTCAATGGCGTGTCGAAGATGTTCCGACTACCTGCCTCTTTTCCCGTGGTCTTTGTGCCCAGAAAGCGCCAGATAATGCTCTGCTGTTCTGCCGGACTGTTCATCACTAGCTTTGGGAGGGACCCCTTGCCAACGACTCGCGAAGGTGCTGCGGCTAAATGAGGTTCTGTTTTAGGTGCAGATGATTGTACCTTTTCTGATGCAGTTGGAGGAGCCGCTGGAGGGGAAGAGTGAACAGATACTTTGGACTCCATCGTCCCACCACCACTGCCTTGAGCGCTACGGATCTCATTGAAGAGGTTATCAACGTGCGGCATATCTGCTGAAGCAATGAATTTAAAATAGTATTATTTGGCCGAGGCGAGTGTCCAAATTGTATACACTGGCGTTTAGAAACGCCGAAAATCTTTTTTTTTTCTGTTGGTAAAATATTAAATCTGCGACTTTTCACCAGAAAACTTGCCTACATAAAGACTGCTAGCAGTACATAATGTTGATAACGTGTTCACGCTTAATTGACACTTCAGTATCTTAATTGAAAGATAACTTACATCTGCAGGCGATGAGTCACAATAACGTGGCTAAAGTATGTTGACCAGACCACACACTAGAAGGTGAAGGGACGACGACGTTTCGGTCCGTCCTGAACCATTCTCAAGTCGACTGTAAATGGTCAATCGACTTGAGAATGGTCCAGGACGGACCGAAACGTCGTCGTCCCTTCACCTTCTAGTGTGTGGTCTGGTCAACATACCTTACGTCTGTAATATAACAGGACAACAATTGTGACCCTCTTCCTACCTATATATGAAGTGAACATACAAGGGAGGTCTTACTTTAGCAACAAGTAGCTAACCTACGGGACGGGGGGAAGGAATGGTGCCCAACCACTTAGGCTGGACGGTAGAGCGACGGTCTCGCTTCATGCAGGTCGGCGTTCAATCCCCCGACCGTCCACAAGTGTTTGGGTACCATTCCTTCCCCCCGTCCCATCCCAAATCCTTATCCTGACCCTTTCTAAGTGCTATATAGCCATAATGGCTTGGCGCTTTCCCCCCTCATAGTTCCCTTCCCACGTGACTCGCGTTGCTGTATAATATTTTGTAAAAGAATAGTGTCAAGTCCCTCGTTACCCCCCACCTGGAGAGCACTAATCACTAAGGCTTCCAAGAACTTCCTCCAGGTGTAGGCAGTTCTTGTCATGTTCTTGGTAAGAACACTTCCTTTCTCCTCGTGTTCATCGAAGCTTTCTCATCTGCGGGTTTACCTCCCCGATGACAGCTTAACGTTTCTTGAAGATTTATTCCCTTTTATTATTTATGTTCGAACAATCTATTAGATTGTTGTTTTGTGCTTCAAGTCTCGATTCATAATATTAGTCAAGATCGTTAAGTTAGGGGCATTAATCAGTCTCATGCGGAGGAAAAGTTGCTTCGCAAAGAGTGCGGAAAAATCTTAAAAAATACATTTACACAAATATAAATAAACTCGCCCCACAGCAGAAAGTATAATAACGAAGTGTACATAATTATCACTAGTAAATTCAGCACAATTTACAAACATTTTTACTAGTCTACTATTACAACTCTAGGTCGAGTGGGGGCGACGCACACACACACACACTTATTAACACAAGGGGCACACGCACTAGGGGACACAGGTGGAAACTGAGTGCCCAAATGAGCCACAGAGATATTAGAAAGAACTTTTTTAGCGTCAGAGTGGTTGACAAATGGAATGCATTAGGAAGTGATGTGGTGGAGGCTGACTCCATACACAGTTTCAAGTGTAGATATGATAAGAGCCCAATAGGCTCAGGAACCTGTACACCTGTTGATTGACGGTTGAGAGGCGGGACCAAAGAGCCAGAGCTCAACCCCCGCAAACACAACTAGGTGAGTAAACACATACACACACACACACAGCCTATAACCACCAAGCTGTAACTTGTTACAGTCAAAAGCTCGGGGGGGGGGGGGGAAAGATACATTATCACCAAGCTACTTGCACTAAAAAGATTTCACGACTAAAGATAACATTCACTGAAAAATAAAAATAGACTACTTTTGGGCTATTCATGCCCATGCCACCTCTTGGGTGGCCTAATATTCATCAATCAATCAATTTAAAAAGAGGTAGTCACGCGAGTTGCTAGTCCATCGTGGACAGTTAAGGGCGCCAGACAACCTCAGCCCAAGACAGACACTCACCCACCACGTGTTCATTCATCTGATGTAAATATGAGTCGACCCACGAGAGAGTTTTGCAAAAAAAGTATGTTTTTACCGACAAAGTTAAATTGCGATATGATCGCGCGCGTGTGTGTATGTATGTGTATGTGTGCGCGTGCGTGTGTGTGTATGTATGTGTATGTAATTACCTAAGTATTTACCCAAGTGTAGTTACAGGATGAGAGCTACGCTCGTGGTGTCCCGTCTTCCCAGCACTGTCATATAACGCTTTGAAACTACTGACGGTCTTGGCTTCCACCACCTTCTCACCTAACTTGTTCCAACCGTCTACCACTCTGTTTGCGAAAGTGAATTTTCTTATATTTCTTCGGCATCATTGTTTAGCTAGTTTACATCTATGACCTCTTGTCCTTAAAGTTCCAGGTCTCAGGAAATCTTCCCTAACGATTTTATCAATTCCTGTTACTTTTGTGTATGTGTGTGTATGTATATACGTGTGTAGTAACGTGAAAAGTTCTATATTAAAGGAGAGAAAGTTTCCGAGATGCACCGAGAACAGCCTTCAGCCTCCAAGCGCCCCAGCCAAGTACAAGACACTTACTGTACTCGAGGATACGGCGGCGAATGAGGAGAGAAGCCACAGAGTACACGGTGCACACACGCGCGTGTGGATGGCCTCCGTCGCTCCACTCTCACGCAACACAATAAACTGGCCACCTGTTGACACAGTTGTTGACCCTTGATTTCCCTCACAGCTCCTGATGGCTGGAGGAGGAGCCTGCCATTAGACTGACCATTAGACTGACGGCCTGCAGGCAGTCCGGCCTCACACTAGGTTGTTTAAAGCAGCGGCCGTCCTCCTCCTCAGACGCAGTCATCAATTTGAACATACTGTGTATTGTAAATTGATTTGTTCTCGTATATAAATAATTTGTTATTCATCAAAATTCTATGTATAGATAGCTGTAGGTTAGGTTAGATGTTTAACTTCTGTTGGCGATTATTTGTATTTGAATTTCAGGGTGAAGCATTATAGAATTGTGGTTCGAACAGAGGACGTGAGTGAAGCACTTGTTCCGGAAGTGTTCGGGCGTCATCAGTTGTGAGTCGCGTGTAAACAACTTTTCACTCATAGACAGGGAATTTGGCGGCTGGATTAACGAGCTTAGATCTTGTATATGAGGACTGGCAGACGAGTTAGGAGAATCCCCGTCGTCTCGAAATCTATTTGGAAATCTGCGAGTGCGACGATTACGGAAGCCGTGGCCAAGACTGCGAACGCGTGTGAATAATGAGAATACTCTGGGGTAACGCTGTCCCGCACCTGAGTAGTCTTTACCTATTCAACAAACGAGTTGCCAGTTGTCTGGTAATATANTCGCCTCTGGCCAGTAGAGGGACAAAGCCTCTGTCATCCACCTGGAATAATCCTACAAAGAAAATCATGGACAAACTGCCGAAAACAATCATTGCACATTAAGAATAGCATTAAATGGGAAAGCCATGAAATGAAACTTATGGGATAGACGGAAGGGTCAGGAGGAAGGGAGAGCTGACCCAGCGACTTCATACTTAACATAGCATTAACAAGTTATAATACAAGGCTTGTAACCCGTTTATTTGCACTTTCATCGTTAATACTAATCCACAGAGCAGTTCTTCAGTGTTCTTTGACCAAGCCTTCAGCGTTGCGTTTGAAGAGCGCATTTGTTGACATCTGTTAGCCTCGAGCAACACGTGTGTCGATGTTTCCGATGCCAGCAGACACGTGTGTCGATGTTTCCGATATGGCTAAAGTAACGTAAAACGTTGCTGGATGATTGAAACGTTAACGAGAAGATACCAACAGTAACGAAGACCACTTTTTCAATTTTAACAGGCCAAAAAAATGTTTACTACTATTTCTGTGATCATAATGTTTATTTTTAAAAGAATGTTTTCCAGGATATCTAACTTGACTACGTAGAATACGATACTAAACGCTCCTCCGACAGCCACTATTGCCAAAGCAACTCCACACCTCCCCCTCGACCATGGCAGACAACTCCCTCCCCCTCCCCGCCTTCGTTAGCTCTACACTGTCTCCGCTACACAAGTCCTTAAGTGCCGTTCGTTATTAAATGAACTGTGTGTGTCAAACATTCCTCAAGGATGGTTGGACTAGTTAAAGGAGAGAGAGGGGGCCAGCCTGCTCCAAGGAACACGTGTGGTGTTGCATGGTGGTGGTGCAGGTCCGGGAAGGTCAATCATCCCCGTCCCTATGACCAGGTTGCAGGTCACCATCCCCCCCGTCCCTATGACCAGGTTGGAGGTCACCATCCCTTCCCCCGTCCCATCCTAAATCCAAATCCTGACCCCTTCAAAGTGCAATATAGTTATAATGGCTTGCCACTTTTCCGAGACGCAGCCCCTCTCCTGTGTCAGGTAAGTCCACTACGGGCTCACCATAGCCCGTGCTACTTGGAACTTTATAGGGGGGTAGAAATAGCCTAAGCTACTCTATCCCATTGAGATGTATTTCTTGCTTATCTCAATAAATATACTTGAACTTGGAACTTTTTGTTCCAAGCAGCGAATCTTAAAACAAAACATTTCTCTGATAATTCCCTTCCAACACATCCATTAGTAAAGGCGAAAGAGAGAGAGAGAGATCCGGAGGCTCTTTAAAACACGCAAGAAATTATTGATGAAGGACTCGTCGTAGGCAAAGAATTATTTAGCACACTTACTTTACCTTCTTGTTAAGTGTTGAGCGTCTTGTCCCTGCAGGTTATGACGAAGCTTCTCTGTCACTTAATACGACTTGCCAGAATTAGTCGTGTCAGTATCTTGGCTTCAACACGACTGTGGACTGAATAAATGACAGTAAAAGCTTTAGACATATCTGCTTTATAGTGGACTTTTGCTCTGATTTTAAATTTTTAATTTTCCTCCAACATTTCAAGATTTTTTTTTAACTAGTAAACATTTGCCAGGTATGTGAGCATTTGGGCCTCACGAGGGTAATGTTGATGGAAAATGTTATACATTAACGCCTTACACGAGACGCGAAGTCTTCATAAAGTACTTGAAGTACAGGCGATGAGTCACAATAGCGTGGCTGAAGTATGTTGACCAGACCACACACTAGAAGGTGAAGGGATCCCGACGACGTTTCGGTCCGTCCTGGACCATTATCAAGTCGATTGTCTTGTGACCATTCACAATCTACTTGAGAATGGTCCAGGACGGACCGAAACGTCGTCGGGATCCCTTCACCTTCTAGTGTGTGGTCTGGTCAACATATTTGAAGCTTCCGGCGAAGGAATTTTTAGTGACTAGAAAAAGTGGCTCAAAATCTTTGGAAACTTCCTTCAGTTACCGAGTACAGAGGAAGTGTTTATGTCGAGTCCCTTGGTAGCGTTTCTTTCCGACTCTGGAGACCCAGAGTTAGATTCCTGGTTGGGTCAGAAATGACGGGACAAGTTTCTTTTTAGCCAATACCTCTGCTCACCTAGTAGTAAATAGGTACACGGGAGCAAGCCAATTGCTGTGGATTTGCATTCTGCGAAGGATCATTGGTTCGACCTTTAAGGAGCCTTCATACAAGCTGTAAGGCGCGAGTGAGCGTTTTAATAAATATAGATTTTTTTTGCGGGGGAGGGGAAGGTGACGGGGAAACTAATTAATGCCAAGTAAAAATAAGTACATTTTCAAATGTCTTTACATTGATGCGAGTTAGTTTGCATTATATATATAATATATATACATATATATAATATATATATATAATATATATATATTATATATTTATTATATATATATATATATATATATATATATATATATATATATATATATATATATATATATATCCTACCAAGACAAGGATAATCGTGTGTGTCCAAGGAAGATACCAGACAATGTTCGATTTATTTTGGTCAACAGAGGAGACTGGAAGGGTTGAGGTCATTTAAGTGCTTGATCCCTTCAAACAATAAATATCCTCGATGTTAGGATGTTAAACTTGAGAACCACGACGTTAAGTTTTGCCAATTTAACCTGTTGGCGATTCAGAGGTTCATTACACAGCCTTAGCTACTCCTGCCACGTCTGCAGTGGCACGCCCAATTTTATATGAAAATATGAAGATCAACACTTTCAAAGGACACTGTTGAACTCTTACTAATTTTAGCAAAATATTCATCTTTAGTGCATTATCAAACGAGTATAAAATTAGTTAAAGCTGAGCTTACTTCAAAATTAAATGGGTTTCCTGCAATATTAGAGATAGTTGACGAACGTGGGGTGTTGATAGGGAGGATATTGGAGTTCTGGGGGTTTGTAGAGTTCGGAGAGAGGTGGGGAGAGGGGGTTGTGCTTTGAGGGGAGGGGGTTGTGCTTTGGGGAGGGGGTTGTGCTTTGGGGGGGAGGTGGTTGTGCTTTGAGGGGAGGGGGTTGTGCTTTGAGGGGGAGGGGGTTGTGCTTTGGGGGGGAGGGGGTTGTGCTTTGAGGGGAGGGGGTTGTGCTTTGAGGGGAGGGGGTTGTGCTTTGAGGGGAGGGGGTTGTGCTTTGAGGGGAGGGGGTTGTGCTTTGGGGGGAGGGGGTTGTGCTTTGAGGGGAGGGGGTGTGCTTTGAGGGAGGGGGTTGTGCTTTGAGGGGAGGGGTTGTGCTTTGGGGGAGGGGGTGTGCTTTGGGGGAGGGGGTTGTGCTTTGGGGGAGGGGGTTGTGCTTTGGGGGGAGGGGGTTGTGCTTTCAGGGGAGGGGGTTGTGCTTTGAGGGGAGGGGGTTGTGCTTTGAGGGGAGGGGGTTGTGCTTTGAGGGGAGGGGGTTGTGCTTTGGGGGGAGGGGGTTGTGCTTTGAGGGGAGGGGGTTGTGCTTTGAGGGGAGGGGGTGTGCTTTGAGGGGAGGGGGTTGTGCTTTGAGGGGAGGGGGTTGTGCTTTGAGGGGAGGGGGTTGTGCTTTGAGGGGAGGGGGTTGTGCTTTGAGGGGAGGGGGTTGTGCTTTGGGGGGAGGGGGTTGTGCTTTGGGGGGAGGGGGTTGTGCTTTGGGGGGAGGGGGTTGTGCTTTGGGGGGAGGGGGTTGTGCTTTGGGGGGAGGGGGTTGTGCTCTGGGGGGAGGGGGTTGTGCTTTGGGGGGGGAGGGGGGTCCTTATCCTGATCCCTTCCCAGTGTTATATAGTCGTGATGACTTGGCGCTTTCCCCCTGATAATTCCCTCCCTCTCTCTTCCGCTCTTGCCGGGCAGAAACTAGTAAGTAATGAAGTAGGATCAGCACTGACGTGCAGGTCACCAGGGGTCAGATTCACGAAACAGTTACGCAAGCACTTACGAACGTGTACATCTTTCTTCAATCTTTGACGGCTTTGGTTACATTTATTAAACAGTTTACAAGCATGAAAACTTCCCAATCAACTGTTGTTATTGTTATAAACAGCCTCCTGGTGCTTCGGAGCTCATTAACTGTTTAATAATTGTAAACAAAGCCGCCAAACATTGAGAAAAGATGTACAGGTTCTTAAGTACTTGCGTAACAGCTTCGTGAATCTGACCCCAGATCCGTATGTCGATAACTGATCATGATTTGTGTGGAGAATGTCACTTCTGTCTAAGGATAAGTCGGTTAGGGTTGGGCTTGCGTTTTGGGGAAGTTGTTGACGTGCTGGAGGTATTCAAACTGGCTCAGGTCTTCAACTGTTGTTATTGTTACACATTCAGCTACTCTGAACAAGTTCCAAGTAGCACGGGCTATGGCGAGCCCGTAGTGGACTTACCTGGCACAGGAGCGGGGCAAGTAGCGCGGGCTATGGTGAGCCCGTAGTGGACTTACCTGGCACAGGAGCGGGGCTGTGGTGCTCAGGTCTTCAACCCTTTCCCCCCCCCCCTTATACTCTAATCCATAAGCGCCTTATCTCCCTCGCCTTATCTCCCTCGCCGCCTGACCCGGCCTCAAACTCCACACTTTTTCCCAAACACTATTTTTTTATATATAATGACCTGGAGAAAATCCCAAAGACCAAAATATTTTCACGTGCCGTAAAATCTGCAAAAGTAACAATGTTGACCGTCTAGTGCTCAGGTGCCAAGCAAATAAATAATAATCAGTAAATGCTTTAGATATTTAATTATATCCAAGAGTAACGATCGATCAAATAGGTTATTCAGTACTCTAATGCAAAAGCCAAGGAATTTCATAATATTATTATATATATATATATATATATATATATATATATATATATATATATATATATATATATATATATATATATATATATATATATATATATATATATATATATATATATATTATATATAATAAAGCAGTTCATATGCAATAAAGCATATTATATATAATCTATAACACTTACACAACTCCCTCCCTTTGCTATGTTTACAAATATATTGTCACGATTTACGTGCCTGTCAATCTAGACACGTACATGGGGTAATATTTGGTGTAATATTACGGTACAAGTTCCCTCCATTTCATAATTGGAGTTTTATTTTCCTAACCTAACACCAAGACATATCACGCCGGAAGGGATAGAGCCGTGATCCAATTTAACTCGTTTTAGAGGACAAAATAACTAGACTTATCCTTAGACAGAAGTGACATTCTCCACACAAATCATGATCACAGTTATCGACATACGGATCTGGGGTCAGATTCACGAAGCTGTTACGCAAGTACTTAAGAACCTGTACATCTTTTCCTCAATCTTTGGCGGCTTTGTTTACA
>WNGS01163813.1:3888677-3902089 GCA_020271785.1 Procambarus virginalis | reverse complement strand
ATTATTAAACAGTTAATGAGCTTCGGAACACCAGGAGGCTGTTTATAACAGTTAGATTGGGAAGTTTTCATGTTCTACTCCCTACACCCCAGTAACTACACTACATCCCTACACCCCAGTAACTACACTACATCCCCTACACCCCAGTAACTACACTACATCCCTACACCCCAGTAACTACACTACATCCCTACACCCCAGTAACTACACTACATCCCTAAAATAATTGTATTTGGGAGCTAATTTGAGAAGTTCACACTATGTTCTTCTCAGAGGACCCTGCCAGCACTTGCATAACCCTGAGGAAAGGGAAGAGAGAAAGGGCGAAAACCACTCGATAATTCTCATATGTGTGGGGGGCCTGGAGGAAGGGGTAGAGTGGGGAGACACCACTCAATATCCCCTCATGTGTGGGGATAGGGGATAGGTACCTGAGGACAGGAAGGGGCGCTGAATTGCGTGTGTCAATACATTCTGGATATAAATGATCTCATTCTTCCGTGGTTTGCTACACTGAAGTACCTGTTTCTTCCACAAGATGCCCAAAGATCTATATATAAGGTAATGGAATTGTGAGGAGATAGCGCTACGGTGTTTGCCTATATACAACCGAAAAGAAATATGAGGACAAGGACGTGAGGACAAGGTGCTGGGATGTGAGGACAAGGAGCTGGGATGTGAGGACAAGGAGCTGGGATGTGAGGACAAGGAGCTGGGGTATGAGGACAAGGAGCTGGGATATGAGGACAAGGAGCTGGGATATGAGGACAAGGAGCTGGGGTATGAGGACAAGGAGATGTTTATGCCACACACCTACTCACCTTTCGTCCCATACACCTCATTCCCTCCCTCTCTTAATCTCAATTCATCTCGTTATTTGTCTTCTGCCGTGTTGCTTTCTTTCTTTTATTAATTTATATTCTTCCATTCTCTTCGCGCACTCCCTCTAATTTTCTCCCATGTTCTCTCTCTCTCTCTCTCTCACCCTTCTTTTATCCAAAGTCCGTCACCATTCTTCACCTTCTCTCTCCCCTCATTCTTTCCCTCTAACCTTATCAGCCTCTCTCCTCACGTTTCCTCACTCCATCCCCCTATCCTCCTCCTATCCCTCCCTCCCTCGCTTCTTTTATTATTCCATAATATTATCATCATTTTTCATCGCCTCACGCTGGGTGCATCAGTAGTACGGAGCCTCCTCGTCCCTCCATCTCCCTGGACGAACATACATCATTTCCTCTTTTGGAGACACGCGTTCAGCCCTGTCGCCCGGGGGTTGTGGCTCTGGTGTTGCTGGTCAAGGCTCCTTGTGTTGCTGGTCAAGGCTCCTGGTGTTGCTGGTCAAGGCTCCTTGTGTTGCTGGTCAAGGCTCCTTGTGTTGCTGGTCAAGGCTCCTGGTGTTGCTGGTCAAGGTTCCGGGTGTTGCTGGTCAAGGCTCCTGGTGTTGCTGGTCAAGGTTCCGGGTATTGCTGGTCAAGGCTCCTGGTGTTGCTGGTCAAGGTTCCGGGTGTTGCTGGTCAAGGCTCCTTGTGTTGCTGGTCAAGGCTCCTTGTGTTGCTGGTCAAGGCTCCTTGTGTTGCTGGTCAAGGCTCCTGGTGTTGCTGGTCAAGGCTCCGGGTGTTGCTGGTCAAGGCTCCTTGTGTTGCTGGTCAAGGCTCCTTGTGTTGCTGGTCAAGGCTCCGGGTGTTTCATACGGTGCCAATGTTTCCCTGACTGTGTGTCAATGCTCCTCACGAAGATCCAACCTTAAACTTCTCTCTCTATCACACCCAGCCAGCCTTGTGTTTTCTGGTGTCATTTGCAATTGATCTCCTTTTCAGAAGTATTAAGACGACCTCATATCACCTCCTCGTGTAGCGAGGTGGAAATGAGGTCGCGGACGGGAGAGCAAGCGACTCCTGGGGACGCGGACAGATGATAATGCTTTGTCTGCGATGGAAATACATTTCACAGAGCAAGAATAGCAGTTCCCATTTCCAGTGATGATAGTGTTATGTCAATATGACGAGCAGGAACACACGCTCCTTAAGGGCTGGGGTTATTGTGTGACTGCGAAGGTTCCGTGGAGGGCCAAGGTGCAGGGTAGAGGGCCAGGGTGGAGAGCCAAGGTGGAGGACGAAGGTTCAGGGTGGAGGGCCAGGGGTGGAGGGCCAGGGTGGAGGACCAAGGTTCAGGGTGGAGGGCCAGGGTGGAGAGCCAAGGTGGAGGACCAAGGTTCAGGGTGGAGGGCCAGGGGTGGAGGGCCAGGGTGGAGGACCAAGGTTCAGGGTGGAGGGCCAGGGTGGAGGGCCAGGGTGGAGGACCAAGGTTCAGGGTGGAGGGCCAGGGGTGGAGGGCCAGGGTGGAGGACCAAGGTTCAGGGTGGAGGGCCAGGGTGGAGGGCCAGGGTGGAGGACCAAGGTTCAGGATGGAAGGCAGAGCGACGGGATGGTAAGAGAAGAACCAGTAATTTCTTTAGGACTTGAAATGTGGAGGCTGGTGCGCGGGATAGGAGAGAGGCTAGGACGAGGATGGGAGGGTGATGGAGGCTGGGACGAGGGCTGGGATGGGGCTGGAGGCTAGGATGGTTAATGTGGGGGCAGGGTTGACCTGGAGACAAATATAAAGACAGGTAAAGGAAGCTCACACCTCAACATGGAGAAATGTTGTTCGAACTCAGTTCGAACTTCGAACTCAGTTCGAACTTCGAACTCACCAGCATGACAGAAGAAGAAACAAAACTTTTAAACGAAACATTTTGATATAAATTTAGACACTTGGAACCAAACGATCATTGCACGTGATCCAAGTTCTCTTTTTGAAAGTTTCGTTGAAATTGACCTCAAATTGGCAGCACCGTTCTCTTCCTGGCTTGGATTCATCATGCATTTTTGCAACTGTTTGCAACACCTATTCACCTTTCCTTAGTCATAGCAGCTTTACTTACGTTATTTAAGAATTTGCGAGCTTCAAAATATCACAATATAGGTTATTTTTGTTAAAAACTAATTTTATTGTGCTTCGGCGATCATAAACTATTTAATAAAGATCAACAAAGCCGCCATATTTGAGTAAAGATAGACAGGTCTTGTAATCAGGTGTGTAAATGTCTGATGAACCATAACCCATGTTTATTACGGCAAAGGAGCTTCTTATGTTCTTTATATAGACAGATTCATCAGCTTCTGTGCCTCATGAAGGCACTGAAGCTGTCTAGTGGTCCATCACCATGTGGTCCATGATGTCTAGCCATGTCTAGTGGTCCATCACCATGTGGTCCATGATGTCTAGCCATGTCTAGTGGGCCATCACCATGTGGTCCATGATGTCTAGCCATGTCTAGTGGGCCATCACCATGTGGTCCATGATGTCTAGCCATGTCTAGTCGTCCATCAGAACTTAACAGTCATGTTTCTTTCAGAGAAGCTTAGAGAGACCGGGCCGTTCACAGCGGCGGTGATGGGCGGTCTTGTCAAGGTATTACGGGATAAAAAGTTCGTTTAGAAAATAGTCTAGAAAATAGCAATATAGAAGTGGGTAAAATGCAGTTACTAAAATATTTAGATCATATCTTAAGTGTGTGTCAATTCGAAACTTGTAATATTAATCTATAGAGCGTAGTTTCTTGTAGTAAGTCAGTATCTTTTTTGGTTTGTTTTGTTTTTTTAAACTATGACTAGGGTTCATAAGGGCTGTCGAATGACGTGCCTAGTGAAAATGCAAGCAAGAGCTGTTATCCTGTCTCAGCTCATCTGAAGCCTGCTCCTAGAGACTAATTTACCATGTGAATACACATTTAAAGTATCACACAGGACACTTATTATAAAGAAACTATCACATAAGGAACCTGATGAAACTGCAAAAGCTATAATTGATTGGTTGATGATAAGTTGGTGATTGATGATTCTTGCAGCAGGCTCTCTCTCCCCCCCCCCTCAACTCCTTTTCTAATCATTGTAGTCACTGTGGAATATGCATCTAATGCAGCTGCTGTCGTTGGATTAATGTTGAGTTTGATGCGCAGGGCTTCAGTAGCTTCACATTCATCTCTCTCTCCCCTCCCCCCCCCACTGTGCTGCATCTGGCTGGGATGTGCTTGAAGCAGGTGGGGGGGAGGCTGGTGCATGGCTAGGTAGCAGCGTACTGTGCTGTACTGTGCCGTGTTGTGCCATGCTGTGCCGTCCTGTGCTCCTCGGCTACAGAGGGACTTCCCCGCCGCACCACAACAAAGCACATGCTCTATTTCATACAAAATTTACCCCCTCCACCCCCCCCCACCCCCTCCACCAAAAAAATCTTTGCTGCACTGTGTACTTCACGAAATTACTGCAGCAACGCGAGACTAGATTGTGAATTTCATAATGGTACTCGCCCCACTCCGCCTTTTTAGTTACCTATCCCCACTGCTTATAATGGCTCTCTGCCTCCTCCTCAAAGTCAATCCGTATGTGATACTTAGAGTACCCGCCAATATGGCCGACAGCCACATAATCCCGTGGGGCGCCAACTGCCCACACGATCACGTGGAGGCGAACTATCCACACGATCATTACCCTCCTCGTCACGAACGAGCCATCGAAGCAAAGGATAGTTATTTATCTCACATATTTCCCGTTCTCAGCTTCTCTCTTTCCCCTCCGATTAGCCATACCATCTTCAGCCATTTCCTGCCCCTTAAAGACTCCTCAAGAACCCTTAGAGGCCAAGAACCAAGATAGGACTACTTAAACCTCTAAAAAAAGTCCCTCTGTTGGGCTCTCAATGTTGGCAGAGGAAAGGCTCTACAAGTTTACCTGCCTCTTTCCTCCTCCTCCCCTTAGACCAATGACTGACTTCCTTCATAATGCGACTCACAACAGTCTGCTAACTCCTGACTTAGGAGGCATCAGGTGTAAGGATTCGTGTTCCTACCTTTCGTCCTGTCAGGGAGATGAACTCGGGTCCTATTGGTCACGATCCGACTGGGCTGTTAATTGAAGAATTAGCGTTCACAAGTGAAAGGGAAACTTTGTTGTAGAGTCCGTAACCAGGTAAGGTAATTATCGGGAGAGAGCAGTAAGCCATTACGACTATGTATCACTTGGAAGGGGATATGAGGATAAGGATTTAGGATAGGCAGGAGGAAAGGAATGGTGTGCCCAACCACCTGGACGGTCGGGGACTGAATGCCGACCTGCACAAGGCGAGACCGTCCAGTACAAGTGGTTGGATCAAGTAACGAGTCATTACATGCAAGCACCACTCCTGGCAAACTCCGGTTTGCCAGGAGTTTGCCTTTACCAGTCTCCGTGGTGTAGTGGTAAGACACTCGCCTGGAGATCCGCGAGCACTTTCTCCTGGGTTCGTATCCTGGCCGGGGAGGATTTACTGGGCGCAAATCCTTAACTGTAGCCTCTGTTTAACGCAACAGTAAAATGTGTACTTGGTTATAACAAAGATTCTTCGCGGCGGGGATCGTATTCCAGGGACCTGCCCGAAACGCTACGCGTACTAGTGGCTGTACAAGAATGTAACAACTCTTGTATGTATAAAAAAAAATATATTTACTCATAGCGAAATCATCGTATTAATTGATCTACTCGATACAGGAGGAGAAGTCACCCAATCACCAGCCACATCACCAGAAATTATCCAACACTCTGGATAAGTCTGGATATTACCCGACCTTCACAAACATTTGAGAGACTTGAGGAGTCAAATGACGTGCCTAGTGAAACTGCAAGCAAGAGCTGTTATCCTACCTCAGCTCATCTGAAGCCTGCTCCTAGAGACAAATTTATTTCATGTGAATATACATTAGTCACAACTAAGTGGGCTAGTTATATCTTACGTGATCATCATCCAGGAATCTATGAATTGTTGAATCATCAAGATTCATAAAGAGCTTACGCAACCTCTTACGAAACCTATACATCTTTCCTAAATCTTGACGGCTTTGTTTACATTTATATAAAGAATTACCAGCTTGGAAACGTCACAACTCAGGGTTAAAATTGTTATAAACAACCTTTTAAGGCTTCGGAGGCCATAGACTTGTTAATAAATATAAAGTCGCCATGATTAAGAAAAGATGTGGAGGCTTCGTAAGTGATTGCGTAAATGATTGACGAATTCTGGCCTGTGGTCTTTCTGGCATAACCAAAGTAATTATCGAAAGATGGCACCGAGCCACAAAGACAATTTAGCATCATGTTGTTGTTGTTAAAGATTCGCTACCTGGAACAAAGTTCCAAGTAGCACGGGCTATGGTGAGCCCGTTTTTTCTTTAGCATCATTTGAGTAACAAACAAAGGCGTGGACACTCCACTAACCACTAAGCTATGCACTCCTCTCATACACTAATTTATTGAGCAAAAAAAAAAACTATGAACTTTACAAAAAAACAACTTTGAAAACTTGAAACTTTGAACCAAAAAAAAAAAAACTTTCCCTTACTGATCAAATTGCTCGGTTCCACTTGTAATCATATGTCTAATTTCCACGATTTTCAAAACGATTAGAAAACTTCCTTCGCAAAATTTTATTGACAAAAAGTCTCTTATATTCAGCAACGTAATCTTCCCGCTCCCGTAGAAGGCATCTTGGATGATCAATTGTTAATGCCAGATCAATATGGATATAGTACCAACTCATCAAGTGATACATATCCATACTGATCTAGCAGTTCTAGTCTGATCATTAAATGTTGTTTTGTAGAAACTAATTCGTCTCTCTTTCTCCTCCCTTTCCGCCGGTGTACAGATCACTTCCTTGGAGAGCAACGCGAGCGCCAACGCCCCGTTGGTCATACGGAGGGTACGAGGACGAGCCCTGCCTGGCAGCATCACCAAAGCCCAGTCCATTTCTGCCATCGGTCGTCAAGGTTCACACGAGACTGATGTGTGAAAGGGATGGTCCGGACACCTGGGCTGTGTCACAGGGTATGCCAGAGATGTCCCTGGAGGCTGGAGGGGGATAAATCACAGCAGCAGAAACTGCAACAATGTGCAGCAACAGCCTCGATAGTCGCAGCAGTATCAACTAAAATATTATCAGCTGCCCGGCAGGCCTACGTGAACACAAGCCTGGTCAAGCTGATTTAACCATTAAAATCTAGAGTAACAGAACCAGGTCGACTTCATAACTCAGTTTCCACACGTATTACTTTTATATTACTGTGCTTCAGTAAACAGTGGAACAACTATTACAAAAACATCATAAAAAAAGATATCAATGTTCCTTTGAAGAAAAAGAGTAAAATTAAAGGATCAAGTTCAAATATATTGTTAAATATGGCTTTCAATAGGAAATTGTAGTTTAAAGTAGCATTCAATGCTACTTTACTGGACGAGGAGGAGAATTTATGTGAAAACTAAAGAATTTTGGTGTAAATATGGTTCACTGAACTGTTTATTGGCACAGAAACCTAAAAAGAAAGCAAATTCTGGGTCGCTTTGATCATCTTTAAGTACGCCTTACCGAACACACCCAAGAACCATCAACTAATGCTAGTCTGCTAAGGATGTGGCGAGTCAAAGAAAGGGTATGGCCGGGGTGTGCTGCCCTCCAGGAGACATTTTAGTCGATAATCCTTGATGTAAAGATTCCTTTACCCGTAACTCGTGTACTCCAGCTCCGAGCACCTCGAGGGGGACCTTGGTAATCCTCCATGCCATCCGTAACGGCAGTCTCCTTGGGCCAGATTCACGAAGCAGTTACGAACCTGTACATCTTTTCTCAATCTTTGGCGGTTTTGTTTACAATTATTAAACAGTTAATGAGCTCGGAAGCACCAGGAGGCTGTTTCATAACATTAACAACAGTTGATTGGCAAGTTTTCATGCTTGTAAACCGTTTAATAAATGTAAACAAAACCGTCAAAGATTGAGGAAAGATGTACAAGTTCGTAAGTACTTGCGTAAATGCTTCGTGAATCTGGCCCCTGGGTCTCTGGGAGGAGCCGGAGCTGGTTCTCAAACCTGTATATAAGCACCACTGTGAGCAGAATACCTCGACTGAATGTCAATGTCCTGTGCGTGTCACGACTGCATCAACCGTAAACCAAAGTGTATCTTGAGATTATCGACAGTGATAAGCCTCAGTTATGATTGTTGAAGGTATCCTCGCACCGGGATTGATTGTAACACGTCAGAACCACAGACGACAATCGTTTTGAGGAGAACCCCGTGCGTCAGAAACTGGTTAAAGTTCCCATTGGTTGAACTTCAACGTAACCAGTATTAACCCTGGTAACTTTCGGAGGAATCGCTGTCGTTCCGTGTATTTTGCCCATGTTATTGTCAGTTTTTTTTTTTTTACATATCAAGTCTATGTCTGGTTATGTGTATAAACAGTAGTGACCATGTTCGCTGTATTGTTGCCTATTGTATTATTCATCCTTGATAAATGTTCCTGCAGGACAGTTTTTGTATATATCATATTCGTGTACATATAGTTTGATGGGAATATTATTTCACACTAAAGCAGGCCGAGATTAATACTTTCAATTACAAGACTTCAACAGCCAATTGCTGCAGTTAGAGTCATACTACCATCCTAGTCAGCCTTAATTTGTGAACACCGACAATGTTCAAATTATGCATTTATTCATGTATTTGCGTACATATACTATATTTCTGCATCCTACTAAAACACTAAATGCATATATAAATACATTTTATTCATCCATTTATTAATTTTTTTGGTGAATATCCCATCTGCTCACAATCATCAGTTCCTTCTACTACTCTTCATCTCTGATTCAACTGTTGGTGACACGAGATCTGGAGATTACAATGACTGACGAATTCTAGTCAATGTCTAGTCAATAGAATTACAAGTTAAACTAAGAGCTTGTCGCCCGGGACGTGTTCCATTAGTGATAACGTGGGTCTTATTTATACATTGCAAGTAATGCAATATATAAATGTTAGGGACTATACAAGCCAGTCTACGATCCTTTCAGTCCCAAGGCTCCAGAAATATATGGTCTGAAAGATGATATTGTTATTAGCATTGTTAGGTGGAAAATGTGTCAAAGCCTTTAAAGAGGATACACTAAATTATAGAATAATTAAAATTATAGAATAATTAAAATTATATAAAGGTAACAAGTTCGGTATCCTGTGAGAAAGTTTACTCAAGCTTTCACGTGTTGACTGACTGAAAGTTGTCTGTTCTTAGGTAACTTTATCCACCTCGACTGACCTCAGTGTTTGTATATATTGTATACAAAAGTTTCCTTTTATCCTGATGAATATGTTGCATGGAAATATTAAATTAGAAGGATTTTACAATCGATTAAATGTTTTATTTAATAAACGAGTCTTATTCATCCCGCTCCAAATGCACAAATCCTGCTCGATGACTCCAGTTCATCAGTGTATGGGATTTTTAATTAATTATCAAGGGAAGGAACCAAATTGAGAATACTGTTGTCACTTGCGCCGCAGGACATTCCAAAAGAGTAAGAGTAACTAGGTAACTAAATTTAGGTGTCGTACTAAACACCCTCCAAGATGACAGGAAAAACAGTGACATCAAAGGTCCCGGATTCACCACGAATTTTATCGAGGGTGAAGCGACAGTGATACTGGGAAGGCAAGACCATCCTGAAACTCGGGGCATTCTTCTAGGTGCAAAACGGCAAGTGTAACAAATCAGTTCGGACAATAAAGTGCAGGATATCGTTCCATTTAAGTGCCATCAAGTCAAGCTTTTATGACCAATAAGCAACCTAGCCACAGTCTCTAACAACTGCATTAGCGAGACTACCAACCGAGGTCTCGCTAATGCAGGACAAAGTAGGTAGACGGACGGACGCCCGAGAAGGGGCCCCAACTGCACGCGTGCCAGTTAGAAAGTGGCAAGGAAATCAACCGTATCAGCCATGCTGTTATGCACGTGTACATCAGGGCGGGTCTTTGGTGACAAAAAAACGAATACAGAGTTCACGTAGAGGGGCAAAACATATCTTGGAACGTTGCAGTAGTATCAGAAAGCAACCACTGGATCGTCTTAACTCCCAGGTGAACCAACATAAGGGAATACACGGTCTCCATGCACGGCAAACGTGTTGGAGGTGTATTGTACTTGTGCACAGCCACAATAGGGAGGAGAAGAGCAGTAGTCACCACCGCCCATTTAAGGGCGGCTCGCATGAGCCCCCTCTTTCCCCTAACCAGTTCCAGTTACCACCACTGAGAGGGTTGCTCCCTTTAAGGCTCTGACCACCGACAGTGACTGAAGGAGATTCTTTCGTGGAACCACTGGAGATTCTTGAAGCCTAGGTTAAGACATATATGAGCGAGATTCAGCGTTAAGAACTGGGAGGAGTTCTTAACGCCTTTGCCTCGTATTGACCAATCCGCCGTCAGCAATTTTCTTTATTGTGGTCTTCCAACGGCCTCTCCATTATGTTAAGGTACTTCAGCTTCACAGGAGCTGTAACCAGAGGGCAGACGTGTCCCAAAGAAAAAGGGCGGCGGTTGATTAGAACCTTTAAATTTCAAGAGGCAACATTTGCCTCGAATCAACGGGTAATGTAATTAGAAACCATGGAGCTTTTGCTTATCAAAATTGCACAAGCAATAGTAATTGATGCCAATGAATGTATCTAGTGAATATCTTATTAGTGTGGCAATACCAATAGAGCATCAACGTACGCGGTGAGTGGCGGTGTTAATCAGCTGGGTAATGATCCAACACGCATTTACGCAACTGCTTTACGAACCTTACATCTTCCCAGTCTCTGGCGGCATTATAATTTATTAAGCAATTTACGGGTGTCTAAACTGCCTAGCTAGTTATAAAAAAAAACTTAGCACTTCGGAGCTCAAACTGTTTGATAAACGTAAACAAAGCCGCCAAAGATTGAGAAGTTGTATGAGCTCGAATATAATCTCGTAACTACTACATGCAGGCGACGAGTCACAATAACGTGGCTGAACTATGTTGACCAGACCACACACTAGACAGTGAAGGGTCGACGACGTTTCGGTCCGTCCTGGACCATTCTCAAGTCGATCAGAATCTAGCTACTACATGAATCGAACCCCTGGTTTGAGGAGCTCTGTCATCAAGTATCGTCTCTGATTACATCTCTCACACTCATCTCTCACACATCTCTCACACTGTCATCTCTCACACATCTCTCACACTCATCTCTCACACATCTCTCACATCTCTCACACTGTCATCTCTTCAAAAATGCATAATTTGAATCTACAAGAAATATTAAGCAATTATCAAAGAAAAATCCTGTAAAGGGATTACTTGTCAGGGTGCCAAACACAGCCCCTCCTCAATCCTTCAAAGTACAATCATCTTCAACAGGTCGGCAATTAATACAACCGACTAAACTGCTGCCAAAATATCTTCAATATTGTATTATAAACCGTAGCTTCAGAAGTAGATTATGTATTGTAGGTTTGTGCATAATTATCAATAGGTGAAAAACCCGAAGTCTTTATAGCACCAGCTTATACATAGTTAAACCCAGGTAAGTTTGGAATATTTACAGTGCAGTTAGCAAGTTGTTTATGGTACAATAAAGGATAAAGCAAGTCTTGACAGGAAATCTTCGTATAAAGTTTATCCAACAGGTATAAAGAATACCGTTATAATTCTCTTTATATTTTCACAAACAAATAATATGTATACAAAAATGTCTATGTAATAACTTCTTCGGGAATCTTCTTGAGGGCGTCCGTCCTGGTGAGAATGTCCTGAGAGAGGTTGGTCAGTTTGTCAACTTCATTAACGACGAGACGAATGCTGGCAGCTAGTACGTCGTTCGAGACTTCCTCTCCTTGCGTCACCTTCAGTCTCCTTATCGCTTCTTCCTTGAGGGGAAGCAGCGCCATACCCACTTTGTAAAACTGCTCCACAAACCAAGTGTGATGCCAAGATAAAATGGTTTCGTAAGCGGGTTTGAAGGCTTCAAGAAGCGGCTGCTGCGGCTGGAGATGAACAATATTCGTCAGAGAGAGCGCCAGGAACTGAAGGTGGCGATGGAGACACGTAAAGAGAATCGTTCCAGAGAAGGGATACGTGGAGCCGATCTTGCCGGATGTGTCCTCATAGTGGATCATGCTCCTCAAGGTCTCGTACTGCAGGCCTTCCCTCCTCTTGGTGTATAACTCCAGGTTCTGAATGCGATTATCCAGCATCTGCGTCTGAATGTTGGCGAACCCGCCGAAGCTGCCGAAGAATACCATCATGTTGCGGTACATGGCTATGAACTCCGGCAACACCACGTCCTCGCCTCTTCGGCACTTAAGAAGGCTATCAAATACTGCTCGTAAGATGGTCGGACTGATCTGGTCTGAATTAATGGGAGTTTTATCTTGCGGCGGGCTGCTCGACGCTGGGCTGGTCGATGCTGGGCTGGTCGGCGCTGGGCTGGTCGATGCTGGACTGCTCTGCGCTGGGCTGGTCGACACTGGACTGCTCTGCGGCAGGCTGCTCGCCGCTGGGCTGCTCGGCATCTCTGAGATTGGAGCGTGTGCTTCACTGCTTAGAATCATCTTGTCAGATGCTTCCTGGATGAGAGAGTAGTCTTCCGTCGTTGGCTTTAAGGACACTTGTAGCAGCTGCTGCTCCTCAGACACGTAAACAACATCCGTGGTGGCTTTATCACTGGAGGCGCTCTCAGAGCCCCCTGTTTGGTCGCTCACGCTAGACTGGTCCTCTACGATGGTGAAGATCTCTGTAATCTTCGAAACTGTTTGCACAACAGAATCCGTGTCAGCCTTCTTAAGCTTGCCGTACCCTAACTTGGACATGTACGTGATGAAGTTTACCTGTGTCCCATTAGTTTCAGTGTTGTTATCAGCAGAAAGATGAGCGCTGTAGTAGGCCCGAGGCAAGATGAACACTACCACGGTAATGAGAGGAATCACCAGAAGAATCAACAGCCAAACTGGAAAAGTAAAAAATGAGGATCAGATCAACTGATTATCGGGGAATATGATCCAATACAAGTTTGGGGGGAAGATCTACTTTGATCTACCTTAATATTTAAGATTTCGTTCACGGAGAGAGAGAGAGAGAGAGATTTATTTAACTACCATAAAGTGCCGTAAAACTTTGATGGCCGTGAGATTATCCACTTTCGGCGTCTTGCAGGGAACTTTTAGTCCATTCCCCTCAGTCCATTTACTTCCAGGGAAATAAATTGTTTTCATTAAAGATATAATGTTAGAGGGGCAGAGGCGTCACAAGACCAAGGGAAGGTCATTCACCGGAACATTTTAACCTCGTTGTGGCAACGAACAGGTATGTCACAGACCCGCAACAGGAAACAGACGGACTGTGCTCATTGGACTGAAGCAACAGGGATCATCTAAAGGATTAAATTCTAGATCACGCTCCACACGTCTGCTTCCAGAGTTGGTGTTGCACAAAGGCAGCAGCTTTCGAGCATGGAAAATACCATATAACCGTAGTGGAAAAGA
>WNGS01163813.1:3832401-3873029 GCA_020271785.1 Procambarus virginalis | reverse complement strand
GATCCAGTGGTTGCTTTCTGATATTACTGCAACGTTCCAAGATATGTTTTGCCCCTCTACATGACCTCGGTATTTGTTTTTTTGTCACGACAGACCCGCCCTGATGTACACATGCATAACAGCCTGGCTGATACGGTAGATTTCCTTGTCACTTTCTAACTGGCACGCGTGCAGTTGGGGCCCCTTCTCGGGCGTCCGTCCGTCTACCTACTTTGTCCTGCATTAGCGAGACCTCGGTTGGTAGTCTCGCTAATGCAGTTGTTAGAGACTGTGGCTAGGTTGCTTATTGGTCATAAAAGCTTGACTTGATGGCACTTAAATGGAACGATATCCTGCACTTTATTGTCCGAACTGATTTGTTACACTTGCCGTTTTGCACCTAGAAGAATGCCCCGAGTTTCAGGATGGTCTTGCCTTCCCAGTATCACTGTCGCTTCACCCTCGATAAAATTCGTGGTGAATCCGGGACCTTTGATGTCACTGTTTTTCCTGTCATCTTGGAGGGTGTTTAGTACGACACCTAAATTTAGTTACCTAGTTACTCTTACTCTTTTGGAATGTCCTGCGGCGCAAGTGACAACAGTATTCTCAATTTGGTTCCTTCCCTTGATAATTAATTAAAAATCCCATACACTGATGAACTGGAGTCATCGAGCAGGATTTGTGCATTTGGAGCGGGATGAATAAGACTCGTTTATTAAATAAAACATTTAATCGATTGTAAAATCCTTCTAATTTAATATTTCCATGCAACATATTCATCAGGATAAAAGGAAACTTTTGTATACAATATATACAAACACTGAGGTCAGTCGAGGTGGATAAAGTTACCTAAGAACAGACAACTTTCAGTCAGTCAACACGTGAAAGCTTGAGTAAACTTTCCCACAGGATACCGAACTTGTTACCTTTATATAATTTTAATTATTCTATAATTTTAATTATTCTATAATTTAGTGTATCCTCTTTAAAGGCTTTGACACATTTTCCACCTAACAATGCTAATAACAATATCATCTTTCAGACCATATATTTCTGGAGCCTTGGGACTGAAAGGATCGTAGACTGGCTTGTATAGTCCCTAACATTTATATATTGCATTACTTGCAATGTATAAATAAGACCCACGTTATCACTAATGGAACACGTCCCGGGCGACAAGCTCTTAGTTTAACTTGTAATTCTATTGACTAGACATTGACTAGAATTCGTCAGTCATTGTAATCTCCAGATCTCGTGTCACCAACAGTTGAATCAGAGATGAAGAGTAGTAGAAGGAACTGATGATTGTGAGCAGATGGGATATTCACCAAAAAAATTAATAAATGGATGAATAAAATGTATTTATATATGCATTTAGTGTTTTAGTAGGATGCAGAAATATAGTATATGTACGCAAATACATGAATAAATGCATAATTTGAACATTGTCGGTGTTCACAAATTAAGGCTGACTAGGATGGTAGTATGACTCTAACTGCAGCAATTTGGCTGTTGAAGTCTTGTAATTGAAAGTATTAATCTCGGCCTGCTTTAGTGTGAAATAATATTCCCATCAAACTATATGTACACGAATATGATATATACAAAAACTGTCCTGCAGGAACATTTATCAAGGATGAATAATACAATAGGCAACAATACAGCGAACATGGTCACTACTGTTTATACACATAACCAGACATAGACTTGATATGTAAAAAAAAAAAAACTGACAATAACATGGGCAAAATACACGGAACGACAGCGATTCCTCCGAAAGTTACCAGGGTTAATACTGGTTACGTTGAAGTTCAACCAATGGGAACTTTAACCAGTTTCTGACGCACGGGGTTCTCCTCAAAACGATTGTCGTCTGTGGTTCTGACGTGTTACAATCAATCCCGGTGCGAGGATACCTTCAACAATCATAACTGAGGCTTATCACTGTCGATAATCTCAAGATACACTTTGGTTTACGGTTGATGCAGTCGTGACACGCACAGGACATTGACATTCAGTCGAGGTATTCTGCTCACAGTGGTGCTTATATACAGGTTTGAGAACCAGCTCCGGCTCCTCCCAGAGACCCAGGGGCCAGATTCACGAAGCATTTACGCAAGTACTTACGAACTTGTACATCTTTCCTCAATCTTTGACGGTTTTGTTTACATTTATTAAACGGTTTACAAGCATGAAAACTTGCCAATCAACTGTTGTTAATGTTATGAAACAGCCTCCTGGTGCTTCCGAGCTCATTAACTGTTTAATAATTGTAAACAAAACCGCCAAAGATTGAGAAAAGATGTACAGGTTCGTAACTGCTTCGTGAATCTGGCCCAAGGAGACTGCCGTTACGGATGGCATGGAGGATTACCAAGGTCCCCCTCGAGGTGCTCGGAGCTGGAGTACACGAGTTACGGGTAAAGGAATCTTTACATCAAGGATTATCGACTAAAATGTCTCCTGGAGGGCAGCACACCCCGGCCATACCCTTTCTTTGACTCGCCACATCCTTAGCAGACTAGCATTAGTTGATGGTTCTTGGGTGTGTTCGGTAAGGCGTACTTAAAGATGATCAAAGCGACCCAGAATTTGCTTTCTTTTTAGGTTTCTGTGCCAATAAACAGTTCAGTGAACCATATTTACACCAAAATTCTTTAGTTTTCACATAAATTCTCCTCCTCGTCCAGTAAAGTAGCATTGAATGCTACTTTAAACTACAATTTCCTATTGAAAGCCATATTTAACAATATATTTGAACTTGATCCTTTAATTTTACTCTTTTCTTCAAAGGAACATTGATATCTTTTTTTATGATGTTTTTGTAATAGTTGTTCCACTGTTTACTGAAGCACAGTAATATAAAAGTAATACGTGTGGAAACTGAGTTATGAAGTCGACCTGGTTCTGTTACTCTAGATTTTAATGGTTAAATCAGCTTGACCAGGCTTGTGTTCACGTAGGCCTGCCGGGCAGCTGATAATATTTTAGTTGATACTGCTGCGACTATCGAGGCTGTTGCTGCACATTGTTGCAGTTTCTGCTGCTGTGATTTATCCCCCTCCAGCCTCCAGGGACATCTCTGGCATACCCTGTGACACAGCCCAGGTGTCCGGACCATCCCTTTCACACATCAGTCTCGTGTGAACCTTGACGACCGATGGCAGAAATGGACTGGGCTTTGGTGATGCTGCCAGGCAGGGCTCGTCCTCGGACCCTCCGTATGACCAACGGGGCGTTGGCGCTCGCGTTGCTCTCCAAGGAAGTGATCTGTACACCGGCGGAAAGGGAGGAGAAAGAGAGACGAATTAGTTTCTACAAAACAACATTTAATTATCACACTAAAACTGCTAGATCAGTATGGATATGTATCACTGCAAATTTTGTATGAAATAGAGCATGTGCTTTGTTGTGGTGCGGCGGGGAAGTCCCTCTGTAGCCGAGGAGCACAGGACGGCACAGCATGGCACAACACGGCACAGTACAGCACAGTACGCTGCTACCTAGCCATGCACCAGCCTCCCCCCCACCTGCTTCAAGCACATCCCAGCCAGATGCAGCACAGTGGGGGGGGGAGGGGGAGAGAGAGATGAATGTGAAGCTACTGAAGCCCTGCGCATCAAACTCAACATTAATCCAACGACAGCAGCTGCATTAGATGCATATTCCACAGTGACTACAATGATTAGAAAAGGAGTTGAGGGGGGGGGGGAGAGAGAGCCTGCTGCAAGAATCATCAATCACCAACTTATCATCAACCAATCAATTATAGCTTTTGCAGTTTCATCAGGTTCCTTATGTGATAGTTTCTTTATAATAAGTGTCCTGTGTGATACTTTAAATGTGTATTCACATGGTAAATTAGTCTCTAGGAGCAGGCTTCAGATGAGCTGAGACAGGATAACAGCTCTTGCTTGCATTTTCACTAGGCACGTCATTCGACAGCCCTTATGAACCCTAGTCATAGTTTAAAAAAACAAAACAAACCAAAAAAGATACTGACTTACTACAAGAAACTACGCTCTATAGATTAATATTACAAGTTTCGAATTGACACACACTTAAGATATGATCTAAATATTTTAGTAACTGCATTTTACCCACTTCTATATTGCTATTTTCTAGACTATTTTCTAAACGAACTTTTTATCCCGTAATACCTTGACAAGACCGCCCATCACCGCCGCTGTGAACGGCCCGGTCTCTCTAAGCTTCTCTGAAAGAAACATGACTGTTAAGTTCTGATGGACGACTAGACATGGCTAGACATCATGGACCACATGGTGATGGCCCACTAGACATGGCTAGACATCATGGACCACATGGTGATGGCCCACTAGACATGGCTAGACATCATGGACCACATGGTGATGGACCACTAGACATGGCTAGACATCATGGACCACATGGTGATGGACCACTAGACAGCTTCAGTGCCTTCATGAGGCACAGAAGCTGATGAATCTGTCTATATAAAGAACATAAGAAGCTCCTTTGCCGTAATAAACATGGGTTATGGTTCATCAGACATTTACACACCTGATTACAAGACCTGTCTATCTTTACTCAAATATGGCGGCTTTGTTGATCTTTATTAAATAGTTTATGATCGCCGAAGCACAATAAAATTAGTTTTTAACAAAAATAACCTATATTGTGATATTTTGAAGCTCGCAAATTCTTAAATAACGTAAGTAAAGCTGCTATGACTAAGGAAAGGTGAATAGGTGTTGCAAACAGTTGCAAAAATGCATGATGAATCCAAGCCAGGAAGAGAACGGTGCTGCCAATTTGAGGTCAATTTCAACGAAACTTTCAAAAAGAGAACTTGGATCACGTGCAATGATCGTTTGGTTCCAAGTGTCTAAATTTATATCAAAATGTTTCGTTTAAAAGTTTTGTTTCTTCTTCTGTCATGCTGGTGAGTTCGAAGTTCGAACTGAGTTCGAAGTTCGAACTGAGTTCGAACAACATTTCTCCATGTTGAGGTGTGAGCTTCCTTTACCTGTCTTTTATATTTGTCTCCAGGTCAACCCTGCCCCCACATTAACCATCCTAGCCTCCAGCCCCATCCCAGCCCTCGTCCCAGCCTCCATCACCCTCCCATCCTCGTCCTAGCCTCTCTCCTATCCCGCGCACCAGCCTCCACATTTCAAGTCCTAAAGGAAATTACTGGTTCTTCTCTTACCATCCCGTCGCTCTGCCTTCCATCCTGAACCTTGGTCCTCCACCCTGGCCCTCCACCCTGGCCCTCCACCCTGAACCTTGGTCCTCCACCCTGGCCCTCCACCCCTGGCCCTCCACCCTGAACCTTGGTCCTCCACCCTGGCCCTCCACCCTGGCCCTCCACCCTGAACCTTGGTCCTCCACCCTGGCCCTCCACCCCTGGCCCTCCACCCTGAACCTTGGTCCTCCACCTTGGCTCTCCACCCTGGCCCTCCACCCTGAACCTTGGTCCTCCACCCTGGCCCTCCACCCCTGGCCCTCCACCCTGAACCTTCGTCCTCCACCTTGGCTCTCCACCCTGGCCCTCTACCCTGCACCTTGGCCCTCCACGGAACCTTCGCAGTCACACAATAACCCCAGCCCTTAAGGAGCGTGTGTTCCTGCTCGTCATATTGACATAACACTATCATCACTGGAAATGGGAACTGCTATTCTTGCTCTGTGAAATGTATTTCCATCGCAGACAAAGCATTATCATCTGTCCGCGTCCCCAGGAGTCGCTTGCTCTCCCGTCCGCGACCTCATTTCCACCTCGCTACACGAGGAGGTGATATGAGGTCGTCTTAATACTTCTGAAAAGGAGATCAATTGCAAATGACACCAGAAAACACAAGGCTGGCTGGGTGTGATAGAGAGAGAAGTTTAAGGTTGGATCTTCGTGAGGAGCATTGACACACAGTCAGGGAAACATTGGCACCGTATGAAACACCCGGAGCCTTGACCAGCAACACAAGGAGCCTTGACCAGCAACACAAGGAGCCTTGACCAGCAACACCCGGAGCCTTGACCAGCAACACCAGGAGCCTTGACCAGCAACACAAGGAGCCTTGACCAGCAACACAAGGAGCCTTGACCAGCAACACAAGGAGCCTTGACCAGCAACACCCGGAACCTTGACCAGCAACACCAGGAGCCTTGACCAGCAATACCCGGAACCTTGACCAGCAACACCAGGAGCCTTGACCAGCAACACCCGGAACCTTGACCAGCAACACCAGGAGCCTTGACCAGCAACACAAGGAGCCTTGACCAGCAACACAAGGAGCCTTGACCAGCAACACCAGGAGCCTTGACCAGCAACACAAGGAGCCTTGACCAGCAACACCAGAGCCACAACCCCCGGGCGACAGGGCTGAACGCGTGTCTCCAAAAGAGGAAATGATGTATGTTCGTCCAGGGAGATGGAGGGACGAGGAGGCTCCGTACTACTGATGCACCCAGCGTGAGGCGATGAAAAATGATGATAATATTATGGAATAATAAAAGAAGCGAGGGAGGGAGGGATAGGAGGAGGATAGGGGGATGGAGTGAGGAAACGTGAGGAGAGAGGCTGATAAGGTTAGAGGGAAAGAATGAGGGGAGAGAGAAGGTGAAGAATGGTGACGGACTTTGGATAAAAGAAGGGTGAGAGAGAGAGAGAGAGAGAACATGGGAGAAAATTAGAGGGAGTGCGCGAAGAGAATGGAAGAATATAAATTAATAAAAGAAAGAAAGCAACACGGCAGAAGACAAATAACGAGATGAATTGAGATTAAGAGAGGGAGGGAATGAGGTGTATGGGACGAAAGGTGAGTAGGTGTGTGGCATAAACATCTCCTTGTCCTCATACCCCAGCTCCTTGTCCTCATATCCCAGCTCCTTGTCCTCATATCCCAGCTCCTTGTCCTCATACCCCAGCTCCTTGTCCTCACATCCCAGCTCCTTGTCCTCACATCCCAGCTCCTTGTCCTCACATCCCAGCACCTTGTCCTCACGTCCTTGTCCTCATATTTCTTTTCGGTTGTATATAGGCAAACACCGTAGCGCTATCTCCTCACAATTCCATTACCTTATATATAGATCTTTGGGCATCTTGTGGAAGAAACAGGTACTTCAGTGTAGCAAACCACGGAAGAATGAGATCATTTATATCCAGAATGTATTGACACACGCAATTCAGCGCCCCTTCCTGTCCTCAGGTACCTATCCCCTATCCCCACACATGAGGGGATATTGAGTGGTGTCTCCCCACTCTACCCCTTCCTCCAGGCCCCCCACACATATGAGAATTATCGAGTGGTTTTCGCCCTTTCTCTCTTCCCCTTTCCTCAGGGTTATGCAAGTGCTGGCAGGGTCCTCTGAGAAGAACATAGTGTGAACTTCTCAAATTAGCTCCCAAATACAATTATTTTAGGGATGTAGTGTAGTTACTGGGGTGTAGGGATGTAGTGTAGTTACTGGGGTGTAGGGATGTAGTGTAGTTACTGGGGTGTAGGGATGTAGTGTAGTTACTGGGGTGTAGGGATGTAGTGTAGTTACTGGGGTGTAGGGAGTAGTGTAGTTACTGGGGTGTAGGGATGTAGTGTAGTTACTGGGGGTGTAGGGATGTAGTGTAGTTACTGGGGGTGTAGGGATGTAGTGTAGTTACTGGGGTGTAGGGAGTAGTGTAGTTACTGGGGGTGTAGGGATGTAGTGTAGTTACTGGGGGTGTAGGGATGTAGTGTAGTTACTGGGGTGTAGGGAGTAGTGTAGTTACTGGGGGTGTAGGGATGTAGTGTAGTTACTGGGGGTGTAGGGAGTAGTGTAGTTACTGGGGGTGTAGGGATGTAGTGTAGTTACTGGGGGTGTAGGGATGTAGTGTAGTTACTGGGGGTGTAGGGATGTAGTGTAGTTACTGGGGTGTAGGGATGTAGTGTATTGATTGGGATTGGGGACAATGTGTTAGGGGTTGGGAACAGTGCATTAACTGCGGTGAAGAGTAGTGCATTAACTGGGAAAAGATGCACAGATTTCGTAAGCGATTTGCTAATGTGTGATGAATGCTGGCTCAAACTCCACCAATGCGTTATAGGCTCTAACGCCTCGGAATAGTTTTAAGACCATCAGGCTTTGGGTCAGCCAACACATCCTCGCAGCTACGTCAAGAGACGAGCAATCGGATCCTCCCTGGTGTCAGGACACGGCCTCCACGGCACCACAATGTGATTATGCCTATGCCAGAAAGCCTCTCGTGGCCTGTAGGTTACTGTTGTTAGGACAAGCTTAGTGGCTCCTTGTGGTGTAAGCTTAGTGGCTCCTTGTGGTGTAAGCTTAGCAGTATGTGATATCAACTATATGGCATCTGCTATAAGCGTTCTACATAAGCTGCAACCGCCCATTCATTCATCCTCAAAATACAAATACAGCTTTAGAAAGTACAAAAAAAACGCTTTTTAGATCATGCTTAACCCGTTTCCTTCATATATAATAATTTAGTTCGTGTCACTAAAGCTGGCAGTAACCAGCAGCACACACGTGAACATATTACTGGAGGCTAGCAAGACATGGAGTGAGGGGCTGAGGCCGCGATCTCGCACCTGGGGCCTCCAGAGGCTGTCATGGGCTAGTGCTTCTCTGAGGCGTCTTCGGCGGCCTTCTGTTGGCAGAACACAACATTGGGGATGGTGGTGATCATGTGGGAGGGAACTGTGTGTATTGGGAGAGTCTGGCGGTTTCAGGGATGCAGTTGCTGCCTCCTTTTGTAGACTTAGTGTGTGTGTGTGTGTTTATCTAGCTGCTCACCATCCTTACATCATCACACACAACCCTGTGTGTGATGATGATTTAGACTGTTGTGATGTGATGATTTGTGTTTAGATTTTTACCCTGTCGTAGCTCAGTCGATTAAGGCAGTGTCTAGGATGCTCCAGGACGCAGGTTCGAATCCTCGTCACGGCCCTTGTGGATTTGTTCTTATCTAGCTGTACTTGTGGTTGCGGGGTTTGAGCTGCGGCTCTTTGGTCCCGCCTGTCAACAGTTACACTGGTGTACAGATTCCTGAGCCTTTCAAGCTATATCATATCTACATTTGAAACTGTGTATGGAGTCAGCCTCCACCACATCACTTCCTAGTGCATTCCATTTACTAAGTACTCTGACACTGAAAAAGTTCTTTCTAATGTGTCTGTGGCTCATTTGGGTACTCAGCTTCCACCTGTGTCCCCTTCTGCGTGTACCACCCGTGTTAAATAATCCATCCTTGTCTACCCTGTCAATTCCTCTGAGAATTTTTTATGTGGTGATCATGTCTTTCAGAGCTCTTCTGTCTTCCTGCGACGTGAGGTGTAGTTCACGTGCAGAGGTAGGTGTGTGTGTGAGTGTGTACTCACCTAGTTGTACTTTCGGGGGTATAGATTTGGCTCTTTGGTCCCGCCTCTCAATTGTGTGTGTGTGTGTGTTTTGCTGTGGATGTGTGCGTAGTTGTGATCACTACAAGCAACACAACACAACACTACGAGCGTTTAGTGTTGTGTTGTCATGTGTTTAGTCCTGGCATCAATATGAACAAGTCGTAGAGGCGAGCCTTGTTACCTTAACATGAACAAGGGGCTGTGAAGGAAGTCAGAATACAGCTAAATTGAGATCTTTTTACATGGAAATTACAATTATGGATATATCGTGTTTTTTTTATATTAAAGTATAGGGTATATTCAGTTTAAATTTACCTGTATAAATAAACATAATATTAAAACGCACATGGAACATTGTGTACATTATAATACACCAGAAACAATGTTCGCCAGTAGCATTTGCTAGTATTGTAACTCACCATCTTCATTATAATTTTGAGTTAAGTTTACTCACTGACTCGCTGAATAACACACGATTAAATGCTCTTTTACTCCTTGTCTTATTCCCGACTCCTTAATCTTAATCGGGTCTTAATCCCCGACCGTCCACAAGTGGTTGGGCACCATTCCACCCCCTCGTCCAATCCCAAATCCTTATCCTGACCCCTTCCCAGTGCTATATAGTCATAATGGCTTGGCGCTTTCCCCCCGTGATAGTTCCCTTAGTTCTTATCTAATTTTGATAGTTTTATCACTGCCTCAATGTCCATTCACTGGAACACTTCATCACAGCAAATCATCGTTTAAATAAGTCTCTCATCACACTATGCAACATTCAACACCTTCACTCTAATTGCTGAATTTACCGGAGGGGCCCGCCATCTATTCAGTGGCCACGACGGGGACAGAGAGCCGGTGGCTTGTCAAAGCCCCTCCCCCACCTCACTTTTTACTTGATTCATTTTCTATCTTTATTTTGATTTTCGGTAATGTTTTGGAGGTTTCAGCTTCCGTCACATTCACGAATTGTTAATTTAGGTCAAATACAGAGCCTGGGGGGGGGACTACCCATGTGAATTACTCATCAATGAGTACGTCGTAACCCCCCTTGATGATATATATGGAACCACTGCTCACCATCACTCATCAGAAGCATTATATATCACAATCACTCACCGCTAGTTATTACACTCATCACCGACAACCACACCCCCAGCACCCACCAGAGGCACGTCATACCTCATTCCCTCACCACGAGTCATTACTCACCACCCACCATACTCACCGATGCTGTGTCAGAGTCATATTTGCCAGATGAGGTCTTGGCTCCGCCTGCACGGTCCATACTGCAACAACAAGAACATTGCAATAGTGACGGTGAAACCGGAGACGAATTTGTGGATAATGATGCATGGAGCCCCGCGGTCACTACGGGACATGGAGAGAAAATGGGACATAGATGGGAGAATGGGGACGAGGGATAGGACATGGAGAGAGAAAAATGGAGGAATGGACAAATGAGACAGAAGAGGTGGTGTAAGGGATAGAGAAGCTCGTGGAAAAGGGAATGAAGGGGGGACTGGAAAAGGTGAAGGGTGGTGTGAACTGGTATATATAGGTCAGGGAGAGAGAATAGGTCGCATGCCATGAGTAAACGGAGAAGGACAGAATATTAGGTAGGATATGAGGAGCTAAGAATATCGTCCCCCTTGTCATATATGTTATGGAAGTATACCATGGGAGTATGTCATGGGTGACGACGCATTCCACTTCAAGCTTGCGTGTGCTACTAGCAAAGAGGACGAGCTAGAGATCCTAACTCACCCTCTAAATAGAACAAAAAGATAACATTGAGCGCTAAAATTGAAGTCGGAGGACGAAGATAACTCAACCTTGGGATAGGGGGAAGGCAACACAGAATTAAATGATCCAGATACGATAGACGAATCTGTCATGGGGAAGATTGGTTGCTTCAGCAAGGGGGAGGTATAGGGGGGGGGGAGGGTGTTAAGGGGGCAGTGATTGAGGGGGGGAATGAGGGATAGGAAGGGCGGTGTAAGGGGTCGAACAGGGAATCAACATATGAGAGAGAAAGAAGACAGTGAATGAGGAAATAAACAACAAAGTTAGAACACATTCAAAAGGGATTATAGGTTGTTGACCAGACCACACACTAGAAGGTGAAGCGACGACGACGTTTCGGTCCGTCCTGGACCATTCTCAAGTCGTTGACTTTGGTCAACATACTTTAGCCACGTTATTGTGACTCATCGCCTGCATAGGGATTATAGGGCTATGTTGTGGCACTCTGCACGAGCAGTTGTGTAGTGACTCCTTTATGTTACCCTATGATAAGGGGGAAGTTAGAATACCACAAACTAGTCTTTGGGGGGAGTGGCCATAGACGCCACCTAGCGACCTAGCACTACCTAGGTGTTATAGAACCTAGCACCTAGGTGCTACCTCAGTTGTGGCAGAGTTCGGCGCTGGCCACGGAACAGATAACAAAAAGCACTCCACCTAGGCGACAAAAACCTCCAAAAAACAAAGGAGAGGCAACGCGCCGTAAAAATGGAACAACAGGTTGATTGATTGATTGAGTGTGGACCATATGTCGCCGCAGCCGCCCCGAGGACACTGCTCCCTGGAATAGTGTGCGTGTGTGTGTGTGTGGGCAGCAGCCAGGGTCATGTGCAATAAGCGGAAATCTGTGCAACAATGCGAGCCCTTACACGAGGTGCGACACATTGCGCTTCGCGGAATGCGCAGCCAAGTCTCTTTCCTCGAACCTTGGCGACCAACCATTCCCCTGATTTGTCGTTCCGTAAAAAGAAAAACAAAACCTAACCTAACCTACACACCCAAGCAACTCACCTAACCTAACCTAGGAACCCAAGCAACCCACCTAACCTAACCTACGAACCCAAACAAATGTTGTTGATTTGTGGAACCAATTACCGCGTAACGTGGTGGAGGTGGGGTCCCTCGATTGTTTCAAGCGCGGGTTGGACATGTATATGAGTGGGATTGGGTGGTTATAGATAGGAGCTGCCTCGTATGGGCCAATAGGCCTTCTGCAGTTACCTTTGTTCTTATGTTCTTGAACAATCCAGCCAACCTATCGAATCTAGGGCATAGAAAACGTTAATATTTATGAGCCTTTATTAATAGGCTGCATTTGTAACGTTGGTTGCTCTAAACCTAAGCATCTATTAGCTGAGATGACGGGGAGTATCCTAGACAGTGATTCCCGTCTACGTGGCTTTCATTTCTGTCTTTTTGTGTAATTGTGGTCCTCAAGTCCTCTGTCTACCAGTGTTGGGTCATTATCATTTCGTATAATTGATTTATTTAAATGACTATGTCTCTCGGCTTCAAGTGAAACAGTGTTGGAATTTCCAGGTGTGAATTCAGGAACGTCTTGACTTTAGCATTTTTTTCAACCATTTGCGAAACCTTTGCATCTTTCATCAGTCAAGACGTCCTTGTTTACATTTATTAAAAAGTTTATGATCTCTGAAGCACCAAGAGTCTGTTTATAGCAATTTATTAACTTGGTTTGTGAAGTTTTGTCAAGTTTCCAAGCTCGTAAATTGTGAAATAAAAATAAAGTCGCAATGATTTAAGAAAGGATGTTCAGACTTCGTAAGTTGCTGCGTAAATGCTTGATGAATCTTAGGTTACGTGAGTGGGTCATCCATTTTGTGCTGACGAGGAGTCACAATAACGTGGCTGAAGTATGTTGACCAGACCACACACTAGAAGGTGAAGGGACGACGACGACGTTTCGGTCCGTCCCGGACCATTCACAATCGACTTGAGAATGGTCCAGGACGGACCGTACGAAGCTATAAGATGCTTATTTTAAAATACTAAGTAGGTTAGGTAAGGTCGGTGTTTTCTATGAAGCTTTTCAAGGGAAACTATTATGTTAAGTATGTTACCTATGCTCGTATAACGTCGTCGTCCCTTCATTTTCTAGTGTGTGGTTTGGTCAACATACATTTTGTCTTTGTCCTGGTAGTGCTGGTGTTGGGAGCAGGACAAGAGCAACCCCAGTATTCATAACTGGCGCAATATACGTGATGGGACAGCTTGATAATGCCCATGTCGTCCACCATTAGGATTGATCACTGCAATTTTTGCCTCGTGTCGTGGGCTGGACATTGGCTCTCTAAAGGGCACAGGAAAGGATGACAGGGTTAATTCTGGGCGCTGGGGAACCGTCGTTATGAATAGGGATTAAGATAGCTTATTTTGCATGCCTAGAGAGCGAAGAGTGGGAGGGGACATGATTGAGGATGAAAGGTTATAACTTGATGGATATTGGAGAAAGTGGTGAATGTATTAACTCAGAATAAAGCACGAGGGTGTGGATACAGGTTGCTTGATTTAAATTTGAATTAATTGAGTCTTGGGAGACGGAGTGGATTGTGGAATTCCTTGTTGGGTGACATAGTGAACGTGATGTACATAAGAACATACATAGAACATAAGAACAAGGTAACTGCAGAAGGCCTATTGGCCCATACGAAGAAGTAATGGGCCAATAGGCCCATGCTATGGGCCTATTGGTATGTATGGGCCAATTCCAAAATTTGAAAGAAGGGGACAGCCTGCCCCATATGTAGCTTGGCTTGGACACGTATGTGGGCAGGCTGTCACCTTCTTTCAATTTGACATTACGTAAAAAAGTGCAACTGTCTCCTATAATCAGGAACGTATGAGCCCACTGTCAGCTGAACATTGTCAACGTCTTCTCTTGGACCAGCCACTTGGGCTGGACGGTAGAGCGACGGTCTCGGTCTATGCAGGTCGGCGTTCAATCCCCGACCGTCCAAGTGGTTATGGGCACTGTTCCTTCCCTCCGTCCTCATATCCCAGGCTCTTGGCCTCATAACCCTTCCAAGTGCTATGAATAGTTCGATAGAGCTCTCCCCTCATAATAACATGATTTAGCATGCTACCTAACAAGAAGCACGCCCTCACAGAGCTTGACTCACAGAGCTTGACTCACAGCCCTCACAGAGCTTGACTCACAGCCCTCACAGAGTTTGACTCACAGAGCTTGACTCACAGCCCTCACAGAGCTTGACTCACAGCCCTCACAGAGCTTGACTCACAGAGCTTGACTCACAGCCCTCACAGAGCTTGACTCACAGAGCTTGACTTACAGCCCTCACAGAGCTTGACTCACAGAGCTTGACTCACAGCCCTCACAGAGCTTGACTCACAGCCCTCACAGAGCTTGACTCACAGAGCTTGACTCACAGAGCTTGACTCACAGAGCTTGACTCACAGAGCTTGACTCACAGCCCTCACAGAGCTTGACTCACAGCCCTCACAGAGCTTGACTCACAGAGCTTGACTCACAGCCCTCACAGAGCTTGACTCACAGCCCTCACAGAGCTTGACTCACAGAGCTTGACTCACAGAGCTTGACTCACAGCCCTCACAGCATCACTTTTGCGCTACGATAATCTATTCATGTTAAATTGTCCCGATTTTATTTAATGTCTCTGGAAGGTGAAGAACAGGAAGGAATATAATTGAAGCATTCACACTGATGAAATGATATATGAAGATGAATAATTATAATGTTTATAATTATAAAGGGGCAGTAGATATATATATATATATACATATATATATATATATATATATATATATATATATACATATATATATATACATATATATATATATATATATATATATATATATATATATATATATATATAAACACAAAATAGAATACCTTTAGACCTTTAATAACACCTTTAAAATAGAATACCTACCCTGACCTTTTTGGTCGTTTAATTGCTTTAAAGTGTAGGTTAGATAAATATATGAGTAATTGTGATTGAATATAAAATAGGAACTGCCTTGCATGGGTCGCAATCTTACCTCTGGGATCTAGAAGGAGGTCCAATCTTGAAGAAACCTTTTAACCGCCCTTTAACCTTACTTTCCTTCTCAACCTCTGTGGGAATGTCGCTACCCGAGCCGCCCATCCCGACGCCCATGGCCTGCCACACACACCCACAGAGGAGAAAGATTAGTTAAGGGGCAGTAGAACCGTTTTGGCTTGCAGGCCAACAGCTGGAGGTCACCCCCACGAGGGTAAATTCGTCTATTTAATTATTTATGTCATTAATTGTCGGTGATTGTTATAGATAATTGTTATGGCAAGAGGATAGAAATAAGGTTTTAAATATATCAACACAAAATTGTATTTGAAGCAATGGATATATATATTTGATAAGTTTACATTCAGGCAAGACCTGGGTAAATACTGGTTTGGAAACATGGTTGTTGATTTATGGAACAAATTAGCTGATAACATAATAGGCGTGGGGTCCCCTGGATTGTTTCAAGTGTAGGTTAGACATATATATATATATATATATATATATATATATATATATATATATATATATATATATATATATATATATATATGCGAACAAGCCTGAATGTATATATATATATATATATATATATATATATATATATATATATATATATATATATAGAGAGAGAGAGAGAGAGAGAGTTTAGGTATATATGAATAGGAGTTACCTCGTTTGGGCCTATAGGAGCTGTCTCGTATGGGCAAAATATTTCCTTAATTCTTATGTTATATGTTATAAAGTTCTTACAGACAGAACGCCATCTACCACAGCGTTTCTCAACCTCGTTATGAACAATGGCGAGGTTGTTCGATCCTCAACTTCGTTATCAACAACGTGTTCTATCATTAACCTTCATAATTACAACGTGTTACGCGTTCATATTAATTACTATATATAAAATATCTTCCAAATTTTTTACTCAACATTCTAAGTTTGTTCCTATAAGTTTAGCCAATTATAACCAATAGGAACTGCCTCGTATGGGCCAATAGGAGCTGCCTCGTATGGGCCAATAGGAACTGCCTCGTATGGGCCAATAGGAGCTGCCTCGTATGGGCCAATAGGAGCTGCCTCGTATGGGCCAATAGGAGCTGCCTCGTATGGGCCAATAGGAGCTGCCTCGTATGGGCCAATAGGAACTGCCTCGTATGGGCCAATAGGAGCTGCCTCGTATGGGCCAATAGGAGCTGCCTCGTATGGGCCAATAGGAGCTGCCTCGTATGGGCCAATAGGAACTGCCTCGTATGGGCCAATAGGAGCTGCCTCGTATGGGCCAATAGGAGCTGCCTCGTATGGGCCAATAGGAGCTGCCTCGTATGGGCCAATAGGAGCTGCCTCTCTAACACTGTAACATGATACATGTGGCTGTACACCTGTTCGCTCCAGCCTTAACTGTCCACTACACTACACTACACTACACTACACTACACTACACTACACCTTTGCACCCCAGCTTCAGGTGTACACCTTTGCACTCTCGTCGCATCAGTAATGATTTACACGTCAATGTCGAATAAAAATTCCGAATGTAAAATAATATTAAAATATTTGTTATCATTCTTAGATAACGTCACTACTTTCGTGAAAAAGTTGAGCTTTATCTCTGCATGCTTGCATGGCCTGCAGTTATTTAATTTGCGAGTATAATATGTAAATATTATCAGTTGAAGAGCGGGAGGAGAACACAGATTTCTCTATTCTGAAGCACGAGAGTCCTCGATATTGCGGCCAGGTGCCTCTATACTGCGGCCAGGTGCCTCTATACTGCGGCTAGGTGCCTCGATACTGCGGCCAGGTGCCTCTATACTGCGGCCAGGTGCTTCTATACTGCGGCTAGGTGCCTCTATACTGCGGCCAGGTGCCTCTATACTGCGGCCAGGTGCCTCTATTCTGCGGCCAGGTGCCTCTATACTGCGGCCAGGTGCCTCTATACTGAACATCAGCTACCTACGTACTCTAGGAAGAAGCTGAATTAGTGATGTCTCTCAGGTTAGACTTAGACAAGAATTCCAAAGCTGCTCCAGAACTGCTCCAGAACTGCTCCAGAGTGCTCCCGAGGTGCTCTATCACTCAAGAGACTCTTCTACACACCTGGGGATGTGTACCAAGATACAACAGAGCAGTATATGGAAGCCGTACACTGTTGACAGACTAATAATGACCCAAGCGAGCTTTACAATGATGAGAGAAGACCTGTTGGTGGCGTTGGTGCGCGGCGCGCCACAAGCTCAGCATCTCGCGTCAGCACTCAAGGGGATAACATGGGATTTAAGGAGACTCCGGAAGGCTTATTGACCCATACGTGACGGCTTTCATTAGTCTACAAGAGGCAGCTCTTATTGGCCCATTCGAGACAGCTTTTAGTGATATCCGCGGTTCAGTGTCCCGCCCACGCCCGCGCCCACTGCCATCTACCTTCACGCCCGCGCCCACTGCCACCTACCTTCACGCCCATGCCCACTGCCACCTACCTTCACGCCCGCGCCCACTGCCACTCACCTTTACGCCCGCGCCCACTATGGAGCCGCCTGTGGAGGATTCCTCGATAGAGCGCGACTTTGTAAGCTTGGAGATCATGCCTTTCACACCCTTTTTCTTCTTATCCACCAAGACATCCAGGTCGCTGGTCTGGGATCCCGTTGAGATCCTGCAAGATGGCAGAAAATGTTGAGACCAGATTGCAATATACGAAAAGGGGTTTCCCATTCTATTTCTCATCCCCTTATCTTTCTCAAGGGGTTTATAACTCTCTATGGTAAGATAATTATTAGTAAATGATGAAGCACTTGGAAGGGATACGAGGGTGAAGGGAAGGAACAGTTTCCGAGCTCTTGGGCCTTCGGGGATCGAGCACAGACCTGCGACAGTGTTCTGCAGTGTCCCATGGCTTGGAGCACCACAGTGTCGCTATCTTGGGACTTTATGATAATGATTACTCATTCTCCGAAGTCTGTGTCATTCCTTCTCACTAATCTTGACAGCTTCTAGTAGCTGTCAAGATTAGGAACAGAAGTCACTAATCTTCACTTCTTCTTCCTTTGTTTTGTTTGCTACACAGCTTCCTAGCTTCCTCTACCCCCACCCCAGCCTCTCCCCAATCCTTCCCCTTCCTCTTCCCATTCAATCATCATCTTTGTCAACCTATTCTCTGCTCTTCATACTCACTATATACACTACTACTCATTTTATTCTCAACTCTAACCCATCCCCCTCTATGCTTGCCAATTTGATCAGCCACTTACCTAAATTAAAAGATCTTTTTAATTAGTTAATCGCTTTTCGTTCCCTCTCAAATCTCCTAGCTACTTTTCGTGCTCTCTTAAAGCCTACAAGGAAACATTTCACGCCCTCTCAAACCTCCTAGCAACTTGCAACGTCACTCAATACTCCACAATTCCCTCCGCACTCTCACACAATCAATATACTACACTCCATGTCTGCGTTGCCCCTCCCCCCCCCATCATCTCTGGAGGCGGGGAGCCACCTACCTCTCGAGGGAGAGCTACCTACCTCTCGAGGGAGAGCTACCTACCTGTCGAGGGAGAGCCGCCTACCTCTCGAGGGAGAGCCGCCTACCTGTCGAGGGAGATATCTCTGTCGTACTTGGCTTTGCGCATGTCGTCCGTCATTGTAGAGTCTATGCTGGTGGTGCTGCCCGCGTCCGTCGACACCCATATTTTGTTCTGTAAGGACAAGACACAAGCACTTACACACTCACGAAGGAAGCACGTGGAAGGGACGCGCCTACAAGGACACACTAACGAGCTTAGCGCTATCATTAACGCCAATCATCAGGAGATAATAACATAAAGGGACAAATGTGCCCAATTTAATAGTTTGACTTAACCATAACATAAATATCTATGGGAAATTTATCTGCAATAAAAAAATTAACATAATTTTAATCAGATTTGATAATGTTTATAGCAATAAAATGGAATATCAGAAGATGACTGTCGTTCTCTCAATGTCCAAAGTAGACCAGTCACTCGAGGTATTACCCCAATTTCCTAACATTAAAAATGGGGTTATGAGTGCATTATCCAGTTTGGACTGGCCAGAGTGCCACATATTCTGAGAGAGACGGAAGGGGGGGGGGAGAGAGAGAGAGAGGGAAAGAGAGATGGGGAGAAGGATAGAGGGAGGGAGAGAGGGAGGGAGAGAGGAAAGGAAGGAGAGGAGAGGGATAAGAGAGAGAGAGAGAGAGGGAGGGGGGAGGAAGGACATAGGGAGAGAGAGGGGGAGAGGGAGAGAGAGAGAGAGAGAGAGAGAGGGGGAGAGGGAGAGAGGGAGAGAGAGATTCAGAGACCCAATTCCCTCATCTAGTTGTGTGTGTGTGTGTGTGTGCTCGCTTACACAACTAACACACCTTTACTAACACACACACACTCACCTTGTCCTCGGCCATCTGGTGGTCCAGAGACTGAGTCTTTCGGTACAAAGTTGACCTCTGGCTCTTGGTCCCTGGCTTGTGTAGGGTGCCTCGCTGCTGGCTTCTGGGTCGCAGAGGAAGCCCCTCGTCCTCACTGTCCATATCTGAGAGCGCCCTAACAATGAGGAAGGTAGTTAGTATATCGCCTTACCAAGCACTTAATGTCTGTATTGGGATTGTTGACCAAACCACACACTAGAAAGTGAAGAGACGACGACGTTTCGGTCCGTCCTGGACCATTCTCAAGTCGATCTCTCGATTCTCACATCTCAGTCGATCAAGTCCATTCTCACAATGGACTTGAGAATGGTCCAGGACGGACCGAAACGTCGTCGTCCCTTCACCTTCTAGTGTGTGGTCTGGTCAACATATTTCAACCACGTTATTATGACTCCTCTTCTACTGGGATTGTTACATCTAGATTATCCAAGTGCCACCAAATAAGACAGTGACTTTACCACGGGTATACACCAGCATGTATACTAATGATCTAAATATGGTATACTCGATATATAAGCTGCTAGACTCACCTCCTGAAGGAGGGTGCTCTTCTGAGTCTGTCCTTGTCGTCAGAGAGGTTCATCATTCTCTTCAGCTCCTCCATGTTCCTGCACGCCTTCTTCAGAGACTCCGTGAACTCCTCCTTGGTTCTGGGCTTGGCGTCTCCGGCTGCAAAGCACACACTACGTTTATTTCCGTGGGAATAAACAGTTTTTGTTGATAGCAACAATTATAAACCCAATTTATAATCATCAATTTCACTGATGTTAATAAACATGTTGTTATCAACAATGTACCACAGATCAGTTGGGGCCAACACACACACACAATGATTCCAGACAAGCATAAACAGCGCGAGGCAAGACAGATAGAGAGAAGTAATAGAGACGAGGAATCACAATAACGTGGCTGAAGTATATTGCCCAAACCACACACTAGAAAGTGAGGGGACGACGACGACGTTTCGGTCTGTCCTGGACCATTCTCAAGTCGATTGTGAGAATGGACTTGATCGACTGAGATGTGCGAATGGAGAAATCGACTTGAGAATGGTCCAGGACGGACCGAAACGTCGTCGTCCCTTCACCTTCTAGTGTGTGGTCTGGTCAACAGAGAGAATCAATGTTGTTTGGTAGAGAGAGACAAAGATTGGACTCACGGAGTTTAGTAAGAGATCCGTCTTTGCCATCTATACCTTCGCCCAGCACCAGGGGAGCAAGATCCTTCACTTTCTTCATCTGGAAGGCAAGAACAACACACAATCAAAAGATATTTACATATAACTCAACAGACCTTGAAACAATTTTATTTCTCGTAAATTTGATGCATAAGTCTCTTACCATTCTCTCTATTCATGGTACAAATTGACTAAAGGAAGAGCAAATGAACAGATAATTGTAGACAAGGACAGATAATTATGGACAAGCATGTGTGTGGATTATGGACAAGCACGTGTGTGGATTATTGACAAGCACGTGTGTGGATTATGGACAGGCACGTGTGTGGATTATGGACAGGCACGTGTGTGGATTATTGACAAGCACGTGTGTGGATTATTGACAAGCACGTGTGTGGATTATGGACAGGCACGTGTGTGGATTATGGACAGGCACGTGTGTGGATTATAAACAAGCACGTGTGTGGATTATCGACAAACACGTGTGTGGATTATGGATAAGTACGTGTGTGGATACAAGGATTACTAGTGGAGTAGCGGCAACAGAGGGACAGCAACCTGACCTCTGGCCGCGAGTGCTGGCTTTTGGATTCTTGATTAACACTGACCTTTGTTAAGCTACTGCATTTGCTGTGGCTTAACACGGGTCAATAAAATTTATACGTATAAATGTATGAATGGAGAGAGAGAGAGAGAGAGAGAGAGCGAGAGAGAGAGAGAGAGAGAGAGAGAGAGAGACAACAGAGACAGCAGACAGCCCAAGCAATTAGGCAGACAGACAGACAGTCATGACAGACAGATACCAACCAGCAAACCATGTAGACTGATGACTGTACTCAACTGTTAATACTCACACGAGTTCCCTTCGGAAAAGAGTGAACCTGCTTATGACAACTGTCAAAAACTGCTCTCGAAAATCGCTTGAAAATTTTGTTGTGGAGAAATCCTTTGATGACAGTAGGGCGAGGGGGCGTCTAGCGAGTGACTGAACTCTCAAAAGGGACGGTGAATCCTGTCATTTAGGGACGTCAGAAAATACAGGTGATGGTGGCAAGGATTCGAGGTGGACATCCTGGCGACTCTCCACAACAAGTGCAAGAGGACACCCCCTGGTTGGGACTCCACCATCACAAAGGAACACATTGGGGACTCCACAGGCATATTGGGACATCCTGAGGATTCCACAATCACAAAGGGACTCCATAGAAGAAGAGGGAGGTCAGAGTTTTACTCTATACACAAAATATGAAACGATTCTCATACCTATAAGACTAATAATGATACATTTCGCTGAGTAATTGATCTGGTCAAGTCTGGTATCGTCTGGTCAAGTCTGGTATCGTCTGGCCAGTCTGGTATCGTCTGGTCAAGTCTGGTATCGTCTGGTCAAGTCTGGTATCGTCTGGTCAAGTCTGGTATCGTCTGGTCCAGTCTGGTATCGTCTGGTCAAGTCTGGCATCGGTCTGGTCAAGTCTGGTATCGTCTGGTCAAGTCTGGTATCGTCTGGTCAAGTCTGGTATCGTCTGGTCAAGTCTGGTATCGTCTGGTCAAGTCTGGTATCGTCTGGTCCAGTCTGGCATCGGCTGGTCAAGTCTGGTATCGTCTGGTCAAGTCTGGTATCGGCTGGTCAAGTCTGGTATCGTCTGGTCAAGTCTGGTATCGTCGGTAGTCTGGTATCGTCTGGTCAAGTCTGGTATCGTCAGGTCAAGTCTGATTACTGGCCAGTGTGCCAGCGGTTGTTCACCCAGTCCTAAGTCTAACTCATGAAATTGCATCAATTTCAAGCCAAATTGTCCCTATTTATGTAAGTCTGAACTAACACTTTTGAAACCGCGAGACATAACTATGTTGAGGTGGTCATTAAGGGCCTCTCCTGTACTAGTTACAAGTCTTCATGCAGGTTAGCGTTCAATCCCTCGACGGTCAAAGTGGCTGGATACCATTCTTTCCTTCGTCCTATCCCCAAATACCTATCTTGATATACCTTCCAAGTGCTATGTAGTCGAAATAATTTAGGGTTTTCTTCTGATAATTATCTTACATTCATTCTGGCATTAAAGAGGCAGCACCAAACTCAGTGAATGCGAAAATGCAGAATAAATTGAGCTCTAAAACCATATCCAAAATGCAGATTGAACAACAAATAAATGAAATGATATGAAGGAACTCCTGATAATTGTACTCACAGGAGTCAAAGTGTTTAGCAATGATAATCGGCATTAGAGGATATAGAAACTGGTCCTTTTACCACGTACGATCAAGAATCACTTAAGTCTTCTTCAGTAGAAGTTTAAGGACAATAAACAATGTTTAGTAGAACAATTAAGAAAATAAACAAAGGACAATTATATTTAGAAAAGATTATATTTTATTTTATTAAAATAGAGTGGTAGATGGTTAATGAGGAGCCAAGTCTGAAGAAATATATTATCCGGTATCTGCAATCTTCCCAAACGTTTATGACAATGTAATTACAAAACGATAATATCAAACTGGTAATGACAAATTAGTAATTTTCAAATTGGCATCGACAAATTTGCTAACATGAAATGGGGATCCACAAACTTGTTACCATAAATTGGGATCAACAAATCACGAATAGAATATTCCATACAAAACACTCAACAATCAACGTTATATTGAATACATGCCGATGATACTATTGTTAAACACATTTAATGATTTGTTTTTTATTCACTGTGCAGGATGTTTGTTCAAATTAGTTGAATTAGTTAGGAGAACCATAAACATGTTTTATACACAGACTGAAGCACACGATTAAATATATATAAAGGTTTACTACTCCCAGAACCCATCAACCAGGTATCAACCAGGTATCAACCAGGTATCAACCAGGTATCAACCAGGTCCAGATGGGATCCTGGACGGGTCTAAATGGATAGGTTGGGATACTTGTTTCCGCCACGTTGTTGTGACACTGAAGTTAAGAGATAAGACGCTTGGGTTAGCCTCATCCAACTTTGCACGGTGATTACTCAAGGGTAGGTGATCAACATTGGTGGGTGTGATCATTCTTTCTCATTTTGTTGTTTTTTGTCTGTTAGTCCGTGTCATCTTCATTTCTTTGTCAATCCTATTCTCTCTCTTCCCTTGTCTGTGTAATTCTTACCCTGTCTTCTCATTCTCTTACCCTGCTTCTCCTTCTCTTCCGCCTTCTCTGTCCATCTCCTACTTCCATTTCACTCTCATACCGTCATCCATCCTTTACCTAACCCTCCCTTCCTTTTCCTGCCTTCATTTTACTACCCATCCAAACATCCCTCAACACTTCTCGTCCTTCCCTACCTTGCCTTGCCCTCTCTTGCCCCATGGCCTCGTGTCCTCAGCTCTGCCCTGCTTTCCTTGCCCTTGCCTATTCTCCCTTACCCTCCATTGCCTTCCTCTGCCCTGCCCCTACTATCCCCTTCGCCCTCCCCACTGCCCACCGTGGCCTACCTCGTCCATGAGGCGCTCCATCTTAGCCTGCTGGTTGAGGTGTTCCCTGGAGGTGCCCAAGAACTTGTCTCTCATGGCCTCCCGCTCCACCTCCGTCCGGTCCTTCTCGCGTCGCAGCTTCTCGTTGATCTGTCTCAGCTTGGCGTGAGCTTCCCGTAGCTCCAGCAGGTCTCGCTGCAGCTGTAAGGGCCACAGACACTTCTTATTTTGGGATTATCAGAATACCATCTTAAATTGGAATGAGGCGAGTCTTGTCAAGGGATTACTATTGACAGGATACCATCTTAAGTTAGAGTGAGACGACTCTTACTTTGACAGGAATACTATTGACAGGATACCATCTTAAGTTAGAGTGAGACGACTCTTACTTTGACAGGAATACTATTGACAGGATACCATCTTAAGTTAGAGTGAGACAAATCTTACTTTGACAGGAATACTATTGACAGGATACCATCTTAAACTGGGACTGTAAAATGAGAGACAGCATCAGCAGGAAGGGGAATTAATAATAATATCTTGAATACACATTAAAGGTAATACTCTTTGGAAATACAAAATCTATCCTGAGGATTGGTTATAGTATTATTTAATGACGTCCAATCATTAGATTGGGGGAAATATTCTCGTCTGAGAATATTTATTGACACTGAGTATGAATATTCTCTATTGACAAAACAGAGACACTATTGAATATTCCCAGACACTGAGAATAAATATTCAGTGTCTGGGATGATCCCGGACGCAGGTTCGAATCCTCGTCACGGCCCTTGTGGATTTATTTATTCTCGTCTGTTTTCACTAAGACTCCGCCAGCAAGTGCGGAGGATAATTAGCACTGTAAACACACCAGAGTGATCACGTGAGGTGAATATTTCTCATGTGTCCTTCTCACCCCCTCCTCTGTCTCTCCTGTATCCCATCTAAGCTGTACTTGCCTTCTGTAATGTTCCTAACTCATACTTACCTCCAGCTGTACTCTTCTTAACCTATTCTCACCCTAACTGAACCTGTACCTGCCGCCTGTACCCTCCCTGAACCTGTACCTACCGCCTGTACCTTCCCTGAACCTGTACCTACCGTCTGTACCCCTCCCTGAACCTGTACCTACCGTCTGTACCCTCCCTGAACCTGCACCTACCGTCTGTACCCTCCCTGAACCTGTACTTACCGTCTGTACCCTCCCTGAACCTGTACCTACCGTCTGTACCCTCCCTGAACCTGTACCTACCGTCTGTACCCTCCCTGAACCTGTACCTACCGTCTGTACCCTCCCTGAACCTGTACCTACCGTCTGTACCCTCCCTGAACCTGTACTTACCGTCTGTACCCTCCCTGAACCTGTACCTACCGTCTGTACCCTCCCTGAACCTGTACCTACCGTCTGTACCCTCCCTGAACCTGTACCAACCGCCTGTACCCCTCCCTGAACCTGTACCAACCGCCTGTACCCTCCCTGAACCTGTACCTACCGTCTGTACCCTCCTTGAACCTGTTCTTACCTCATGTACTTTAGACTTGGTGTCTGTAGTTTCCTGTCCCACTGTCTTCTTGAGCTGGTCGATCTTCCTCTTGGCCTCCAGTCGCTCCAGGTCCCGCTCTCGCTCCACCTCGTACAGCGTCTGTGGAATGGCAACCCTCCGGTAAGTCTAGGAACTCACCGTCGCAACCCTCCGGTAAGTCTAGGAACTCACCGTCGCAACCCTCCAGTAAGTCTAGGAACTCACCGTCGCAACCCTCCAGTAAGTCTAGGAACTCACCGTCGCAACCCTCCAGTAAGTCTAGGAACTCACCGTCGCAACCCTCCGGTAAGTCTAGGAACTCACCGTCGCAACCCTCCGGTAAGTCTAGGAACTCACCGTCGCAACCCTCCGGTAAGTCTAGGAACTCACCGTCGCAACCCTCCAGTAAGTCTAGGAACTCACCGTCGCAACCCTCCGGTAAGTCTAGGAACTCACCGTCGCAACCCTCCAGTAAGTCTAGGAACTCACCGTCGCAACCCTCCGGTAAGTCTAGGAACTCACCGTCGCAACCCTCCAGTAAGTCTAGGAACTCACCGTCGCAACCCTCCGGTAAGTCTAGGAACTCACCGTCGCAACCCTCCGGTAAGTCTAGGAACTCACCGTCGCAACCCTCGGTAAGTCTAAGAACTCACCGTCGCAACCCTCCGGTAAGTCTAAGAACTCACCGTCGCAACCCTCCGGTAAGTCTAGGAACTCACCGTCGCAACCCTCCAGTAAGTCTAGGAACTCACCGTCGCAACCCTCCGGTAAGTCTAAGAACTCACCGTCGCAACCCTCCGGTAAGTCTAAGAACTCACCGTCGCAAGTTATAAACTGATAGGTACTCGCTACATATTTTTAATAACTAAGTACTCGCACTAGAGTCTTTACCTTCCTTTACCTTCACGCCTTTTACCTCTACCTTCACTCTGTGTTATTTGAGTGACAAAAATGTTAGCTTCACTCTTCTCTATTCTAAAACAAATAAAAGTTTCGCCTTTGTGTCGACAGATTGGGCGAATTTAGCATAATATTTTGGCTAACGTGGCATAAAATATTGTCACTATTATAGCGAGTTTTCGCTTCTTGACGCTGGGCCTATGGGCCAAAACACACCAATATACTGGAACAGATTTTGAGTCGTAACGTATAAGCAACTCCTTGTGCTCATCTTGGGACCATCTGTACTCATCTTGGCTCCATCTGTACTCATCTGGACCATCTGTACTCATCTTGGCCCCATCTGTACTCATCTTGGACCATCTGTACTCATCTTGGACCATCTGTACTCATCTTGGCTCCATCTGTACTCATCTTGGACCATCTGTACTCATCTTGGCCCCATCTGTACTCATCTTGGACCATCTGTACTCATCTTGGCTCCATCTGTCTGGTTATTCATGGAGGATGCAATCCATAATGTAATCACAGTACCCAAGAGGTAAGGATTCATCAAATATTTACAGAATCACTAACGAAACCTATATATCTTTCCGTAATCATGCTGGCTTTGTTTACATTTATGAACAAGGAAGCTTCAATACACACAGAAATCATAATAGCGTGATGGATCAAATGAACAAATCCACAAGGGCCGTGACGAGGATTCGACCTACGTCCGAGAGCATCCCCAGACGCTGCCTTAATCGACTGAGCTACGACATGGTCAGAAGAATTGAAACCAGAAGTTCTACTGAACTTACTTGGATCCTGCAGCCTCTCCAAACTTCACAACAGTTTATTATTGTTATACAAAAGGACTAAGTGTTTCGGAGCTCCTAAACTGTTTATTAAATGCAAAAATCGCAATTATTGTGGAAAGATATACAGGTTTCGTAAATGAAAAAGCTTGATGAATCCGGCCCTGATCCTTAATCCTTCCAATCCTTGATTCGTTCGGGTAAGAAATACCTGTTTGAGTTGACCAGACCACACACTAGAAAGTGAATGGACGACGACGTTTCGGTTCGTCCTGGACCATTCTCAAGTCGACTGTGTCGATTACAATACCTGTCTAAGATCCTTAGCGAGGGTGGCCGTCTCCTGGATGAGTCGCTGTTGTTCTTCTCTTTCCTTCTGCCAGTTGAGTTCGAGTCGAGTCCTGAGGCGGGAACTCGTCTGCTTCCTCCCCCAAGGAGGCGATCTTCTTCGTACTGCAAAACCCAAGAAAGTTACCAGTGTGGCTTACCTCAAAATACTTTTATATTTAAAGGAGNCGACAACCACACACCCCAGCACCCACCAGAGGCACGTCATACCTCATTCCCTCACCACGAGTCATTACTCACCACCCACCATACTCACCGATGCTGTGTCAGAGTCATATTTGCCAGATGAGGTCTTGGCTCCGCCTGCACGGTCCATACTGCAACAACAAGAACATTGCAATAGTGACGGTGAAACCGGAGACGAATTGTGGATAATGATGCATGGAGCCCCGCGGTCACTACGGGACATGGAGAGAAAATGGGACATAGATGGAGAATGGGGACGAGGGATAGGACACGGAGAGAGAAAAATGGAGGAATGGACAAATGAGACAGAAGAGGTGGTGTAAGGGATAGAGAAGCTCGTGGAAAAGGGAATGAAGGGGGGACTGGAAAAGGTGAAGGGTTGTGTGAACTGGTATATATAGGTCAGGGAGAGAGAATAGGTCTCATGCCATGAGTAAACGGAGAAGGACAGAATATTAGGTAGGATATGAGGAGCTAAGAATATCGTCCCCCTTGTCATATATGTTATGGAAGTATACCATGGGAGTATGTCATGGGTGACGACGCATTCCACTTCAAGCTTGCGTGTGCTACTAGCAAAGAGGACGCGCTAGAGATCCTAACTCACCCTCTAAATAGAACAAAAAGATAACATTGAGCGCTAAAATTGAAGTCGGAGGACGAAGATAACTCAACCTTGGGATAGGGGGAAGGCAACACAGAATTAAATGATCCAGATACGATAGACGAATCTGTCATGGGAAGATTGGTTGCTTCAGCAAGGGGGAGGTATAGGGGGGGGGGAGGGTGTTAAGGGGGCAGTGATTGAGGGGGGGAATGAGGGATAGGAAGGGCGGTGTAAGGGGTCGAACAGGGAATCAACATATGAGAGAGAAAGAAGACAGTGAATGAGGAAATAAACAACAAAGTTAGAACACATTCAAAAGGGATTATAGGTTGTTGACCAGACCACACACTAGAAGGTGAAGCGACGACGACGTTTCGGTCCGTCCTGGACCATTCTCAAGTCGTTGACTTTGGTCAACATACTTTAGCCACGTTATTGTGACTCATCGCCTGCATAGGGATTATAGGGCTATGTTGTGGCACTCTGCACGAGCAGTTGTGTAGTGACTCCTTTATGTTACCCTATGATAAGGGGGAAGTTAGAATACCACAAACTAGTCTTTGGGGGGAGTGGCCATAGACGCCACCTAGCGACCTAGCACTACCTAGGTGTTATAGAACCTAGCACCTAGGTGCTACCTCAGTTGTGGCAGAGTTCGGCGCTGGCCACGGAACAGATAACAAAAAGCACTCCACCTAGGCGACAAAAACCTCCAAAAACAAAGGAGAGGCAACGCGCCGTAAAATGGAACAACAGGTTGATTGATTGATTGAGTGTGGACCATATGTCGCCGCAGCCGCCCCGAGGACACTGCTCCCTGGAATAGTGTGCGTGTGTGTGTGTGTGGGCAGCAGCCAGGGTCATGTGCAATAAGCGGAAATCTGTGCAACAATGCGAGCCCTTACACGAGGTGCGACACATTGCGCTTCGCGGAATGCGCAGCCAAGTCTCTTTCCTCGAACCTTGGCGACCAACCATTCCCCCTGATTTGTCGTTCCGTAAAAAGAAAAACAAAACCTAACCTAACCTACACACCCAAGCAACTCACCTAACCTAACCTAGGAACCCAAGCACCCACCTAACCTAACCTACGAACCCAAACAAATGTTGTTGATTTGTGGAACCAATTACCGCGTAACGTGGTGGAGGTGGGGTCCCTCGATTGTTTCAAGCGCGGGTTGGACATGTATATGAGTGGGATTGGGTGGTTATAGATAGGAGCTGCCTCGTATGGGCCAATAGGCCTTCTGCAGTTACCTTTGTTCTTATGTTCTTGAACAATCCAGCCAACCTATCGAATCTAGGGCATAGAAAACGTTAATATTTATGAGCCTTTATTAATAGGCTGCATTTGTAACGTTGGTTGCTCTAAACCTAAGCATCTATTAGCTGAGATGACGGGGAGTATCCTAGACAGTGATTCCCGTCTACGTGGCTTTCATTTCTGTCTTTTTGTGTAATTGTGGTCCTCAAGTCCTCTGTCTACCAGTGTTGGGTCATTATCATTTCGTATAATTGATTTATTTAAATGACTATGTCTCTCGGCTTCGAGTGAAACAGTGTTGGAATTTCCAGGTGTGAATTCAGGAACGTCTTGACTTTAGCATTGTTTTCAACCATTTGCGAAACCTTTACATCTTTCATCAGTCAAGACGTCCTTGTTTACATTTATTAAAAAGTTTATGATCTCTGAAGCACCAAGAGTCTGTTTATAGCAATTTATTAACTTGATTTGTGAAGTTTTGTCAAGTTTCCAAGCTCGTAAATTGTGAAATACAAATAAAGTCGCAATGATTTATGAAAGGATGTTCAGGCTTCGTAAGTTGCTGCGTAAATGCTTGATGAATCTTGGGTTACGTGAGTGGGTCATCCATTTTGTGCTGACGAGGAGTCACAGTAACGTGGCTGAAGTATGTTGACCAGACCACACACTAGAAGGTGAAGGGACGGCGATGACGTTTCGGTCCGTCCCGGACCATTCACAATCGACTTGAGAATGGTCCAGGACGGACCGTACGAAGCTATAAGATGCTTATTTTAAAATACTAAGTAGGTTAGGTAAGGTCGGTGTTTTCTATGAAGCTTTTCAAGGGAAACTATTATGTTAAGTATGTTACCTATGCTCGTATAACGTCGTCGTCCCTTCATTTTCTAGTGTGTGGTTTGGTCAACATACATTTTGTCTTTGTCCTGGTAGTGCTGGTGTTGGGAGCAGGACAAGAGCAACCCCAGTATTCATAACTGGCGCAATATACGTGATGGGACAGCTTGATAATGCCCATGTCGTCCACCATTAGGATTGATCACTGCAATTTTTGCCTCGTGTCGTGGGCTGGACATTGGCTCTCTAAAGAGGCAGGAAAGGATGACAGGGTTAATTCTGGGCGCTGGGGAACCGTCGTTATGAATAGGGATTAAGATAGCTTATTTTGCATTGCCTAGAGAGCGAAGAGTGGGAGGGGGACATGATTGAGGATGAAAGGTTATAACTTGATGGATATTGGAGAAAGTGGTCTTGGGAGACGGAGTGGATTGGGAATGCCTTGTGGGTGACATAGTGAACGTGATGTACATAAGAACATACATACAACATAAGAACAAGGTAACTGCAGAAGGCCTATTGGCCCATACGAAGAAGTAATGGGCCAATAGGCCCATGCTATGGGCCTATTGGTATGTATGGCCAATTCCAAAATTGAAAGAAGGGGACAGCCTGCCCCATATGTAGCTTGGCTTGTACACGTATGTGGGCAGGCTGTCACCTTCTTTCAATTTGACATTACGTAAAAAAGTGCTACTGTCTCCTATAACCAGGAACGTATGAGCCCACTGTCAGCTGAACATTGTCAACGTCTTCTCTTGGACCAGCCACTTGGGCTGGACGGTAGAGCGACGGTCTCGCTCTATGCAGGTCGGCGTTCAATCCCCGACCGCCCAAGTGGTTATGGGCACTGTTCCTTCCCTCCGTCCTCATATCGCAGGCTCTTGGCCTCATAACCCTTCCAAGTGCTATGTATAGTTCGATAGAGCTCTCCCCTCATAATAACATGATTTAGCATGCTACCTAACAAGAAGCACGCCCTCACAGAGCTTGACTCACAGAGCTTGACTCACAGAGCTTGACTCACAGAGCTGACTCACAGCCCTCACAGAGCTTGACTCACAGAGCTTGACTCACAGCCCTCACAGAGCTTGACTCACAGAGCTTGACTCACAGCCCTCACAGAGCTTGACTCACAGAGCTTGACTCACAGCCCTCACAGAGCTTGACTCACAGAGCTTGACTCACAGCCCTCACAGCCTCACTTTTGCGCTACGATAATCTATTCATGTTAAATTGTCCCGATTTTATTTAATGTTTCTGGAAAGTGAAGAATAGGAAGGAATATAATTGAAGCATTCACACTGATGAAATGATATATGAAGATGATTAATTATAATGTGCTATATATATATATATATATAAACACAAAATAGAATACCTTTTGACCTTTAATAACACCTTAAAATAGAATACCTACCCTGACCTTTTTGGTCGTTTAATTGCTTTTAAGCGTAGGTTAGATAAATATATGAGTAATTGTGATTGAATATAAAATAGGAACTGCCTTGCATGGGTTGCAATCTTACCTCTGGGATCTAGAAGGGGGTCCAATCTTGAAGAAACCTTTTAACCGCCCTTTACCTTACTTTCTTTCTCAAACTCTGTGGGAATGTCGCTACCCGAGCCGCCCATCCCGACGCCCATGGCCTGCCACACACACCCACAGAGGAGAAAGATTAGTTAACGGGCAGTAGAACCGTTTTGGCTTGCAGGCCAACAGCTGGAGGTCACCTCCACGAGGGTAAATTCGTCTATTTAATTATTTATGTCATTAATTGTCGGTGATTGTTATAGATAATTGTTATGGCAAGAGGATAGAAATAAGGTTTTAAATATATCAACACAAAATTGTATTTGAAGCAATGGATATATATATTTGATAAGTTTACATTCAGGCAAGACCTGGGTAAATACTGGTTTGGAAACATGGTTGTTGATTTATGGAACAAATTAGCTGATAACATAATAGGCGTGGGGTCCCCTGGATTGTTTCAAGTGTAGGTTAGACATATATATATATATATATCTATATATATATATATATATATATATATATAGAGGAGAGAGAGAGAGGAGAGAGAGAGAGAGAGAGAGAGAGTTTAGGTATATATGAATAGGAGTTACCTCGTTTGGGCCTATAGGAGCTGTCTCGTATGGGCAAAATATTTCCTTAATTCTTATGTTATATGTTATAAGTTCTTACAGACAGAACGCCATCTACCACAGCGTTTCTCAACCTCGTTATGAACAATGGCGAGGTTGTTCGATCCTCAACTTCGTTATCAACAACGTGTTCTATCATTAACCTTCATAATTACAACGTGTTACGCGTTCATATTATTACTATATATAAAATATCTTCCAAACTGTTTACTCAACATTCTAAGTTTGTTCCTATAAGTTTAGCCAATTATAACCAATAGGAGCTGCCTCTCTAACACTGTAACATGATACATGTGGCTGTACACCTGTTCGCTCCAGCCTTAACTGTCCACTACACTACACTACACTACACTACACTACACTACACTACACTACACCTTTGCACCCCAGCTTCAGGTGTACACCTTTGCACTCTCGTCGCATCAGTAATGATTTACACGTCAATGTCGAATAAAAATTCCGAATGTAAAATAATATTAAAATTTTGTTATCATTCTTAGATAACGTCACTACTTTCGTGAAAAAGTTGAGCTTTATCTCTGCATGCTTGCATGGCCTGCAGTTATTTAATTTGCGAGTATAATATGTAAATATTATCAGTTGAAGAGCGGGAGGAGAACACAGATTTCTCTATTCTGAAGCACGAGAGTCCTCGATATTGCGGCCAGGTGCCTCTATACTGCGGCCAGGTGCCTCTATACTGCGGCTAGGTGCCTCGATACTGCGGCCAGGTGCCTCTATACTGCGGCCAGGTGCTTCTATACTGCGGCTAGATGCCTCTATACTGCGGCCAGGTGCCTCTATACTGCGGCCAGGTGCCTCTATTCTGCGGCCAGGTGCCTCTATACTGCGGCCAGGTGCCTCTATACTGAACATCAGCTACCTACGTACTCTAGGAAGAAGCTGAATTAGTGATGTCTCTCAGGTTAGACTTAGACAAGAATTCCAAAGCTGCTCCAGAACTGCTCCAGAACTGCTCCAGAGTGCTCCCGAGGTGCTCTATCACTCAAGAGACTCTTCTACACACCTGGGGATGTGTACCAAGATACAACAGAGCAGTATATGGAAGCCGTACACTGTTGACAGACTAATAATGACCCAAGCGAGCTTTACAATGATGAGAGAAGACCTGTTGGTGGCGTTGATGCGCGGCGCGCCACAAGCTCAGCATCTCGCGTCAGCACTCAAGGGGATAACATGGGATTTAAGGAGACTCCGGAAGGCTTATTGACCCATACGTGACGGCTTTCATTAGTCTACAAGAGGCAGCTCTTATTGGCCCATTCGAGACAGCTTTTAGTGATATCCGCGGTTCAGTGTCCCGCCCACGCCCGCGCCCACTGCCACCTACCTTCACGCCCGCGCCCACTGCCACCTACCTTCACGCCCGCGCCCACTATGGAGCCGCCTGTGGAGGATTCCTCGATAGAGCGCGACTTTGTAAGCTTGGAGATCATGCCTTTCACACCCTTTTTCTTCTTATCCACCAAGACATCCAGGTCGCTGGTCTGGGATCCCGTTGAGATCCTGCAAGATGGCAGAAAATGTTGAGACCAGATTGCAATATACGAAAAGGGGTTTCCCATTCTATTTCTCATCCCCTATCTTTCTCAAGGGGTTTATAACTCTCTATGGTAAGATAATTATTAGTAAATGATGAAGCACTTGGAAGGGATACGAGGGTGAAGGGAAGGAACAGTTTCCGAGCTCTTGGGCCTTCGGGGATCGAGCGCAGACTTGCGACAGTGTTCTACAGTGTCCCATGGCTTGGGAACACCACAGTGTCGCTATCTTGGGACTTTATGATAATGATTACTCATTCTCCGAAGTCTGTGTCATTCCTTCTCACTAATCTTGACAGCTTCTAGTAGCTGTCAAGATTAGGAACAGAAGTCACTAATCTTCACTTCTTCTTCCTTTGTTTTGTTTGCTACACAGCTTCCTAGCTTCCTCTACTCCCCCACCCAGCCTCTCACCAATCCTTCTCCATCCTCTTCCCATTCAATCATCATCTTTGTCAACCTATTCTCTGCTCTTCATACTCACTATATACACTACTACTCATTTATTCTCAACTCTAACCCATCCGCCTCTATTCTTGCCAATTTGATCAGCCACTTACCTAAATAAAAGATCTTTTAATTAGTTAATCGCTTTTCGTTCCCTCTAAAATCTCCTAGCTACTTTTCGTGCTCTCTTAAAGCCTCCAAGGAAACATTTCACGCCCTCTCAAACCTCCTAGCAACTTGCAACTTCACTCAATACTCCACAATTCCCTCCGCACTCTCACACAATCAATATACTACACTCCATGTCTGCGTTGCCCCTCCCCCCCCCCCCGTCATCTCTGGAGGCGGGGAGCCACCTACCTCTCGACGGAGAGCTACCTACCTCTCGAGGGAGAGCCCCTACCTGTCGAAGGAGAGCCGCCTACCTGTCGAGGGAGAGCTACCTACCTCTCGAGGGAGAGCTACCTACCTCTCGAGGGAGAGCCACCTACCTGTCGAGGAGAGCCGCCTACCTGTCGAGGGAGAGCTACCTACCTCTCGAGGGAGAGCTACCTATCTCTCGAGGGAGAGCTACCTATCTCTCGAGAGAGAGCTACTTACCTCTCGAGGGAGAGCCACCTACCTGTCGAGGGAGATATCTCTGTCGTACTTGGCTTTGCGCATGTCGTCCGTCATTGTAGAGTCTATGCTGGTGGTGCTGCCCGCGTCCGTCGACACCCATATTTTGTTCTGTAAGGACAAGACACAAGCACTTACACACTCACGACGGAAGCACGTGCAAGGGACGCGCCTACAAGGACACACTAACGAGCTTAGCGCCATCATTAACGCCAATCATCAGGAGATAATAACATAAAGGGACAAATGTGCCCAAGTTAATAGTTTGACTTAACCGTAACATAAATATCTATGGGAAATTTATCTGCCAATAAAAAAATTAACATAATTTTAATCAGATTTGATAATGTTTATACCAATAAAATGGAATATCAGAAGATGAGGAATGACTGTCGTTCTCTCAATGTCCAAAGTAGACCAGTCACTCGAGGTATTACCCCAATTTCCTAACATTAAAAATGGGGTTATGAGTGCATTATCCAGTTTGGACTGGCCAGAGTGCCACATATTCTGAGAGAGACGGAAGGGGGGGGAGAGAGAGAGAGGGAAAGAGAGATGGGGAGAAGGATAGAGGGAGGGAGAGAGGGAGGGAGAGAGGAAGGAGGGAGGGATAGAGAGAGAGAGAGAGAGGGAGGGGGGAGGAAGGACATAGGGAGAGAAGGACAGAGGGGAGAGAGGGAGGGAGAGAGAGAGAGAGGGGGGGAGAGAGGGAGGGAGAGAGAGATTCAGAGACCCAAGTCCCTCATCTAGTGTGTGTGTGTGTGTGTGCTCGCTTACACAACTAACACACCTTTACTAACACACACACACTCACCTTGTCCTCGGCCATCTGGTGGTCCAGAGACTGAGTTCTTTCGGTACAAAGTTGACCTCTGGCTCTTGGTCCCTGGCTTGTGTAGGGTGCCTCGCTGCTGGCTTCTGGGTCGCAGAGGAAGCCCCTCGTCCTCACTGTCCATATCTGAGAGCGCCCTAACAATGAGGAAGGTAGTTAGTATATCGCCTTACCAAGCACTTAATGTCTGTATTGGGATTGTTGACCAAACCACACACTAGAAAGTGAAGAGACGACGACGTTTCGGTCCGTCCTGGACCATTCTCAAGTCGATCTCTCGATTCTCACATCTCAGTCGATCAAGTCCATTCTCACAATGGACTTGAGAATGGTCCAGGACGGACCGAAACGTCGTCGTCCCTTCACCTTCTAGTGTGTGGTCTGGTCAACATATTTCAACCACGTTATTATGACTCCTCTTCTACTGGGATTGTTACATCTAGATTATCCAAGTGCCACCAAATAAGACAGTGACTTTACCACGGGTATACACCAGCATGTATACTAATGATCTAAATATGGTATACTCGATATATAAGCTGCTAGACTCACCTCCTGAAGGAGGGCGCTCTTCTGAGTCTGTCCTTGTCGTCAGAGAGGTTCATCATTCTCTTCAGCTCCTCCATGTTCCTACACGCCTTCTTCAGAGACTCCGTGAACTCCTCCTTGGTTCTGGGCTTGGCGTCTCCGGCTGCAACACACACACTACGTTTATTTCCATGGGAATAAACAGTTTTTGTTGATAGCAACAATTATAAACCCAATTTATAATCATCAATTTCACTGATGTTAATAAACATGTTGTTATCAACAATGTACCACAGATCAGTTGGGGCCAACACACACACACAATGATTCCAGACAAGCATAAACAGCGCGAGGCAAGACAGATAGAGAGAAGTAATAGAGACGAGGAATCACAATAACGTGGCTGAAGTATATTGCCCAAACCACACACTAGAAAGTGAGGGGACGACGACGACGTTTCGGTCCGTCCTGGACCATTCTCAAGTCGATTGTGAGAATGGACTTGATCGACTGAGATGTGCGAATGGAGAAATCGACTTGAGAATGGTCCAGGACGGACCGAAACGTCGTCGTCCCTTCACCTTCTAGTGTGTGGTCTGGTCAACAGAGAGAATCAATGTTGTTTGGTAGAGAGAGACAAAGATTGGACTCACGGAGTTTAGTAAGAGATCCGTCTTTGCCATCTATACCTTCGCCCAGCACCAGGGGAGCAAGATCCTTCACTTTCTTCATCTGGAAGGCAAGAACAACACACAATCAAAAGATATTACATATAACTCAACAGACCTTGAAACAATTTTATTTCTCGTAAATTGGATGCATAAGTCTCTTACCATTCTCTCTAATCATGGTACAAATTGACTAAAGGAAGAGCAAATGAACAGATAATTGTAGACAAGGACAGATAATTATGGACAAGCATGTGTGTGGATTATGGACAAACACGTGTGTGGATTATGGACAAACACGTGTGTGGATTATGGATAAGCACGTGTGTGGATTATGAACAGGCACGTGTGTGGATTATAGACAAACACGTGTGTGGATTATGGATAAGCACGTGTGTGGATTATGGACAGGCACGTGTGTGGATTATAGACAAACACGTGTGTGGATTATAGACAAACACGTGTGTGGATTATGGACAAACACGTGTGTGGATTATAGACAAGCACGTGTGTGGATTTTAACACTGACCTTTGTTAAGCTACTGCATTTGCTGTGGCTTAACACGGGTCAATAAAATTTATACGTATAAATGTATGAATGGAGAGAGAGAGAGAGAGAGAGAGAGAGAGAGAGAGAGAGAGAGAGAGACACACACAGGCAGACAGACAGCCAAGCAATTAGGCAGACAGACAGACAGTCAGTGACAGACAGATACCAACCAGCAAACCATGTAGACTGATGACTGTACTCAACTGTTAATACTCACACGAGTTCCCTTCGGAAAAGAGTGAACCTGCTTATGACAACTGTCAAAAACTGCTCTCGAAAATCGCTTGAAAATTTTGTTGTGGAGAAATCCTTTGATGACAGTAGGGCGAGGGGCGTCTAGCGAGTGACTGAACTCTCAAAAGGGACGGTGAATCCTGTCATTTAGGGACGTCAGAAAATACAGGTAATGGTGGCAAGGATTCGAGGTGGACATCCTGGCGACTCTCCACAACAAGTGCAAGAGGACACCCCCTGGTTGGGACTCCACCATCACAAAGGAACACATTGGGGACTCCACAGGCATATTGGGACATCCTGAGGATTCCACAATCACAAAGGGACTCCATAGAAGAAGAGGGAGGTCAGGAGTTTTACTCTATACACAAAATATGAAACGATTCTCATACCTATAAGACTAATAATGATACATTTCGCTGAGTAATTGATCTGGTCAAGTCTGGTATCGTCTGGTCAAGTCTGGTATCGTCTGGTCCAGTCTGGTATCGTCTGGTCAAGTCTGGTATCGTCTGGTCCAGTCTGGCATCGGCTGGTCAAGTCTGGTATCGTCTGGTCAAGTCTGGTATCGTCTGGTCAAGTCTGGTATCGTCTGGTCAAGTCTGGTATCGTCTGGTCAAGTCTGGTATCGTCTGGTCCAGTCTGGTATCGTCTGGTCAAGTCTGGTATCGTCTGGTCAAGTCTGGTATCGTCTGGTCCAGTCTGGCATCGGCTGGTCAAGTCTGGTATCGTCTGGTCAAGTCTGGTATCGGCTGGTCAAGTCTGGTATCGTCTGGTCAAGTCTGGTATCGTCAGGTCAAGTCTGATTACTGGCCAGTGTGCCAGCGGTTGTTCACCCAGTCCTAAGTCTAACTCATGAAATTGCATCAATTTCAAGCCAAATTGTCCCTATTTATGTAAGTCTGAACTAACACTTTTGAAACCGCGAGACATAACTATGTTGAGGTGGTCATTTAAGGGCCTCTCCTGTACTAGTTACAAGTCTTCATGCAGGTTAGCGTTCAATCCCTCGACGGTCCAAGTGGCTGGATACCATTCCTTTCCTTCGTCCTATCCCCAAATACCTATCTTGATATACCTTCCAAGTGCTATGTAGTCGAAATAATTTAGGGTTTTCTTCCTGATAATTATCTTACATTCATTCTGGCATTAAAGAGGCAGCACCAAACTCAGTGAATGCGAAAATGCAGAATAAATTGAGCTCTAAAACCATATTCAAAATGCAGATTGAACAACAAATAAATGAAATGATATGAAGGAACTCCTGATGAAATTGTACTCACAGGAGTCAAAGTGTTTAGCAATGATAATTCGGGCATTAGAGGGATATAGAAACTGGTCCTTTTACCACGTACGATCAAGAATCACTTAAGTCTTCTTCAGTAGAAGTTTAAGGACAATAAACAATGTTTAGTAGAACAATTAAGGAAAATAAACAAAGGACAATTATATTTAGAAAAGATTATATCTATTTTTATTAAAATAGAGTGGTAGATGGTTAATGAGGAGCCAAGTCTGAGGAAATATATTATCCGGTATCTGCAATCTTCCCAAACGTTTATGACAATGTAATTACAAAACGATAATATCAAACTGGTAATGACAAATTAGTAATTTTCAAATTGGCATCGACAAATTTGCTAACATGAAATGGGGATCCACAAACTTGTTACCATAAATTGGGATCAACAAATTGGTAATCACGAATAGAATATTCCATACAAAACACTCAACAATCAACGTTTATATTGAATACATGCCGATGATACTATTGTTAAACACATTTAATACTGATTTGTTTTTTATTCACTGTGCAGGATGTTTGTTCAAATTAGTTGAATTAGTTAGGAGAACCATAAACATGTTTTATACACAAGACTGAAGCACACGATTAATATATATATAAAGGTTTACTACTCCCAGAACCCCATCAACCAGGTATCAACCAGGTATCAACCAGGTATCAACCAGGTCCAGATGGGATCTTGAACGGGCCTAAATAGATAGGTTGGGATACTTGTTCCCGCCACGTTATTGTGACACTGAAGTTAAGAGATAAGACGCTTGGGTTAGCCTCATCCAACTTTGCACGGTGATTACTCAAGGGTAGGTGATCAACATTGGTGGGTGTGATCATTCTTTCTCATTTTTGTTGTTTTTTGTCTGTTAGTCCGTGTCATCGTCATTTCTTGTCAATCCTATTCTCTCTCTTCCCTTGTCCTGTGTAATTCCTTACCCTGTCTTCTCATTCTCTTACCCTGCATTCCCCCTCCTTCCTTTTCCCTTTCCTTCATTTTACTACC
>WNGS01163813.1:3798424-3813758 GCA_020271785.1 Procambarus virginalis | reverse complement strand
GATCACTTTGATAGCCCTCTCACTTACATATGTCACTCATGGCATTTCAAATTTTCCACCCTCTGGCAGTGCCTCCGTCTGGGTCGCCGTCGCTACGAGGGGACGGCAGGGGTGGTGGAGGAGGGCGAGTGGGTGGCAGCCACCTGTGTGTCGCCTCCGGCGCTGCCGCCTCCGGACATCACATTTTACGTCAACCAGAGGCCGGTGGGTACTGACATGGGGGGTGTCGTGGGCACTAGGGGGGAAAGAGAGCGAAGGGTGGACTGAGAGAGAGAGAGGAGGAGAGAGAGAGAGAGGAGAGAGAGAGAGGAGAGAGAGAGAGAGAGGAGGAGAGATGAGAGAGACGAGAGAGAGAGAGAGAGAGAAGAAGAGAGGCACAAGCCTGGAGGAGCTTGAAACGGCATCCCTCGGCTCATAACAGAAACATTCATAGACATCTTGTCGATAATGAAAGAAGTTCAGAAGTGGGCTATATCCAATGGGAATCCGAACTGGAAGAGAATTTGCATCTGGAAGGGTTGGATCTAAGGTCTGGCGGTCCCTGGTGAAGGATCGGAAGGGATAATCGTTGAGGACACAATCCTCCAATCCTTCGCGCCCGTTTGTTCAGTTCCTTTGCTTCTTACATGCCCAATTAAACCACGGATTCTTCTTTTGCTTCTCATTTTTTTCCTTTGGGGCCAGGAAAAACCTGTTTACTGCCACCTGACACTTTTGGGTGGCAAAGTCCATCATGTCTGCTGGTCTTAGTTCTGAGTTCTGTGTCCCATGATATTTCTAGTCGTAATTTTCTAATCTCCTGATAATTTCCTCTTCGATACGCCAGCCCTTTGTTTTCTAATATATATATATTTTTTTTTGAAGGGGGGGGGGAGGACTACCCTAACTCTACCAGGTACGTGTGTGTGTGTGTGTGTGTGTGTATGTGTTAGTGGTGTGGTGTGTGTGTGTGTATGTGTATATGTGTGTGTGTGTGTGTGGTGTGTGTGTTGTGTGTGTGTGTGTGGTGTGTGGTGTGGTGTGTGTGTGTTTGTGTGTGTGTGTACTCACTAGTTGTGCTTGCGAGGGTTGAGTTCTGGCTCTTGGTTCCCCCTGGGCTTGGTTTTGTGTACTCACCTAATTGCACTCACCTAATTGTGCTTGCGGGGTTGAGCTCTGGCTCTTTGGTCCCGCCTCTCAACCGTCAATCAACAGGTGTACAGGGTGTGTGTGTGTGTGTTAAGCAGCAAACAGGTGCAATAATCACTGACACTCTCCCTCTGTGCCACAGGTGGTGAAGGAGTTCATGTCAGCCGTGATGGTCCGGTCAACAGGGGATAAGAGAAAAGTCGTGTCTCGTTCAGTCGGATTCAGCGCCTATCGGCCGCTCTTCACCCGGGGCCACCTGGCCCTCGAGTGCCGCGTCACCATCGAAACACTCGTCTGGAGTGCCACACCGACCTCCTCCTCCAGGGATACGACCCTGCCCACGACGCTGCCAAGTCTGGACCAGCAACTGGTGGTGTGGAGGCTTGTGGCCCTTCTTGCTGCCTATCACCAGCACGCTTACTGTGGTGAAGGGTGGTGACTGTAGTGGGGGGTGGTGACTGTGGTGGGGAGTGGTGAGTGTGATGGGGGGTGGTGACTGTGGTGGGGGGGGTGGTGATTGTGTACACCCATCCTCACACCTACACTACGCCTCGTGTACACACTGAAAGTGTACACAGGACCGAGCATTTAGTCCCAAAACGAACAAACAGAAGTGATCATTGTCTGAAAACGGAAAAATTTGGTTGTAATGAACGGAAATGAATTCCAAAGTAACCTAGGACTAACCATTTATAACCTAGGCCTAACATGGACTAACCTAGCATAGACGAAACATTAATATCATCCACGGATATGTTTGTTTTAGGTTTAAGACATTCTAGGTTAGGCCGATATGGCTTCGTAGAGCCAATGATTACATATGACTTTTCGGTTGATTCGCCTTTATAGCATTGTGAATATAATGTCAAGCCCGGTCTCTCGATTTCCACAACGTAAGGAATCCAACGTTCTTACCTAACAAGAAACGTGTAACACCAAGCAACCCCCTAACCTACCTCAGTGATGTAAAGAAAACGAGGATTTCTGTAGGTAAGACTTGAAATTGATACTTTGGTTATCATTACTTGTCACAGTGTTGTAATAGATGACAGGACGGGTTGATATATAAAGCTTACACACACTGTTGCATACACCACCCTTTACTCACACACCTGTAAACACCTGCCTTGCTTGCATCGACAGATGACACATATGCTAGAGAAATCAAGATCATATATTAAGTGCACTTGCTTTCAGTGATTTAAAATATCGAATGGTTTCGATATTTTTTAAGCTGATGTTTCCTATGTAAAGATTAACACAACTCTTGCCTGCAAAGAACAATAAGCTATCCATTTAATATTGACTTTTATTGACACGTATTATCCAACATTTATGTATAACAAAGTAAGCATTAAATAATATTTACATAAAATTTGTTTTCACTCTTAACCCTTCACCTGATAAACAAATATATTTCTACTGAGTAAAATTTAACACCAAAAAAAAAGCTATCTGGGTCACTGGAGCCGGCAATGGTTATAACCATATAGATAATATAGCTCTCTTTTTGTCAAACCTTTTTTGTTAAATTTCAATATTGTGTTCTGGTTCAAGTGCAACAAGTCACATTATTTCCCTCCATGTGTGTGCCTCGTTTTCTGTGGCAGCATATTGTCATAATACTAATGAAACCCCAGAGAAAACGGAAGTGGCAGAGGTATAATGAGGTAATGAGTGACTTCAACCAGCGGGTGAATGCGAGTGACAATGGGGGCAGTTAAACCCAAACTATTGTTATACGTTTGCTGTGCTAGTAAGTTGAGGTCTGAGAAATGTGTTTGGTGATGACGGTCGATTAGTTGGGTGTGGATTGGTCGAAATGTTAGTGATTATTGGTCGACGTGTTGGATCGTCGGGCTGGGACGGGTCGACGTGTGGGATCGTCGGGCTGGGACTGGTCGACGTGTGGGATCGTCGGGCTGGGACGGGTCGACGTATGGGATCGTCGGGCTGGGACGGTCGACGTATGGGATCGTCGGGCTGGGACTGTCGACGTATGGGATCGTCGGGTGGGACTGGTCGACGTATGGGATCGTAGGGTGGGGACTGGTCGACGTATGGGATCGTCGGGCTGGGACGGGTCGACGTATGGGATCGTCGGGCTGGGACGGGTCGACGTATGGGATCGTCGGGCTGGGACTGGTCGACGTATGGGATCGTCGGGCTGGGACGGGTCGACGTATGGATCGTCGGGCTGGGACGGGTCGACGTATGGGATCGTCGGGTGGGAATGGTCGACGTGTGGGATCGTCGGGTGGGGGACTGGTCGACGTATGGGATCGTCGGGTGGGGACTGGTCGACGTATGGGATCGTCGGGTGGGGACTGGTCGGCGTGTGGGATCGTCCGGTGGGGGACTGGTCGACGTAGGGATCGTCGGGTGGGGACGGGTCGACGTATGGGATCGTCGGGCTGGGACGGGTCGACGTATGGGACGTCGTCGGGCTGGAACGGGTCGACGTATGCGATCGTCGGGCTGGAACGGGTCGACGTATGGGATCGTCGGGGGGATACCTTACCTTGAGGATACCTGAGTGCTTCCGGGGCTCATCGTCCCCGCGGCCCGGTCATCGACCAGGCCTCCTCCAGGGTGGGGACGGGTCGACGTATGGGATCGTCGGGCCGGGACTGGTCGACGTGTGGGATCGTCGGGTGGGGACATGTCGATGTGTCAGCGCAACTGATCAATTAACATTCTGAAAAAGTCGACGTTTACATTGTCGCGAACGCACTGACGTCCGTGATCCATAAACAGCGAAAAGGAATGTGAAATTACCTCGATTTGCGCTGACGATGACCCTCTTTGTTTATATCTGTCAGTTATATAATCTATTGAGTATATGACGTGCCTAGTGAAACTGGAAGCAAGAGTTGATATCCTACCTCAGCTCTCACTCTCTCTCTCTCTCTCTCTCCTTTTGTCTTCCAGTAAACACATTACAGAATCAAAACCTACTACTAATTCAAACATTTATACCTTAGATACACGAAGATACAAAATATGTCGAGAATATGACCGCATATCTTAATATAATCATAATAATTAATGTTAACAATCAGGAGCCAGACTTATCAAGCACTTACGCAAGTGTTTACGCACATCTGCATCTTTTCTTAATTGTTAGCGGCTTTGTTTACATTTATTAAAGTGTTTACGAGGCACGAAGCACCAGGAGGCTGTTTATTTTATAACAATAATAATATCTGATTGGGAAGTTTCCTTGCTGGTAAACTGTTTAAATATATAACTAAAGACATCAAAGATTGAGAAAAGATGAGTAAGTAGATGCTTGAAGAACTCTAACTCAGGGGAGAAATACATAGAGGTGTGTGCCCTCTGGAGTCCAAAATTAAGATGTTTACGAAAATGTAATAAAAATATACAGAAATGAGCCTATTTTGTAAGTGATTTGGCGAACAAACAGACTTTTATCTATGATGGACCATGCGATGTCTAACAGGCTTACTGTCCTCGACAACAGGAAGCCAATTTCGGTTTGTTCCTAAAGCATTTGCTGAATAATATATATTTGTTATCGATGTAATATTTCCGTTTTCTCTAACTACAATGACGCAACCTCGTGGGGTGACTCTTCTAATTATCAACTATTGTGAATGATTTCAGGAGCGTTTGAAGCAATGTATGTGGTTGGAGGCTGGGAAGATGGGGTGGTTCTTTGTGTGTGTGTGTGTGTGTGTGTGTGTGTGTGTGTGTGTGTGTGTGTGTGTGTGTGTGTGTGTGTGTGTGTGTGTACTCACCTATTTGTACTCACTTATTTGTGCTTGCGGGGTTGAGCTCTGGCTCTTTGGTCTCGTCTCTCAACTGTCAATCAACTGGTGTACAGGTTCCTGAGCCTACTGGGCTCTATCATATCTACATTTAAAACTGTGTATGGAGTCAGCCTCCACCACATTACTTCCTAATGCATTCCATCAGTTAACTACTCTGACACTGAAAAAGTTCCTTCTAACGTCTCTGTGGCTCATGTGGGTACTCTGTGTGTGTGTGTGTGTGTGTGTGTGTGTGTGTGTGTGTGTGTGTGTGTGTGTGTGTGTGTGTGTGTGTGTGTGCGTGTGTGTACTTTTTGTATTTACTATTTGTGTCTGCAGAATCGAGCTGTTAGCTCTTCGACTCCGCCTTTCTAACCAATCTGTTTTCCTCTATTATATCTACTACATATATGTCTCTAACACATACACACACACACACACACACACACACACACACACACACACACACACACACACACACACACACACACACACACACACACACACACACACACACACACACACACACACACACACACACACACACACACACACACACATACACACACACACACACACACACACACACACACACACACACACACACACACACACACACACACATACATCCCCAGGAGGCAGGCCATAGCAGCTGTCTATCTTCCCGGTACATACTTACTGCTAGGTGGACAGATGCATGAGGGTGAAAAAAAACTCTGTCCATTTGTTTCTGCCTCCACCGGGACTCGAACCCGGGTCCTTTGGCCTTCGACCCAAGAGCTCTGTCCACTCAGCCTCGAGGCCCCTTAATTTTGACCATCTGTAAAAATGGTCAAAATTAAGCATTTCAATGCCTAATTTTGACCATTTGAAATTTTGAAATGCAAAATCAATGCATTTGTTAATCTCGAATAATTATTTCCACGCGATAACGGGCTGAAATGTGTTTGGGAAGGTTGTGAAGAGATATCTTGGCCCCTCCGAAAAATTAATTTAATATTGGACTTCAAATCATTTAATAATAATGAGTCCCGACCTTTAAGTAGACAAAAATAAATCTACATTTTATCGAATTGAAAATATAATTACACACAGAAATCATAATAGTGTGATGCATCAATAAATCCACAAGGGTTTGATCGGAGTAAGGTCAGTAGAACTTCCGGTTACAATTCTTTTGACCATGTCGTAGCTCAGTGGATTAAGGCAGCGTCTGGGATCCTCTCGGACGCAGGTTCGAACCGTCGTCACGGCCCTTGTGAATTTGTTCATTGAAAATATAACTGTTTACATATATTTACTTGCATATTTGTCTCCCTGGCTGGTGTTTACAAAGGAGCGTGACGGAGGGGTGTGGGAGCGTGACGGAGGGGTGTGGGAGCGTGACGGAGCGGTGTGGGAGCGTTGCTCCGAGGCAAGTAACAGCAGCTATGGGCAGTACGCCGAACATTACAAAGTTTAAGGTAGAAATACGATAGTACAGTGAATGTTTATTTTTCCATTTTCTGTCTCAACCTCTCAGTCTCTCTCTCTCTCTCTCTCTCTCTCTCTCTTTATCCGAGAGTGTCGCAACACAGGGAGAGGAGACGCAACACAGAGAGAGGAGACGCAATAGCATGAGTGGTGACGCAACAATGATAGTGATGACGCAACACAGAGAACGTTGTAGAGCGTTTACAAGCGTGTGCTCACAGCTTGACAACCTGTCCTCACACTTAACACGTCTCTATTTTGGACGCAGTTGCAGCGTCAAAACTGACGTTACTTAGGGAATTAATGCGACTCTATTCGATTGCAATTTTAGACCATTAAACATCGTCTTTAATCAACTAGGTTCATACCCAAGTGGTTCGCCATAACCACTTCATTCTGTACGCTCGTCACATCGTGAACACCAGCTGATAAATACCAATAAAGGAGGAAAAATTGACATGTATTATTTATGCGTTGATGGGAGACGTTGGCGTGGTGGAGAGGAGCGTGGGTGTCATGGGAGAGGCGTGTCACTGTGTGGGTGTCATTGGAAGACATAAGGGTGTCATGAGAAGGATTGGGAGAGACGCGAATGTCATGGAGAGAGGCGTGTATGTCATGAGAAGAATGAGGAGACATGGGTGCCATGGAGAGAGAGGTAGAGACGGGGTGAGAGACGCGAGAGATATTTTTTGTCTGAATGGACGACATGCATGCGATGGGGGGGACCAGTCTTGGAGGTGGCGTATGTATCGTGACACTATGCAACGCCCACCCCCCGCACATACCCCCAGGCTAGGCTCGAGTGTCACCCCGCTACCCATAGTGCCACCAGTGCCACCAGTGCCTCACACCACCCACCACCGGCGCTGCAGTAACACCAGCATCTGAGCTGGCTAGCCACGCGGTGCTATGGCTGCCCAAAATAACATGTCCCAGTTTTGGCATGGTCGGCGAGGCTTGGCCGAGGTGTGGTGGTGCCCGGGGAGGGTGCCCAAGGCACCTGGGAGTGCCCAGGGTACCTGGTGCCGTCGGCAGCAGTTGGTCTCACACCCGGCACCCATCCTACCGCGTCCTTGCGCTAAAGCGGCTGTGCAATTGCGCGCGTGTGGCCATGTTGCATCCTAGGAAATAGCACCTGTCTGTACACTCGTTCCCTGTTGGATATCCCCCCTACGTTGTGCCGTGGATAACTATGTAGAGCAGCTCTTCTGTGATATCGGGTGAGTACGCTACAGTGAGGGGGTGAGGCCCTGGCACTCACCCTCACGCCGCCTGCCTCTCCCGGGGCCGTTATAGCTGGCACCCTCCTCCTAGCCTGCTGGGACAGTCTCGTTAGATCTATTGACTATCCATTATCCATCTAATTAAAGGGGGGAAGGAGGGTAACAGATCATAATGGGTTAATTGTGCACCGATATCCATCTAGTTTAATGTTAGATTGGTAAGATAAGTTTGTTATAGTTTCAGGCAGATGACGTAAATATTTGTTTTTGTTTAGCAGTGATAACGCTCACATTACAGCAGAGGTTTACTCACTATACACCATTGTTTATAGAGTATACACCAGGGATTTACCCAGTATACATTATTAGCATGCATATTATACACCAATGGTATACATAGTATACACTAGTGCTGCCCACAGTATTCAACATTGCTTTTCATTGTATTCAACATTGCTTTTCATTGTATTCAATACTGATTTGCATTGCATTTAACACTGGTTTACATTCAACATTACAATGAGAAAATGGACACTGCTGATTTCCTTCGATCAAAATTAGCCACAAACAAGCTAATCAGCGAATACAGGAAGCATTTATGTAAGAAACATTTTACCACTCCAGAAATTCATAAAACGTACAATTTTGTAATACGTCATATCAGCCTTACAAATTACAAAACACGTAAGCTTTTGAAATGTGGCATAAGCTCCAAAAATTAAAAATCTGGGAAGCGTTTTGAAATGTGGCACCAATCTTAGCCACGTTATTACAAATGCTTTGGCTATTTCACAACTTGTGTGTGTCGATGACTGCTAAATAGCTTTCCAGGACGATTCTTTCTTCCATGACGATTGAACACTGATAAGTTCTTTGGTCTGGTTAAAGTTACAGCTTGTGAGGTGAGACTGTGGGGGGGAGGAGAGGGCTGTGGCACTCTTCTCCTTTCCCCCCTGATATCTGGCACTGTCTTTTCCTCCCCTGATACGTGACACTATCTTGTAGGCGATGAGTCACAATAACGTGGCTGAAGTATGTTGACCAGACCACACACTAGTAGGTGAAGGGACGACGACGTTTCGGTCCGTCCTGGACCATTCTCAAGTCGATTGAAAGATAAATTTTACACTATCTTTCCCTGGTACTTGACACTTTTCTTTTCCTGATACTCGACACTATTCATTCCAGGAACTTGACACTGTTCCTTCGTAGTACCTAACTCTGTCCTTCCCTGACACCTGACACTATTCTTCCCTGACATCTGGGCAGATAAATAGGTGCTAGAGTTAAGTCTTATCAAGGGTAAATTAAAGAAAATGCTAAAGGCAATTGAAGATTAGACAATAATCTGCCCCATAAGGGTCCACTACAGGAGACGGTAAAGTAAGATGATTTGAGAATGGATAAAACTCCAACATTATCACCCTCCCTGTATGGGTTGTCACGAAGTGAAATGCAATGAGAAAAAATAATAGTGGAAACCGTCTCCATCTGCAACATTAGGGACAATTATCCTTTGTGTGTATTTTACCTCAATAAACTTATTTAAATTTCAATTCAATTTCAATTACGACAAGAAATCCATACGTGAGGAACTTTTCAAAGCAAGGCAATAGGTGCAAGACTTCTAGCAGTCGAGCACCAAGAGCTAGACCTCACGTCTCCGTAATTACTGTTAGGTAAGTACTGTATTTTTCCGGCCGTGGACAATGCCTTTCAGGCCATCGTCAACACTGATTTTAAAAGGGTGAAGTTACGGGCTCACCATAGCCCGTGCTACTTGGAACTTTCTTCCAGGTAGCGAATCTTTAACAACAACAACAACTGATTTTAAATGTCGTTTAAAAATTGTGATTTTTTTCCCATCACTCTCGGGTCAAACTTTGTCTTCGCATCATGCATAGTTGCAATTATCACACTCTGCAACATCCTTAGGTACAATTATACATTTTGTATAACCTTTGGGTACGATTATACACTTTTGTGAAAACCCTTGCATACTATTATAAACTTTTGCAACATCTCTAGGTACAAACTTTTTTGCAACATTCCCAGGGTACAATTACAAACTTTTGGAATATCTGTGAGTACAATTATAAGCTTTTACAAGGTTAATTGGTACTATTATAAACCTTTACAACGTTTCTCGGTACTATGATAAACTTTTGCAACACCTTTGGCTACTGTTATCAATTTGTTCGTGTTCCTGACTAATTCTTAAGGGTATAGATGGAACTTATAAAATACTGATATTTTGTATGATTATACAGCTTGACCTGTATACGACATTCACACAACGTTGGTATGTTTCTTGTTCGTCTCTCTCTCTCTCTCTCTCTCTCTCTCTCTCTCTCTCTCTCTCTCTCTCTCTCTCTGAGACCATGGTTCATTATATACGGTGCAGAGGTTCCTAATGAAGCTGCTCACTAAGAGCTATTATCCCTCATCAACTTATCTGAAGTTCGACCCCTGAAGTTCATTTATTTGATGAAACTATTAATAGTTCACATCAGGATTAAACATTTAAAAATGCATTAGAATCCTGTTAGTTCAAGGATGACGATGGGATCAATTGTGTACTGGAACCTGTATATGTTTACCTTGAGGTGCTTCCGGGGCTTAGCGTCCCCGCGGCCCGGTCGTCGACCAGGCCTCCTGGTTGCTGGATTGGTCAACCAGGCTGTTGGACGCTGCTGCTCGCAGCCTGACGTATGAATCACAGCCTGGTTGATCAGGTATCAACCTCTCTAATGGTCAGTTAACCTCATCCTAATGGTCAGTTAACCTCATCCTAATGGTCAGTTAACCTTCATCTTAATGGTCAGTTAAAGTGATTTCCAGTGTATCAGCTTATTGAGCAAACTTGATAGAAATACTAGTCAGGCTAGGAAGGAATAATCGCTGATAAAGTGATGTTTTTAAGGATGGCCTAGCCAGCATGAGGCTAATGGCTGAGCGCCTTGAGTTGTGGTTGCCACCACCTGGTTGTTCACGAAGTTCAACCAGATAGGGAACCTTGGCCTTGTATATAGTCGAGAGTTTGCCAACATTTCTCTTGTGTTGAATGGTCTCTCTCTCTCTCTCTCTCTCTCTCTCTCTCTCTCTCTCTCTCTCTTTTACTTTTTACACCATGAACCGATTTCCTGGAGAACGAACTGCAAATTTTCCCAATTGATCGACTCATGTCAAAACACTAAGCTAACTGGTGACAACCTCTCGTATTTCTCATGCCTTGTCGCTGCCAATATTGTGTGAAGTATTAGTGAGGAAGAAGAGAGGCAAGAATAGAACATTACACAAGAGTCTACTGAACCTCTAATGCAATTTTAAGACATTTCTGATCCATATTTTTGTAGTCACTCTCTTCCCAACACTGCAACCACTTGGGCTGGACGGTAGAGCGACGGTCTCGCTTCATGCAGGTCGGCGTTCAATCCCCGACCGTCCAAGTGGTTGTGCACCATTCCTTCCCATCCCAAATCCTTATCCTCACCCCTTCCCAGTGCTATATAGTCGTGATGTCTTGGCGCTTCCCCCCCCCCCTGATAGTTCCCCTTCCCTTCTCTTCCCAACAAATCATTGTTGGTAGTTTGGTCTAATCGCTTGACGTCACACGCGATTGTTGCATTTGTTGATTGTTGGCTACGTGCCTGTTCATAATACTGCACTCAGATTAATTTGCAACATTCCATTCAAAGGAAATTTCAGCAATGCTAACTTCCTCTTTGCTTTAAACTATTTTGTTAATCTGTTTGACTGTACGCGTTGTAGTACAGATTCCATGCAATAGAGACATGCTTGAATCTGCTGACACCAGGAATACCAACATTAAAGGCATGGTTGCAGCTGTTGACACAACCAATAACAACAGTAGAGGCATGGTTGCAGCTGCTGACACAACCAATAATAACAGTAGAGGCATGGTTGCAGCTGCTGACACAACCAATAACAACAGTAGAGGCATGGTTGCAGCTGCTGACACAACCAATAACAACAGTAGAGGCATGGTTGCAGCTGCTGACACAACCAATAACAACAGTAGAGGCATGGTTGCAGCTGCTGACACCAGGAATAACCACAGATGATTACGAATAAAATTAGTAAAAGCTAAAATGGTTTAATCTGGCGAGGCTTCTCGTCATGACGTCACACTCACAGGTGCTGCGTGATTATCTTGTTGTCGTGTGTCTGTGGTGAAGAGCTCTCTTCTGCCTCTTCTTGTTCTGTGTCTGTGGTGAAGAGCTCTCTTCTGCCTCTTGTTGTCGTGTGTCTGTGGTGAAGAGCTCTCTTCTGCCTCTTCTTGTTGTGTGTCTGTGGTGAAGAGCTCTCTTCTGCCTCTTGTTGTCGTGTGTCTGTGGTGAAAAGCTCTCTTCTGCCTCTTCTTGTTCTGTGTCTGTGGTGAAGAAATTCTTAGTTTTCTCTCTTTTCTCTTGTCTGCTTCACCTTCTGAGTGATGGTGTGACAGAGAAAAGGTTAGTTACTACTATCCTTGAGTGTGTGTTCAGCCCTCTTCTAATTCTTCTTTTTCTCTCTTCTCCTTCATGTTTTTGTGTGTCTGGGGATGGCGATCTCTCTTTTGTTTTCTCTTCATCATCTTCTCAATAATGTTCCCTTTTCTGTTTACTAACTTTATGCTTTGCTTCTGTACCTTTCTCTTCTCTTTCTCTACTATGGTGGTCTGTTATTACTATAATTACTCTAAACCTTGACTCTCTTTACTACCAGCCTTGACTATCACCTTTTACTTATAGACTTGACAGTAATAATTTACTTCAAGTCTTGACTATTACCCTTTACTACTTGGCTTTTACTCTTTTCTTTCCTCGCTCTCTGCTGAAGACGCTCCGTCCTAATATTTAAGATAAAGCTGATTTTGTTGCTTCCGGCAAAAATGTCCTTCTGTTCCCTCTCTCTCTACCATCTTCTACCATTGGACCTCTTCTACTGTTGTTGCCTTCTTGTTCCCCCTGCATTATCAGATCTATTCCTCCCACCCCCTCCACTTCTTCCTGGTGTATTTCACTCTAACTTCAGCTCATGAGTCGTCTCTCAGCCCACACAACGTGGCCACTTGACTTAGTAAATGGCTACGCAGGCGATAAACAGGTGACTAATGTGGGCCTCATGTTATCCAAGGGTCGAGTGGAAGCCCCTCACACCACATATGGCCGGAGATGGAGACGTGTTTACCACCTCTCGACCGAGCCGCAGCAGGAAGGAGTTCCGATACCCGACCCATTCACGGTGCAGCCAGTGGGTCGAGTGCCCGTTTCTCGGTCAAGTTCAGAGGATCACTTTCACCTTATTGCAAGACTTCCGCGCGTCTGACTCGTCCAGAACTGTCACTGTGGCGCGTGCAGTTCGTTCAGGAGTCACTGTAACGCCTGGCATCTCGTCCAGGACTGTCACTGTGGCGCGTGCAGTTCGTCCAGGAGTCACTGTAGCCCTTGCAGCTCGTCCAGGACTGTCACTGTGACGCGTGCAGTTCGTTCAGGAATCACTGTAGCCTGGCAGCTCGTCCAGGACTGTCACTGTGGCGCGTGCAGTTCGTCCAGGAGTCACTGTAGCGCCTGACAGCTCGTCCAGGACTGTCACTGTAGCGCCTGTCAGCTTCGTGAAGCGACTGGTGTTCCGGAAGGAGACAATAGGAACCTCGTCTTCTCTCGATCCTGTGATCCTGGTGGAAATGCAACATTGCGTGTGTCCCCCTTGTGATGTATCTCAGTGTTTACAAGTTAAATACATTTTTAGTCGCTCTAAAGGATCGGATAAAGACCTTCGGTGCTGCAAAAAAGTTCTGATCAAAGCAGAACTTTTCTCTGTTGACGGCTATTATGGAGTACTACAGGAAGTTCAACGTCGCTCAGCTTGCTCGGTTTTATTGTAAGTAGTTGAGAAAAGGAAAAGATTTTGGATGCGTGCGGATTAAGATTGATTGATGGAGATTAAGCCACCCAAGTGGTAGCACGGGTATGAATAGCCCGTAAAGTGCGGATAAGTTGTGTTCCCAATGTTTAGGTTAGAGAGTGTTGAGTAGTAGTCATGTCTGGTATGGTGAAGGTTTATCAGCACAATCATTCAAATGACTGAACCAATTCATGCAAAATTGTTGTTTAAATCAGTGAAAGAACATTATTCAATCTGTTAAAAAAATAATCAGTTAGAAAATATGAACATAAGTTCAGGATTATATATATTTTACAGCTTTATATTTGCCAAGTTTTTGATACGTATAAAATTATATAAAGTATAATTGTATGTGTTGTATCGTCCAATAATTATAGAATATCCTATAATCATTCAATCATGTTACTCCCATTATTGATATTTTGTTTATAGATTTTCATCTGCTATGGTGTAGTAGAGTATATAATCCCAAACACTTGTCTTCTGAATCCTTTACGGGATCACCATAGCCCGTGCTACATGAAACGTTTTGCTCCGAGTAGCTGAATCGAAAACCAGAACAATATCTTCTGTATCTCTTACGGGTTCTTCATGCCCGTGCCATATTCATCAACAATCTGGATCTATTCCTTGATGATGTGTTGAAACAGGAAAACGTTCGGAATTTTCGTTTCATGTTTTCTACGTGCATACGTATATATATATATATATATATATATATATATATATATAGATATATATATATATATATATATATATATCTATATATATCATGTATGTGTGTGTTTGTTCAGTTGCTGTACTCATTATGTACTTCTGCAGCAGGTCACAATATGCACTGTATTGAGCCACTCAGACCAGCATGCGTCTATGTGGCTCAGACACACATGTGTCTATGTGGGTCTTGGTACAGCTGCTGTTGCGACTGTGGTGGGGAAGCTGGTTTAGCTGGCCAGTACAGAATATAACGTTATTTGTTCTCTTGTTACTTTGATGCAATATTGCTATGATGTTGAATAATCGTTGTGTGTGTGAGTGATGGGTGGATCACCGGGCTGATTGTTCACGAGGTTCTACAGGGGCGACTCCACATCTCCTGGCCGACAGCTGAAGTACTTTCCCTCTCGTTCCATCCCTGCTTTCCCCCCCCCCCCTCAAACAGCTCCTTCCTTCCTTCTCCTCTACCTGTCAACCTTCTCGTTCCCCCTTCACCTCCACCCTCCTCTTCTCTCTCCACGTTCACCCCCCCCACTCCTTAAATACCACTTTCACCAACAGTGCACTTGAACCCTGTGTCCCCCGGACGCCACAACTTATCATGCTAACAAAGCCTTAACTGGTGTAAATGATGGCCCTCGTTCGAGCTCTCATTAAGGCCTAACCTTTCCACAACATGACTTGCTTTTCCTCTTCACCCTCCTCTCTCTCTCTCTCTCTCTCTCTCTCTCTCTCTCTCTCTCTCTCTCTCTCTCTCTCTCTCTCTCTCTCTCTCTCGATAGAGGAACTCTCCCAGATGTCATGACAAAAGTGGGAATAGAAAGGAGGCACTAATCAATAGACTTGTGTAATGACACGTCTATTGATTAGTGTATTAAACAAGTATTCCTTGTAAAGTGCAGGAGAAAGTAATCGGGTCGAGACTGGTGGAACATCTGGAGAGAAGCAACAGCGTGGCCAAAAAATCCGGCGTGGATTTAGAAATGGAAAGTCGTGCCTGATCAACATGATAGACTTTGATGACAAGGTTATTAAAATGAGATCGGAACAGGAATTCTACCCATTATTATCCTAGACTATCAAAAACATTTCACACTGTTCACAATGAAA
>WNGS01163813.1:3771089-3798399 GCA_020271785.1 Procambarus virginalis | reverse complement strand
ATACCAGTTATGTACGTGAACAAGATTGGGGCCACACATATGGAGGCTGACTCCATACACAGTTTCAAGTGTAGATATGATAGAGCCCATTAGGCTCAGGAATCTGTACACCTGTTTATTGAGAGTTGAGAGGCGGGACCAAAGAGCCAAAGCTCAACCCCCGCAAGCACAAATAGGTGAGTATATATGAATCACAGAACATGTTACACTAACGCAATCAGAGATATTGAAGACTACTCAACCTCTACTGATCACTAAAATAAAAATACAAAGATCTCTGTGAACTGTACAAAACAGCCATGAGGAACATCACAGGTGCATTAAAATCGAGGAAAATAATAATGTTTACCTCCTGATTAAACTTGGAACTAGAATCCAGGGGCCAGACTCACGAAGCAGTTACGCAAGCACCTACGAACGTGTACATTTTCCCCTCAATCTTTGACGGCTTTGGTTACATTTAATAAACAGTTTACAAGCATGAAAACTTTACATTCAACTGTTTTCATTGTTATAAACAGCCTCCTGGTGCTTCGGAGCTCATTACCTGTTTAATAATTGGAAACAAAGCCACCAAAGATTGAGAAAAGATGTACAGGTTCCTAAGTGCTTGCGTAAGTGGTTTCGTGAATCTGGCCCCAGAACCTCTAACAGCATCCCAAACAGTCAAGAGCTTTAAAGCCACTGCCGGATGCTGCTTCCAAAAGTGAGTTGTAAAAACCCAGACTTAATTCCGAACAACGAACAGTGGATGACCGCACTAATCAAGAACATTAAACTCCATCAGGTGCTAATCACCCAACAGCACCCTCCAACTGGCACCGGGATACAAGCCACCACTACCGTGGACTTCTCCTGCCGGGAAGCTGAGATTAAACACGTATCAAGGCAGGAAATGTATCACCCTCACCATCTCAAATAACTAATCTCGGTGACCCACACTATTCCCCTCAACACAATTACATTCCACATTGGTGGCGCTGAAGATCAATAATCCATCTATGTAGAAGTAACTGGCTACTACACCTCCTGTTCCATTAGCCAAAGAGTGACAGTTCTTTATAAAAGAAAAATATTCCCTATTAAACTGTCCCTTGAACACAAGAGAAACATCATAATAAACATCATAAAACACTGATTCCAACACAGCTCTTCCAGCTCTAAATCAGTCTAAGGAAATCCTAAACTATCCGACAATGTTTAATCACCACAGTCCTCCTTCAGAACCCTCAGCTACAAGGATGGTTAACTAGGTCCTTAACATGTTATTAGCTATGGAAACGAATTACGGACGAACTAGCTGGAGAGAGAGAGAATATGTGAAGAAAATACAGATGTTCATACTCCAACAAGCAGAAGTTAACTTGCAAACGCTAGAACAATAGTTCCTGCGAGAACACACAGCCCTCAGTAACACATGAGAGCTGTAACACATGTTGAAACAGCCCTCTGTCTCAAAATGACAATATCAGTGACAGGCGAAGCCCAATTCCTGCTTCATAGAGATTGGGAAACTCAAAGACCATTAATTCCCATTAAATTGACAATGAAACAAAGTATCAAATAATTCTGAAACTAACAATGCTCTATGTTTGAAGCTCAGAAGCACACACACACACACACACACACACACACACACACACACACACACTCACACACACACACACACACACTCACACTCACACACACACACACACACTCACTCAGTGTTCGTGTATCTGAAAAGCCTCATCCAGCAGGGTTGGCCAGCAAGATCACTTGTGCTCCTCTCCATATAAATACTTCCCTTGGCATGCTCATTGCGGCATTCGCCTAGTGTTTATACGAGTGCAAGTGCGACGTCCCTCGTTAGTTTGATGTCCTTGTTTTGGAGCGTAGAGCCAGTGAACGTCCCCGTGGTTTCCTGTTTCTGAGCGCCGGAACCGAGCTCGGAATGGCTGCTGGCTTCGAGGACTGTTATCATGGAAAGCAGACATGATAGCAGCATCCAAAATTTGTCTTACATGCGGCCTTGATGCCTCTCACGAGAGTAAGGGGCAGTGATCATGCTGCCTTGATGCTTCGCACGAGAGTATGAGGCAGAAATCATGCTGCCTTGATGCCTCCCTGCAACTCCTGGCCTGCAGACGTTGCAGCCAACAGCGTTGTAACTCCTACAGGAGTTATTGCAGGTCATGCATCTCTTTGACTCCATCTGTGTTCTCAACTTTGAAAGCTACTGAGCATATAAAACCCATCAAAATAAAGAGTTCAATAAACTCACTTCCACCTGCGTTTATCGCTCAGTGCACCAAGAATGTCATTCTTACTTTGTTTCAAGATTTCCTTGCAATACTGTTCCAAGATTTCCTTGCTGAACTGCTTCAGGATTTTCTTGCTATGCTGTTGCAACGTTTTATTGCTACGCTGTTCCAGAATCTCCTTGCGTGTCCAGAGTGATCTGAGTGACTGCGTGCCCTGGGTGACTGCGTGCCCTGGGCAATTGAGTGCATTGTGCATCTGCGTGCCCTAAGGAACTCCGTGCTCTGGGTATCTTCATGCTCTGGGAACCTACGTTCACTGGGTACCTGCGTGCCCTGGGTATGTGTGTGTACCCTGAGCGCCTGTGTGTGTCATGGGTGCCCACGTGCCCGGCGAGCCTGGAATGCCCAGGGTACTTTACTGAACATTCATATCTGCCTTTCACATGCCATGCAAGGGCCTTAATGTCTGTCTCCTTGCTGTCGTGCCTTGTCGTGCAAGGTACGCCTTCTCCCTTTGACAGAGTGCACGTGCACCATGGGAGGACAGTTAGACATACACACACACACACATATATATATATATATATATATATATATATATATATATATATATATATATATATATATATATATATATATACTTCTGCCATAACTCACTCTGTGATCAGGATGATCAGTAAGAGAGTGAACACTACTCGCAGGTCAGAGTGTAGGCGAGTTTATCGTAAAATCCTGGTTTGGCACCAGTTCGGGCCTCCAGAACCTCCCTGTGAATTCAGTAGAGTTCCGGGTTGATAGGAAGATGTATGGGGATCACCAGAATGCTGGTTCAAGTCAACTCATTGCCACAAAATGATTTTCTGGTATGATATATCATGCCATTGTAATTTCTTTACCACCAGTATACCACTTTTTGTACTATTAATTTTATAGAGTCCGCAAAAAGTAAAGTTAAAACCAAACTTGAATATTCCTAGGCTTAGTGTGTTATATAAATGTATTATAATAGGCTAAAACAGCGTGTATTAGGCGTGAAATTGCGAGGGGAGGTTAGGTTGAGTCTTATATTTATGCTACTTAAAAAAGTTTCCAGTTTGCCCAAATTCAATAATACGAAAGTCCAGATATCGCTGTAACCTGGTCCAATAATACAAAAGTATCACTGAATATCGATACTTTCTCTGAAATAGTTACCATAACTCTGGTTCTAGGAGGACGGGCATCTCTTCCATTCTTAATACATTTCTCTAAAGAAACACAAGGAATTACTACCGAACTACGGCATGAAAACAAGACAATTCTTCCCAGGGAGCTGGCTTGGGGGGGGGGGGCCTTGGCCTCTCCCCCCCCCAACCTAATACCTAGGGTAAATTATTTGGCAGAGCCACAGAGGTCCCAGCCACCACCACCACCACTACCACCACCACCAGCACCACCAGCAACATCAACAACAACACTACCACCACCACAAACATCACCAGCAGCACTACCACCACCATCACCACCACTACCACCATCGTCATCACCACCAGCCCTCTCTCAGCTGGCCAGGTCTCACCTATCCCACTACCACCACCCTCAGCTGTACCTGTGACACTGTACTTGGTCCACCTGTGACACTGTACTTGGCCCACCTGTGACACTCCACCTGGCCCCCTGTGACTCCACCTGGCCCACCTGTGACACTGTACCTGGCCTACCTGTGACACTGTACTTGGCCCACCTGTGACACTGTACGTGGCCCCACCTGTGACACTGTACCTGGCCTACCTGTGACACTGTACCTGGCATACCTGTGGCACTCCACTTGGCTCCCTTTGATGTCCCTTTCTATAGGACCAACCGCAACAGGGAAAAAATCCCATGGAAACATTTCACGTATTTTCCCCAGCTTATCACAAGCCCGTGTAGTCGGAGCACAGCTCTCTGGCTATCTACTGACGGCAGCAGGTTCAGCTGCCCATACCATCATGGACTCGTGGTATTACTTGCTGTCAAATGCAAAATTCTGGGCTAGTTATTATCATACACCAACATACAGGGAAAGCACAAACACCCACACACACACACATACACATACAAAATACATACAGGTGAATACACAGCTGAGAGGATAGGGCTCGGGGGCATGGTCCTAAGGGGAGTTTCTTTCATCTGATGCATCTTTTCACCTAGCAGTAAATAGGTACCTGGTGGATAGACAGTTGCTACGGGTTGCATCCTGGAGATGTGTGGTGGAGTGGTGAGGGGTCACCATGGTCACTTCTGAGGGTCCCTGGGCATTTCTGAGGGTCCCTGGGCACGTCTGAGGGTTCCCTGGGTACTTCTGAGGGTCCCCTGGGCACGTCTGAGGGTTCCCTGGGTACTTCTGAGAGTCCCCTGGGCACTTCTGAGGGTCCCTGGGCACTTCTGAGGGTCCCTGGGCACGTCTGAGGGTTCCCTGGGTACTTCTGAGGGTCCCCTAGGCACTTCTGAGGGTCGCCTGGGCACTTCTGAGAGCCAAATAACACCTCTCTGCCGTAGATCAATCCTGTGGTCACGTCTCAATGTTGTCTGGTGTTCGGTCGCCTCTGTGAGCTTCATATCTTTGTGAATTGCAGAGAAGTACAACTTAAGTTGGATGGCGGTGAGAGTGTTGAACACAACAGCACACAACTTAGAGAAGTTCAATGCTGGGATGAACGGGGCCCCTGTGACAAAGTGGTGTGTCTTCACTTCATAAACGATGAGCCAGGTTCGAACCCCCAGACAGCGGGTAAAACCAGTGGGGGGGGGGGCGTTTCCTTTTGCTTAATGTATGTGTTCTTGTGGCGATAAATAGGTGAGCTAGGCAACTGTTGTGGGTTGCATCCAAGAGAAGAGAAGCAGTTGGGGTAAGTGAGGAGGGGGGGGAGAGGATGCCTCAATTACCATATTGACAGGCTTACTGTCCCCGAAATAGGAAATATTGTTTATTGTTACTGAAAATCAAACACAAATCACCTTTGTTGTGGTAATCCTTCTTGAGGTTATCTTGAGATGATTTCGGGGCTTTAGTGTCCCCGCGGCCCGGTCCTCGACCAAGCCTCCACCCCCAGGAAGCAACCCGTGACAACTAACATCCAGGTACCTATTTTACTGCTAGGTAACAGAGGCATAGGGTGAAAGAAACTCTGCCCATTGTTTCTCGCCGGCGCCTGGGATCGAACCCAGGACCACAGGATCACAAGTCCAGCGTGCTGTCCGCTCGGCCAACCGGCTCCCTTATCTATAAGCAAAAGTGTTTACAAACAATATCATACAAACCCGAGACGATGTGGATGGATATACCACACAACAATATCAATAATGTATAAGCAAGATGCAACTGTCACACATTGCATGCACTGCTGAGGTAGTCGGCACCTGATGTCCTCTATCGTCTCCCCCCGGCTTAGCAGAGAGGGGACAACACAGCACCAGTGACGCAAGAAGATGCTTCTTGCGTCACAAGTCAGCAGCGAGAGCAGAAGCAGTCGTGAGTCAGGGAGCATCACAACACAGCAGCAGTGACTCAGTGATAACCTGCTTGCGTGCAGCATCACAACCCAGCAGCAGTGACTCAGTGATAACCTGCTTGCGTGCAGCATCACAACACAGCATCAGTGACTCAGGGATAACCTGCTTGCGTGCAGCATCACAACACAGCATCAGTGACTCAGGGATAACTTGCTTGCGTGCAGAATCACAACACAGCATCAGTGACTCAGGGATAACCTGCTTGCGTGCAGCATCACAACGCAGAATCAGTGACTCAGGGATAACTTGCTTGCGTGCAGAATCACAACACAGCATCAGTGACTCAGGGATAACCTGCTTGCGTGCAGCATCACAACTCAGCATCAGTGAATCTGGGATAACCTGCTTGCGTACAGCATCACATCATCATCAGTGACTCAGGGATAACCTGCTTGCGTGCAGAATCACAACACAGCATCAGTGACTCAGGGTGATGCTGCCTGCGTCGTAGAGAACATTCTTGGCCGGACGTCAGAAATGAAATCTTTCGAAATGTTTGTGTTTTGCGTACGTGTTAAACTTTATCTTGTGGCTTCGCGTTCTCTCGTATCTGTAACGCTTCATCGCTGGTAATATGACTACGCTAAACACTCGAGTCGAGAGTAATGATCCAGATATCAGGCAGTACCAGACACACGATTACAAGTAACATAATTTGTTCCTAAACACCAATGTTTACATTTGATTCGTGAAAGCAGAATGCATTAACTAACGTGACGATGTATACCAGTTAATTTTTGTTCAATAAACCTTATACAATTTTATTGTAAATACAATTTTATTTTATTTTAGGATTATTATTAATTACTATTATTATTATACGTAAGAGACGTTACTTCACTCGTCAATTAGTGGATTAGGGTACAGTGTAATTCAGAAAATGCGTGTATTACAGATTATCACACTAGCATTACACACTTTTCAGTGTGACGCCAATCCACTTGGCCAAGCAGAGTGTTTGATCCCACCTGAGAGTGAGTGTGGTGCTGGCAGTGTCTTGGCACTGTGGGGCGATGGCTCATTAGATCAGGAGCGGAGGGGGGGGGGGGACGTCGCCCCGGAGAGGTCCTCTCTTGTGACCAATTGACTGACGTTGTCAGCCTCCAGGTGTGCATTATGAGCACACCTGGGGCAGGTGGGAGGCAGGTGGGATGGTATTGCTGTTGCAAGCACAGAGGGGGAGGCAGGTGGGATGGTATTGCTGTTGCAAGCACAGAGGGGGAGGCAGGTGGGACGGTACTGCTGTAGCAAGCACAGAGGGGGAGGCAGGGAGGCAGGTAGTATCTCCACTCCACACCATTTGAGAAGCTCAACAATTCTGTGCTAGCAAGTGAATCAATAACATATTGACCGACGCCTCCATTTGACAGATTTACTCTAAAAAGTCTATTGATGATGTAATTTGACATCCAGACTTGACGTTTTGATGTACTAATGATTCAGTGATTTACGATAACTTTCAAGAGTAGATCATTGTACTGTCTGCTGACGACCTTAATGATCCTTATCACCTCTAGTTATCTCTTGCTGTATTCTGCTGTCCCTTGAAATCTCTAACTGTCCTTGGCTGTTCATGCTAGTCACCAACCTTTCCGGTGGCTTCCCCTGGTCCCCTGGGCCAGTTCTTCTCGCCCATACATCATGTAATTCGTCCGGAACTACGACGGTCATGTTAGTGTCTAAGAACACGATCTCATTGGTTTACCGATTTCAATTGAAATCTTCAAATGGAGGAGAACTGATCCGGATTATTTTGAGGTGAAAAGTTCCTATGCATCTCTTATGATACGAGTTATGTTGCATAGACTCAATAGCTTTATTAAATGGATTTGTTAAACTTCATTCTTATATACGAAGATGCAGGAGGACTGCCCTCATAAGCAAGTCGTCATTACATCTTCAAATTTACATAAAATCAAACAAGTTATCAATACTTTATTAATAGTTTGGACATTCATTGTATATTATTTAATAATGTTCAAAGTTTATAACGGACGAATATTAAGGATTAAGATAACTAAAATGTTTGTTATGGCTTCAGGTGGAAATTTAAATATTTCAATGCCACATTTTTCTTCGGGTTAAAGAAGATGATATTGTTTACAATATTACAGTATTCATGTACGATATTAATTTGTAAAATATTCGTTTTTTAAATATTTTATCCTGGATCTGCATACTCCAGGATTGGTCTGACATACGTCAGATCAATCTGAACGTACGGACGGACGTACAGTACTACAGTACATACACTACTACAGAACGTACGTACGTACGTACCAATCCTGCCCTATACAACCACGTACCAACCCTGCCCCACACCACGTACCAACCCTGCCCTACACCACGTACCAACCCTGCTCCACACCACGTACCAACCCTGCCCCACACCACCATGAACTGACCGCGTCTCCCTCCTTCAGCAGCGCGGCCCGGGAGAGTGAGGATGCCTAAAGTGAACGACCCGTTGTGCCCGCTCGGCTTCCACCCGCAGACCCGTTGGCCCAACAGATGCAAGCGATGCTTCAGGTAAGTGACTGCAGAGCTGCTCTGCAACGCTATGCAACCACCTGCGCGCGTTTCTGTAGATAGAGTTACCTGTGTCAGGCATCTGTATAGGAGTACTGTGTACCTAAACATCTGTATTAAGAACCCAGACAGCTGTGTAGGTTCAGGTTTGTTCCTCACACCACCACCACCACCGCACCTCGTGCTCCACTCTCCATCAGGTCTTGCTTGTAAACTCCTGTACACACCTGCGCAGCTGCGCGTCTGAGATATCAAAGCCACCAACAGTGCCCCGATGCCAATAACATTATACTAGACATTTGCTTGAATTTAGGACCGCTGCGGCACGCCAAGCATTTTGTTATCCTCGCTTTAAGAGAGAAACTGTTCTCGGGTTTGCAAGTTTTGTGCAGCGGTTGCAACATAGAGGCTCTGGCCTCCTGCAGGGGTCAGATTCACGAAACAGTTACGCAAGTACTTACGAGCCTGTACATCTTTTCTCAATCTTTGGCGGCTTTGTTTACATTTATTAAGCAGTTAATGAGCTCCGAAGCACCAGGAGGCTGTTTATAACAATAACAACAGTTGATTGGCAAGTTTTCATGCTTGTAAACTGTTTAATAAATGTAACCAAAGCCGTCAAAGATTGAGGAAAGATGTACACGTTCGTAAGTACTTGCGTAACTGCTTCGTGAATCTGGCCCCAGGTTCGTAAGTGCTTGCGTAACTGCTTCGTGAATCTGGCCCCAGGCAACTGCTCTTTGACCTCTGTTTGTTGCAAGCATTTGTCCCCGTTGTGACTATAACCTGTTTCTTCTCTTAATGTTGTCGTTGTTATTTACTCAACTTGTTCCTCCTGTTCCGTGTCTCGCACCTGTGAGTGAAAGGTTATATACCTTTTGTACACATGACGTTTTGTCAACATTTGTTTGATCAATTTTGAATGTTGCTATTCTAACCTAACCTAACCTAACCTAACCTAACCTAACCTAACCTTCGTGTCAGCTTACCCAGCCTAATCTCATGCCACCAAACGCAACTTAACCTAACCTAACCTAACCTAATGTCATGGAACATTACCTAGCTAAATGTGATGCAGCCTGACCGAATCTAACCTGACCGAACGTAACCTAAGCTAACCTAACTTCGTGTAACCTTATCTGGCCTAAGTGCTGTGAAACATACTCGAATGGTAACCTAACCTAACCTAACCATAGTTTAGTGTTGCTAATTAGAACACAATGCGAATCACTTGTGTACGATTTAACCTTACCACAAAGTGGATGCCCTAGAGGCAGACTAGGATGAGTGACGATCAGTCAGAGGCAGACTAGGATCAGTGACGATCAGTCAGAGGCAGACTAGGATCAGTGACGATCAGTCAGAGGCAGGCTAGGATCAGTGACGATCAGTCAGAGGCAGGCTAGGATCAGTGACGATCAGTCAGAGGCAGACTAGGATCAGTGACGATCAGTCAGAGGCAGGCTAGGATCAGTGACGATCAGTCAGAGGCAGACTAGGATCAGTGACGATCAGTCAGAGGCAGGCTAGGATCAGTGACGATCAGTCAGAGGCAGGCTAGGACCAGTGACGATCAGTCAGAGGCAGGCTAGGATCAGTGACGATCAGTCAGAGGCAGGCTAGGATCAGTGACGATCAGTCAGAGGCAGGCTAGGACCAGTGACGATCAGTCAGAGGCAGGCTAGGATCAGTGACGATCAGTCAGAGGCAGGCTAGGATCAGTGACGATCAGTCAGAGGCAGGCTAGGATCAGTGACGATCAGTCAGAGGCAGACTAGGATCAGTGACGATCAGTCAGAGGCAGGCTAGGATCAGTGACGATCAGTCAGAGGCAGACTAGGATCAGTGACGATCAGTCAGAGGCAGGCTAGGATCAGTGACGATCAGTCAGAGGCAGACTAGGATCAGTGACGATCAGTCAGAGGCAGACTAGGATCAGTGACGATCAGTCAGAGGCAGACTAGGATCAGTGACGATCAGTCAGAGGCAGACTAGGATCAGTGACGATCAGTCAGAGGCAGGCTAGGATCAGTGACGATCAGTCAGAGGCAGGCTAGGATCAGTGACGATCAGTCAGAGGCAGGCTAGGATCAGTAACGATCAGTCAGAGGCAGACTAGGATCAGTAACGATCAGTCAGAGGCAGACTAGGATCAGTAACGATCAGTCAGAGGCAGATTAGGATCAAAGCGGGTCAACTTGATACCGGCGTCGCTCCACAGGTGTCGCCAGGTGTACCTGACCCTAAAACAAAGTGTCTGAGAAAATGGCCGCTGTTCTCCATAGCAGCTGACTGGAAAAAGGACACAACAGGCCTCCTGAGACCACTGAATACCACACCAGTGTACAAGGGGGTCACAGGTACATGTAAAACACAGTAAATTAGAACTTAAACTCATTTTCATTTCTCATGTTTTAACACCTGGCGTAAAAGGCTCATATAATTATATTCAAAGGCAGGTTTTTGTATACATGTACTTCACGTTACCAACTTGCTGCCCGTTATTTGTGTCATTCCCACGTTATTACTATCAATGTTTGACGGCTTTGGTTACATTTATTAAAGGGTTTACAAGCATGAAAACTTCCCAATCAACTGTTGTTATTGTTATAAACAGCCTCCTGGTGCTTCGGAGCACATTAACTGTTTAATAAATGCAACCAAAGCCGTCAAAGATTGAGGATGTACACGTTCGTAAGTACTTGCGTAACTGCTTCGTGAATCTGGCCCATGGAAGCTATACATGGAGGCTATACATGGAGGCATGGAGGCTATACATAGGTAATGTCGTAGCCTCCACGAGGTGGTTAGGGTTTACAAAAGACAATAAGGCTTACCTTGAGTCTGGAGGTCTGGTCTGAAGCATAGCTAAGACCCTGGGGAGCAGCCAACTGGGAGGGGGTGAGGCGTCCAGTACCCCCACAGGATCACGGGTTCTAAATCAAAGGCAGCGGAGTTGTTCTATGAACGTCATGTGGGTATCTACTGACGGAGGCGTGCTGCCCTCTGGCTGGCGCTGCGGCGGCTCAGCCAATCACCTCCAGGTATGACTTGGAGGAGGGAAATGCTCCCGCCAATGGGTGATGCAAAAGTGGTTCCCCACACACTCCCCATATTCATATTAACTTAGGAGGGTATCCTATAACGCTTAGAATATGGTAACGAATTTTCTAACGTTAATCATGGCATATTACTAGGAAGAAATGTATTTAACATTCAAAATTTATGGGCACATAAGAGCGCATCACGGCACTTAGAGTGATCTTATTCACTAAACCAAGGAGCGTGTTGGGGCATAAGGCACTCAGAGCTGTGTTTACATTTGGTGGTCACCTACGTATGGTGCAACTATCTAATTGGATATTTAGCACTTAAATCTAATTTCATGCACTTAAATATATATATTCTATGCACTTCAATGTGAACAAAGTCATTTATGTTTCACTGTAGGTGTATGTCTCGTGAATTTGTGCTTTACTTAAATTCAAGAGTTTTTAAAGCACACGAATTTCTCATAAAACTACATAAAGTTGAATATATATTACACTTAAACGTATAGCACATGCACTTATGTCTAGGGTTTCTTTCAAAAATGTTTCACTTGAGGTAAATATTTGAAGAATACTGTAACAATGATGAAAGCACTTCAGGCACGGCACGAATTTGTACAGATCTTTGACACGAGTCCAAGCACAACACGGGTGATACTGAGAGCCACCCACGGCGTCGCTGTAAACAATAACACCGAATCCGGATTCACGGAATGTGTTCATGAACGGTCTGTGGCAAGACGTCTCTCACTCCGGTAATCTCATTCACACGAACTGACGTCAAATCAGCGTACGAACTGTTACTGCGCTATCGTAGAAGCACATCAACGAGGTGATTACGAAAGACAATGAAACTCAACTTGAGTTTGGGTTCTTTGTCTAAAGCAATTCTAAGGCTCTGGGGGTAGACAAACAAGGGGTGAGGTCCACCATAGCTGTATTACCATAGGTCATAAATCCAGGTCAACAGAGATGTTACATCACCTTAATGTAGGTTTTGACTGACGGAGGCGCTGCCCGGGGGGCGGTACTGAAGTATTCGTCCTTACCAACACCTCCAGGTATGACCTCCAGGTATGACCTCCAAGTATGACCTCCATGTATGACCTCCAGGTATGACCTCCAAGTATGACCTCCATGTATGACCTCCAGGTCATACCTCCGGGTATGACCTGGAGGACGGAACTATTTCCGTCGGTAAATAAGGTAAATGTGGTTCCCTCCACATGTGTTCCCCAGCGCTCTTGACCCCTGGCAACCCGGCCTCACACTAGGCTGGTTAAGCAGCGGCCGTCCTCCCCCAGACGCATTCATCAATTTTAACACACAGTATATTAAAATTGGTTGTTCTCATATATAAATTAGTATTTTTATACATAAAAATTCTATGTATAGATAGGCATAGGTTAGGTTAGGTGTTTAGGTTCTGTTGGCGATTATTTGTATTTGAATACGTGGTTGAACCATTTATAGAATTGTGGTTCGAACAGAGGACGCGAACAACGCCCTTGTTCCGGCTGTGTTCGGACGTCATCAGTTGTGAATCATGTGTAAACTGCTTTTCATTCACAAACACGGGGGCTTGGCGGCTGGATAAACGAGCTTAGATTTTTGTATGTGAGGACCGGCTGCCCCGGGAATGATAAAAGGAGTCAGGACACGAGTTTGTAATGAACCACCTTAATGGTTCCCTAGATCAATGGATCGAAGCCTGGCGATGGTTAGAAAGGCACTATTGAACCTGAAGCGCCCCGTATTGGAGTGTTAAGGAGAGATGGGTAGAGATGTGTGAGGAGCGGGGATAGGGGAAACCGGATTAGGATAGGGAGAAATGAGAAGGGAGGATAAGTGTCAGGTGTTTAGAATGATCTCAGTGTTATAGAATGTTGCCAACATTACTCCCGTGCGAGTTGGCCACTTCCCAGCCTGATGAACTAGGGGGGAGAACCCCCCCTGGCCCCCCCCTTCATCTCCCACAGTACCCCCCTTCCCACTGGTCCCCTCCTACAGTCCCACCCATCTACTTCCTCCCCCTCTACCCCTCCCATCACCATCCTTCCCCATATCCACATATTCAACAAAATAAGCTTCAACAATAGTCAGTGGATCAAAGTGTATCAACAGATTGCAAGCCATTGTTAGCGTTTGTTATGACTTTAATTGGCACAACCCTCACCCCTGGAATGACCTTTGACCTCTATGGAGCTTCACTGAGGTGTGTTAAATTAGTGAGCTCGTTATCATTATAAGTAACTTGTTGCTATCAAAGTTTATGAATTTGCAGGTCACTCAATGTCTCACAATTAAACACATGCATATTACCAGAATATGTGTCTCTCTCTCTCTCTCTCTCTCTCTCTCTCTCTCTCTCTCTCTCTCTCTCTCTCTCTCTCTCTCTCTCTCTCTCCTTTATCCAGGCTTTAATTTAAATTGTCATTTATTAAAAACATGTCCTCTTTGTTATCATATCAGTACTTAAACTCAGGACTTCATATCTTCGTCATGTCTCAGTGAGGCAAGTTCTGTGATGAACATCGTTGTAAAAATTTGTACAATTCAAAGCATCATTATTGGCTACTGGAAGTGTTGATTTCATATTAGGGCTGCATGCTCTAAGACTGGTCTCGCGTTGGTAGGAAAAATGATCTGAAAAGGCTCTTTTATAAAGTTACTGAAGTTAGCCCTGACTTTTGCGTTTCCCTTGTACGTTGATTCATCATAATTGTCAACCTTTGAGGCAAGACTATATTTCCACTCATAGTTTTTTAAATAGATTAATTTCCTATTATTTATGTCTGTACACTGTGTAAGGGCCTGTTGATCTCTTGTTTCATCTAACCATTCTCATAACCTTGCACTGAGAGGTATTAAATTCCAGTAGCCATTTTTCTGCATCAGCTCTGCAGCCAGTCTGGGACATCCTGGGAAATTCTGCAATCTTCGTTTACCTCGATTAGTATCGTATATTTTCCACAATTTGTAAATATTACGTCTATCATATAGGAGTTCCCTCACACAAAGCAAGTGATCAGAACGTTCTGGTTTTGAGTGTTTGAGTGTGAACGGGGCTGGCAGCCTGGATCCAGATTCACGAAGCAGTTACGCAAGTACTTACGAACGTGTACATCTTTCCTCAATCTTTGACGGCTTTGGTTACATTTATTAAACAGTTTACAAGCATGAAAACTTGCCAATCAACTGTTGTTATTGTTATAAACAGCCTCCTGGTGCTTCGGAGCTCATTAACTGTTTAATAATTGGAAACAAAGGCGCCAAAGATTGAGAGAAGATGGACAGGTTCGTAAGTGCTTGCGTAACTACTTCGTGAATCTGGGCCCTGGACTAAACGATGCCCATTATTTTTTATTGCTAAAATTCTAGAAATCTAGACATCCTTTGTTTAGTTATTTTGTTGACACCAAATCCGTTCGGGGATTGAACTCGGGCACCTAAACAAATCTCTCCTTGTGTCAGAGCCTTTGGCCCGGCCTTTGGGATCCAGTGGTCAGCGGCAGCTGTCATGACTAAAGGGAAGAGCCGATGAGCGTAAATAAATGTTTCTGACGGAATTATGAGTAAACTCGAGATGAGTCAGATGGTATTCGTATTCGTGAGCCGCGTCGCTTGATAACGAAAAGCAACGTCGAGTGTGGTTTGTGTGTGTCTATTTACTAGTTGTGCTTGCGGGGGTTGAGCTCTGGCTCTTTGGTCCCGCCTCTTAACCGTCAATCAACTGGTGTACAGGTTCCTGAACCTACCGGGCTCTGTCATATCTACACTTGAAACTGTGTATGGAGTCAGCCTCCACCACATCGCTTCCTAATGCATTCCATTTGTCAACCACTCCTGTTGTGTGTGTGTGTGTGTGTGTGTGTGTGTGTGTGTGTGTGTGTGTGTGTGTGTGTGTGTGTGTGTGTGTGTGGGGGGGGTGGGAGGGGACAAAATAAGGATGCGTAAAACGATCCCATAAAACGTTATTCTGAAAGAGGATACGGAGGTCCCCCCTGGCTCGCGTCTGCCCGTGTTTTTCTCTGGCGAGAAGGCACGACTGTTCCCTCCTGCCTGCACCCAGTCCCTAGGGGACCCAACCACTTGAGCTAGTCGGTATACCGACGGCCTCGCTTCTTGCAGGGTCGGCGTTTAATCCCCCGATGAGCCTAATGGTTAGGCATCTTTCTTTCACTGACCTCATATCTCATTTGTTAATCCTTATATCCCAGCTCCTTGTCCTCCTTGCGTGCGCGCGCGCGTGTGTGTGTGTGTATTCACCTATTTGTGTCTGCAGGATCGAGCATTGACTCTTGGATCCCGCCTTTCGAGCCATCTGTTGTTTACAGCAATGACTCCGTCCTATTTCCCTATCATACCTAGTTTTAAAAATTTGAATAGAAGTGTGTGTGTGTGTGTGTGTGTGTGTGTGTGTGTGTGTGTGTGTGTGTGTGTGTGTGTGTGTGTGTGTGTGTGTGTGTGTGTGTATACACAAAGAAATTTAATGAATATTCTGTTAGCCTAATGACTTTCTAACATCTTATTCCCTTATCCAGAGACTACAACGACCACAAGAGCGTCAAAGAACAGTCAGGGTCAACCACCTCTCTCAACTCCCTAACCAGCTATGACCCCAATACCAAGTAAGTTAATGTACTCACTCTTAAGATGTTTGTAACTACTTAGTAGACATGTTGATGGTCGTAAGTCTTGCACGAGGTAACCAGATGATCATTACATGGAACTACTGCGTGTTCAAACAGCAGTAGAAATGAGTCGAGTGTCCACTTACGAAACATTTACATCTTTCCTCAACTATGGCAGATTTGACTTCATTTACTTGACAGTTTACAAGTTCCGAAGCACTACGAGATTGTATATAACAATAACATCATTGGGTTGTGAAGTATCGTAACTAGTAAACTGTTCAGTAAATACGTGCTAAGCCGCTATAATCCAACAAAGATGTACAGGTTTCGTAAGTGGTTTCGTACAGGTGAATGCTAGACGAATTCTGACTCAGTCAATATAAAACCTTTCTACTGTAAACTGGACAAATACCTGTGCCCCTTTTTCCAGAAACATTACCTATGCTTTTTATATCATGAGAATTAGATGTTGACCTTTGTGTTATTTTCAAGTCATTGAATTATGTTAGCATGAATCGTCAGTTGTTTTATCACACAAACCAAGAAATTAATTTATATATTTAGATAATTTTTTGTCAGTAGACTTGTTGAATTCATAATTGTCATTCCTCTTTTGGTAGTGGTGCACAATACTGGCTCACTGTTAATTGTATAATATGCCTCTAGTTTTCTCCCGGTGTCAGGAGTCCTCTGTAACAGAGCTATGACTGTGTACCAGGTGGTACTGTGCCTCTAGGTGAGCTCTATGCTTCTAGGTGAGCTCTGTGCCTCAGACCCCTGCTTCTGGTCCCCAGTACTGCATGTTACGCTTCCTCGCAGCCACTACACGCTGTTTGCTATACTAAAAATTATATACACATGCTATACAACTATATTTTCTGAATTCTCAGATGTGTTTCCGTGTGTATAAGAGGAGAAGGATTTGTGTTTAATATTACAATAATCTGAATGTTTGGAAATCTTGTTTAATAGCAAACAAAATAAGGCTGATGCTACCCCCTTGCGTGCTCTGTATTGCATGAATGTTTACTTAACGTAATGACTAACACACCGGTGTGTGTTTGTGTGTTACAGCCAGTAGAAAAACATCGACGTGGCCGCCTCAGTGTTATACGAAACATGTGTATCCTTCCTGTATCTCTCAAGCTGTTACTATGCTCTGCTAAGCTACCTTGTACTTTCACAGAAAATCAAATCATCAATTGAAGTACTTTTAATCTCGATGATTAAATGAACGTAGACATTTAGTGTGACCTGATGATTGATCTGTGGAAAACAGTTTTTTTTGTCCGAGAGTTGGGTTACACAAACCCAACTCTTGGACAATAAAACCAAGACAATAAAACGTGTTCTGTCTTCACGCTTCCATTCATACATTAGCTACTGACGAGATACAGCAGCTGTTGACACAATACAGTAGCTGCTGACACGATACAGTAGCTTCAAATAAAACAAATACATCGAATCCAGTATAACCTCTATTCATTTTCAAACAAATAATTTTTTGTAGCAAATACCCCTATAAATACACAAATAATATATTACAAACTTTTACTCAAATTAACAAATGAAACGAAACATCTCCTAAGAAACGTCAAAATGTTTACCCATAATTACTGACCATCATAAGACAGTAACTGAGAAATTGAGCGAGAATAAACAAGCATTTAATACATTGAATCTCTTTTAAACAAGAGAATCGTAAATATAATAAAATATTAATAATATTAATAATAATAATAATAATAATAATAATAATAATAATAATAAATAAATATTGATATTTTCTTGTAAATAAATATTGATATTCTCTTGTAAATAAATGTCTTTACTAAAGATAAGGTTATCAGCTGTGATACATTTACTTACGTAACCATCTCCCTAGCAAGGGTATAAGTAGTATTGAACACTCACTTAGAACCGGGGTTCTGAACCTTTTGTTAAAGGAACTCTTAAAACCAGAACCATTATTTGTGAATTCTTGGCTCTTAGAGCCAAGGGCGGTAGTGTAGCGCCTTCAGTAGTCTTCGAAGTCAGACCTTTCGCCTCCTCTAACTCCATGTCTCATTCTCCTGTTGGCGTCACTGCCACTGCTTCTGCTGCTGCTGCTGCTGCTGCTGCTGCTGCTGCTCATGCGTGACGTTACATCACAGCAGCTTCATTCGAAGACAAGATGACGATAGTGGCAAGGATTCCAATGGGTATGGTTCCAGAGACTCCCTTGTGTCCTCCTCCAGAATCAAGGGCGAGATCGAGTCCCCAGGCGCCTACAGGAGGACCCGCTCCGATCTCAGTGCCGAGCTCATCTCCAGGGCCAACGCCGAAGATAATAACAGGCAGGAGAAGAAGTCGTCGCTATCGTCCAAGTGGGTTAATGTTTACTTAGCGGGTTGTGCTAGACTGGTGGTCAATGTTTACATTCCGGTAAATGCTACACTGATGTAAATGTATTAGAAGCTGTATATACTACACACACACACACACACAGATTCCAGGTTCTATAGATTAGTGAAAATGAATTACTGAACGCGAGATATTTGATATCTCCAGGATGCTCTACATATTTAAAGACACGTGACTTGATCAATCCTCCTGTTAACGCCAGCAAGGCACGTCAGTAACGGGTGAGTATATAGGGACTGGAAAGTCTATCCAGCAGACGTGTGCCATCAACTAGCCAACTTAGATGCATCAAACTATCCACAGGTTTGGACTTATCAAAAAGGTAACTTTAAAGTTTAAACCATTTTCCTTCACTAAGACAAATAACTTCCAAACCTTTACTTCAATAATAGAGATGAAGAAACCTCATTCCACTGTGCTGCTTCCTTTACCATTAACACCTTCCTCCCCAACCTTACAGCTGGAGCTGAGCAGTCTCAGGTGGTGAAGAGTAATCACATGTTGTATTTCCAGCAGCTCCAAGTCCTGGAACAAGTCCAGACCGGTGTCATGGTCCGCCCAGGACCTCCGGGCCGCCGTCGACGAGGCTAAGGAGCAAATCCGCTCATCGAGGGAAGGTACTTGTGGTTGGATTCACTTTCATGTCGGTTTCAACTTATATGCTGTCACACTGAGTTTATTTTGTCATTTGTTAGTATGTTTTGGTAATGTAGATGATTGTCGACAAGCAGTGTGTGTGTGTGTGTGTGTGTGTGTGTGTGTGTGTGTGTGTGTGTGTGTGTGTGTGTGTGTGTGTGTGTGTGTGTGTGTTGGTTTTGTTTTCAAAATATTTCACCTCTTCTTATCTAATCACAGTAATTACTCATAATGTTCCTTTTAGTGTGCGAAACTTTTATCTCATTATCCCTACCCCTGGATAATTCCACGCAACAGTCTTATAATACTTATAAATATAAGTATTATAAGATAAAATCTAATATAAGATACTTATAAAGACAGTACACAGCAAATTTCGAGACCTAAAGGAGCTTCAAAGTTTCTAACGGAGCTTCAAAGTTTCTAACGGAGCTTCAAAGTTTCTAACGGAGCTTCAAAGTTGGCATCCTTTTTTATAGCGTCCCTTCCAGAGTGGGCAGTAGGTCAGGTCCTGGTTTGTTCATTACACAACATTTGTATAAGATCGTTAAGCTTAAACGTACAATTATTACTGTTTCAATTTGTTTTGCTCCCCATGTGTATGTACCTTCATAGGACTCTCTTTTTCCAATCTATGTTGCCATGATTGAAATCTCCCACGATTTATATATAAGAGTCGAGATCTATTCTAATTTGATAATAATTTATAGTAAATATTTCTTCTATCGTTTCTGCTGTACTTCTTTCTGGGTCTGCACATATTTGTTTGGGAGTTGAATATCACTACATCTCTTACTCTGAGCTTCCCATTGTTGTAGTGCCTGATAAGAAATTACTAAATTCATGACACACTGGAATTACTATATCCTCAAATCATGTCTTCCCTGATTAACAAGGCCACTTCTCTCCATCCTTCCATCTCTATCTTTGCTTCTTAGTAGTCCTCAAGGAACATCACATTTTTTATGAGTCCGGAAAGTTTCGTTTCTGTGACTGCAATTACCTCTGGATTCTCTTTGTATTTCAGATTTGCGTTGCTTGTATTTGTGTCAATAAGTATATGATTTAAAGCTCATATTCATCTTTGCATCTTTCTTTTCAAACTCCTTTAACCTGTACATAGGTGTGGTGTGTGTCCTTGTGCGTCACTGCTTGCATAAAGAGTACCTTTCTTAAGAAATGTGGGCCTCTCAGACCCTTGTGATACCCAGGGTGGGTATGCGAGGTACCATACAAGCCCAGAGAGAAGTGTTCAGAGTAAGTGGCCACTGAACCCTGTGACAGTTGGCTAGAAAAGAACACAACAGGTGTGTTGATCATCAGGGAATACATGTTTTTATAATCTCTGAATAACGAAGGTTTTGTAAAGTTATGTAACCAATTATTATTATTATTATTATTATTATTATTATTATTATTATATATCATTAATGGTGTTAAATTCTTCCCTAATATTTTTCCATTTAATGTACTAACAACACCATTCAATGAGGTGGTTGTGGGTCAATGCACAGTGTTACAGAGTGATTGACATTCTGATCTTGAGGTGGTCCTTTTATTCTGGAAAGTGGTTAGTTTGCAGGTAATATCAAGTTAGAAGATTGATTGTTTTCTATTATCAGTTATTGCAGCTTTAATTCTCTTGTGTGTGTGTGTGTGTGTGTGTGTGTGTGTGTGTGTGTGTGTGTGTGTGTGTGTGTGTGTGTGTGTGTGTGTGTGTGTGTGTGTGTGTGCGCGTGCGTGCGTGCATATATAAAACTAACCCGTGTGCTCAGCTCGCGCGCTAATCTTAACTCATCATTGCCAGATTTACACCGCCTGTATGGCAGCTCGAGATCGCTGTCGCAGGACCTCGGAAGTCTCGGTGACCTTCGGGGCAGTTCGAAGGACTTGTCTAATAATAATGAGAAGGAACCATCATCTGGTTACTCCTCCTTCTCCTCGTACCTGGCCATGCGCACCAAGTCCCCGGCGAGGCCTCCTCTGGGCAGAACATCTTCCTTACAAGGTACTTCCTCCACTTCGTCCTCAGTAAGAAGGGACGAAGAAGAAAAGTCGAAACACAAAGAGGAAGACGAGCCCAAAACAACGAAATTTTCGAGCGAATCCAAGGCATCGACGCCGTCGATATTATCGTCCATCTCTGAGAGTAAACCTTCGAGATCGACATTGTCGCCCGTGTCTGAAGGCAAGGCCTTGAAACCCTCCATTCTTTCCTCCATATCTGAAGCTAAGCCACCGAAGCCTCCCTCGAGACTCAAGCCTTCCATTAAGCTCGGCGAGATTAAGGAGACGGCGGTAGAAGAGAAACCAAAGAAAAGTATCGTGAGCCTCAGAGTGAGTTTCGGGTCCTGTGACGTGTCACTTCGGACCCCTCGATGGTATTCTGCTTTACACACACAAATCACAATAGCGTGATGCATCAGATGAATAAATCCACAAGAGCCGTGACGAAGGTTCGAACCTATGTCACGGCCCTTCCGGATTTGTTCGTATTCTGCCTTGTTTTGTTTTCTTTTCACAATTTTTTTTATGTAATCGATTTATTTTGACAATTATCTTTTTTGGCAAACTTTTTTATTGATTGAAGTGGAAGACAATCCAATTACTGATTAGTTTACCGGCTTGAGGCTAGTAGGCCTCAAGGCCTTGTAGGCCTTGTAGGCTAGTTTACTAGCCTACAACTATCCAGTTAGGATGTGATAACTGCGGTCTCATACGCTAGCAAGGCACCCCCCTTTAATGAACCTAAACCATCAATTTCACTTTCATCGATATAATATAAAGATATAAACTTGACCTGCCCGAAACGCTGCGCGTACTAGTGGCTTTACAAGAATGTAATTACTATACTATGTATCCTCACAATCCCAATGTACCTTCTTGTATATATAAATAAATAAATAAATAAATAAATAAATAAATAAAGTGACAGACATATATTACCTGAAACCCGTTTTGATGAGATGAACAAATTCTTTAATGGTTTAACTAATAATTTTCATATAACGTTTACAATAATAATGACAATTTCTGCTCAAACAAATTCTTCAGTTATCCTCAAACAGCCACAAGCGATAAGGATATCAACAATGAATAGGATATCAACCGTTTGATTTTAAGTGTTAAGTTGACGGGAGTGATCTTGCACAGATAATTTTTGTCGTTCAAGGCTTTCTTTGTAAGAAACAGAAAATGTTTCATTTTGTTTAATTACGAGAAAGAGTTAGAGAAACCTCACTTTGAAGAGTCCTTCTCTAGCACAGACGAGCGCCCTGGCAGCCTTCGAGATGTGCAGTATAGCTAAGATCACGAGGCTTCACTACATGTTTAAGTCATCTGAGATCGATAAGAAGTGTGATCATATATCTTAACCCATGTTTATAAGTTTTATCCTTTTAGATATCCAACTTCATTTCTGGACCATTAAAAGAATTTGGATGATATTCATAAATAATATTTATAGTTTGCAACTCGTAAGGAGAAGGCTTGTTGAAAGTTGCATTAAATATCATTGTGAAGTATAAACTACTATGCTCTATCGCAACATAGCGGGGGCATAACTTGCTAATACTTACACGTCATTTGCTAATCAGTAAATGGATGTCTTACCACAGATCTGTTTATTTTTTAAAGCAAAAATGAAAATGTTTTTTAACCCAAATTTCTGACAAGAGCCGCTCTCTCATGTAATGTTTACTTACCAGGGCGATGGCTACGGGTACAACACAGTAAGTACGGTGCAACAGAGACTCGTGTTCACTATTTGTTTTAGTCTGTGAGATTATTCTGTGAGGGATCTGTCCGCCTGTCTCACAGATGTGTCTACTCACACCACTATGCTCTCCCTAGTCTACAGTTCAGTCCAGATCGACACATGAGGGTCAACTCTTGGTTAAATCAGATCTGAGTTCACGTAAATAAAAATGTTTCCTTTGAATTTAAATAAAGTGTTGAATATTTCTCATAAAACACTCACCGCGTATACTGCTCCTGAATAATATTATACAGTAATACATGTATTATTCATGATGCTGGCGTGCATAAAGTAGGCAAACCTTCAAAACAGGGATACACTAGGCACAATAGATCTTATACATTTGTATTCAGTAGGCGGTAGAGGTCTTTACCACTGAGATACAGTAGCTCCAAGCAGTCTTCCAGAGTGGGATACAGTAAGCACTAGAGATGATCAAAATTGTGACACAGAAGGCACAACGTCTTCAAAACTCGGATACAGTAGGCACAAGACATCTCTGTAATTACATGGTCCATGTACTTTAATGATTAAAAAAATAATTGCATAATACAATGAGCATTGATAGACTGGGAAGAGCACAACATTTTGAAGGTATTATGAAAGACTGGAAACTACAGGAAACAACAAATCTATCACTTTGCTAACTGTATCGTGTCTGGGTGGAGTTCAGAATGTAACCTGTCATACTGTAGCTTATCTGATTAGTTTGCTTCTTACAGTTTGTCCTGGTTTATCCCGCCTTCTTCTCCAAGCAAGTTAAAAAAAATGCTGTTCCAGCTAATATACAAATTAGATCTGGAATTCTGTTTAATACGTGACAAAATTTTTCTTTCAATTAACTGTAAAATCAACAATTTCTTTCAGTCATTAGTTAATCTTTTTTATCTAATTTATATTTAGATTAGATTTACGTTATATTTAGATTATATCTTGATTATTTTTTAGATTATATATAGATTTGATTTAAATTAGATTTAGATTATATTTTGATTACTTTTGATTATATTTAGATTATACTTTTCTTTAAAAGAATGCAAGATCTTTATTTTAACACACGATAGAATCACTAATATATGTATATCTATATATATATATCTATATTTTTTCTTTTTTATTTTTGGTTTTTGGTTTTTGTTTTTGGTTTTTTCTCTCTCTCTCTCTCTCTTCTCTTATCTCTCTCTATCTCTACTCTATCTTCTCTCTCTCATGCTCTGTTATCGGCTTCCCTTTTCCCCCTACTTTGTGCTCGTCTTTTGCTTTATCAACTCCTCTGTTTGATTTTCTCCCCTCTTCTTCACTCCTCCACCCATTACCATTTCCTTCATCCGGTCTTATTTCAACATTATTCTTAATTTTAAAACTGCTCTAATAATTAATTAACCTGCAACTAACTGCAAGGTTGCACCTCAAAGACGCAAAATAATTGTTAAAATTTCATGCATTATATCCTAAATTCCATTGCAATGCTTGCAATGCTATTTCCTGCACACAAGGTAGGAAATATTAGTGTATGCTATCTATCCAGAATCCTGTGAGTGACTGACTCCTGCATCTTTAGGAGGTCAAGAGTGAGGATGACTCAGCCGATGCCACCTACGTCATCCAACTACTCTCAAGCCCAAGAAAGAACCAAAGAGGTTGAGATCGACTTCAGTCAGAGGTTGACCGCCTGCAGAAGGAGCTGAAGGAGAAGGTGAAGCAGATCGAGGATATGGAGGAGAAGACGGAGACTCTGGAGCGGGAGAACAAGGAACTTATGACCAAGAAACCCAAGTTCGGTGACTTGAGAAAGCAAGCCGAACTGACCAAAGTTCAGCAGAAGGTACGCATCTCATTACCAGTTATTGCTCAACCAACGTTTATAATGTTTGTATATATCAATTAAAGGAACGATATAAAACTGAATATATGAAAAGCAACACGCGTACAAATGCTTAATAAGAAAATTATATCAAGGTTAATCTGACTCAAAATTCGTTTAAGGTTGATGACCTAAATGAGGACATGAAGAGCAAAAACAGGGAAATTAAGGACCTTAAAAGGAAATAGACAAGCGACCGCTGCCCAAAGACGTGGAGAAGACTATGGAGGTGAGTCACTAACACCCAGAGTCCATCCTATGGTAATCTTATGCTCAGGTGAAGACGGAGACTCTGGACTCTGAATCTTATGCTCCCCCCCCCCAAACTTGGGCTTCCTCTCACACCTGTACTCCCCCCCCCGCCCACACCTGTACTCCCCCCGCCCACACCTGTACTCCCGCCCCCATCACCTGTACCACCACATTTTCCAGAGTCGGTGTGGTCCAGAGTCGACCCCTATGTGCACCTTCAAAAATGAAATGTGAATTCCAGAGTCCGTAGACGTTTATCATTAGAATAAATATTTGGAAATTTAGATCTTGACATGTAAAATATGTTCCGATGATAGATTTGCATTCTGGGTGCACCCCTTTTGATTATTCGCATGTTATTCACGTGACTCCGGTATGATGAAGTGATTTGATGAAATATCTGTGCCCAAAAAGGTCACCGAAAGCTGTCGGGAATTGGGTTAAGGGTCAAATGACTTCCAATTTGTCTGGGTTCAAATCCTTTAGGAGTGAGGAGTTTTCTGTCGCATATTAACTTGGGGATCATTCAAGCTTGCAGCCCATTTCATATATATATATATATATATATATTATATATATATATATATTATATATATATATATATATATATATATATATATATAATACACACAGAATAGGGCCGAATACACAAAGAGAGGGTCGTGATCCCTCACCAGAGCCATATAAGTTTTGTTTTTCATCCATATATGTTTTTGAACCCTCACGAGTTTAGTTTTTGAGCCATATAATGCCTTATATGATTTAATATAAGACATTAAAGCAAATAAACCCTAAATTATTGTGACACTTTTTTATTAATTGCTTCTGCTTTATCATAAATAAGTGTACTGGACCTCCTATCCACAGGACCTGAGATCGAAGCTGCAGGCGGCAGAGCAGCTCTGCGAGGAACTTATGGACGAGAACGAGGACTACAAGAAGGAGATCCGGGCCTTGGAGGAGGAGATCGAGGAGATGCAAGACAACTTCCGCGAGGAGCAGGCGGACGAGTACAGAGACCTCAAGCGGGAGCTCGAGCAGACCGCCAAGAACTGCCGCGTTCTGCAGTTTAAACTTAAGAAGGCCGAGAGACGCTCGGATATGGTAAGTGGGGACGGGTTTCTTCTTCCCCAGCGACGGTGTTGAGGAGGATGTCTTAACCCTCCCAAACACTCCCTGTTAGCAGGCGATGAGTCACAGTAACGTGGCTAAAGTATGTTGACCAGACCACACACTATAAAAATCATTCTCACAATCGACTTGAGAATGGTCCAGGACGGACCGAAACGTCGTCGTCGTCCCTTCACCTTCTAGTGTGTGGTCTGGTCAACACTCCCTGTTAATTAACCCGACGGTGTTAGGGTGTCTTAACCTTAACTATGGGTCTCTTAATCAGCCATGAGTTACAAACCAAAGTGTCTACACTTCTCCAGTTCCAAGAGCTGGGTAGACAATGACTATCTATTATAAACAGCTAAGATGCCCTGAAGGTGCATGCTAGAAAGGTTGGGGTGAAGATGAGTGACAAGAATGGCTAAGGCTGTTTATAATAATTGCTTTAAAATCACATTCCGGTTTCCCACTTAAAACTTATACTCGTTTATATTTTTTAGATCGTCAAACATTCAATAAATACGAAAAAAACTAATTTCAAACTGTATAATATAAAAAGCTAAAAGTATTAGTTTAATTTTTTCTAGCTGTCTTTTCCCTTTAATTGCTTAAAAACTTATATTTTTATTTTTTAATTGACAGTGAACCCGGATGATGTTTTGTTTACTTAAGGAATCCAAGTATCCCCCCCTCTCCCCCCCTCTAAAAGTACCACACTAATGTCGTTAATTTTGTGTTGTAGATTTTCCCAGCAAAATTTAATCCAAATCAAAGAATCTGCACATTTTTAAAGCAAAAATTACTTCAAATATGATCGTAAACAAAAGAATAAATTTTCTATACAATATTAAAAATCATATATTCCTTTCAGTATAGATCCCATTTTAATGAGATCTTCAAAGCATAATATGTTACCAAGGTCGCTATTTCGATGCTCTGTAATACCTTGAAGCTCCTCTCAGACAATAATAATTCTATCAAATTGTATAAAATTAGCATATCATTAGATATATTGTGAAAGGTAAGGTAATTGTGGGGGAGAAGTGGTAAGCCAGTACGACTCAGCAGCGATTGGGAGGAATACGTGGACAGGGGTCTGGAACATGAGAATAGGGGGCTGAGATATGAGGACAGGGCCTGGAACATGAGAATAGGGGTCTGAGATATGAGGACAGGGCCTGGAACATGAGAATAGGGGTCTGAGATATGAGGACAGGGGCCTGGAACATGAGAATAGGGGGCTGAGATATGTGGACAGGGGCCTGGAACATGAGAATAGCGGGCTGGGA
>WNGS01163813.1:3758278-3770089 GCA_020271785.1 Procambarus virginalis | reverse complement strand
TGTATATTATGTATCATATGTTATAAATTATGTTATAATTATGTACTGAAAAAGTCTTAGAATATAATGTTGACACTCTTTTGCTTTTCTTGCATTCCTTATCTATGCTCCTCCATGTTACACGCCCCGTCTACCTCTCCCCCGTACCACACGCCCCGTCTCTCTCCCCCGTACACACGCCCCGTCTCCTACCCCCCGTACACACGCCCCGTCTCCTACCCCCCGTACACACGCCCCGTCTCCACTCTCCACGTACACTCCCACTACACCCCTGCATCGCCCACACTCGGGTCTGCAGCCAGTCTTCACATGGCGCTGACGAGCGCAGAGAAAAAGAAGAAAGGTCGACCCAGTTCAGAGGACCTGACCAGCTTGCGCGATCTCGAGGACAAACTCGAGCGGGAGAAGGAACGCAATGAAGAACTCTCGCGGCAGCTCAAGGAGGAGCGAGAGAAGTTGGACAAGCCTTTAGCAAAAAACGTGAGTTTACGGGACGGACGGACAGACGACGGACGGACGGACGGACAGACGGACGGGTCAATGTTGAATATTGCTACATTGGTGTATTTCAATATACCATAACGCGAACTATTAATTTAATAAAGATTAAGAAAATAGAGTTTTCTTTGGATATGAGAAAACTTGGCTGAGAGAGAGAGAGAGAGAGAGAGAGAGAGAGGAGAGAGAGAGAGAGAGGAGAGACGAGAGAGAGCGAGAGAGGAGAGAGAGAGAGAGAGAGGAGAGTAGAGAGAGAGCCTTGGGACGCCTGACATACAACTGTAATAACAACTTGTGATCGAGCAGGCGATGAGTCACAATAACGTGGCCTAAAAATGTTGACCAGACCAACACATTAGAAAGTGAAGGGCGACGACGTTTCGGTCCATTATGTGAACTCATTCTAGTCGATTGAGTACACAATCGAATTGAATGATCCAGGACGGACCAAACGTCGTCTCTCTCACCCATGTGTGGTCTGGTCAACTTGCCGAGTACTTTCGCTACACATTTTTGGTGGCCCTCAGGATGGTCTGGGGAACACGAGAACGAGCTCCGTCGTTACGAGAGAGAAGACAACTCCTCAAGAATGGAGCTCACTTCAAGCAGAAGGAGCGGAACGAGGAGATAAAAAGGCCAAGCCGGCGAGGGAACTGTATGGGGCTTCGAGGAACTCGCTCAGCCCACATGACAGGAAACATAAGCTTCAGAAAGAGGTGAGAGGCCCCATAGCTGATACAGGAGAGTTACAACAGAGGTTGATAACTTCAGAGGAAGATTGTGTCAACAAACGTGTGTATATATATATTACCCTATGATATAATTATATATATTTTATATTTATTATATTATGTGTGGTATGTGGTGTAGTGTGTGTGTGTAGTTGGTGGTGAATCGCCTAGTTGTGCTTGCGAGGGTTGAGCATTGGCTCTTTTGTCCTGCATCTCAACTGTCAATCAACTGATGTTACAGATTACTGAGCTACTGGGCTCTATCATATATCATCTGAAACCGTGTTGATGAGTGTGTGTGTGTGGATGTGTGTGTGTGTGTGTGTGTGTGTGTGTGTGTTGTGTGTGTGTGTGTGTGTGTGTGGATGTTGTGTGTGTGTGTACAGCATCAGTTGCTCATCGCTCGTCCTCTAGCGAGTGGTCATTCTCAGATCTTCAGATTATATATTTCTCACCCAAGGAGTGAATGTCTCATCAGTGATGAGCTCCTTGAGTGCTCTGGAAATGACAACATCGCTATTTTGAACTTATAGATACATAGCACACACATTACATGCAAAATTATACACAAAACACTATGACACGTAACACAATATAAGACACAGGACACAACACATCACACATTAGAGTACATAACAGACAATGAGATACATAACACACATATAATACATAACATGTATCATGATATTTAGGGCACATTAGGATATACATGACACAACAGGCTACATAACACCTAATTGTATACATGACACACAACTGGATAAATAAACAGAATATGATAATACATAATAGCATGCATAACACAATAGGATACTTGAACAGAACATAAATAACCGGTCCAAATAACATGAATAAATTGCAAAGAATATTTAAGTAATAAATAATATTTTAAGTAGCAAAGAATATAATGAAATGTCACACTAAAATTATCATGAAATGTCATTATAAGAACAGTGTTCAAAAATCCATATTTTTATATTATTAAATAATGCATGTTAAAAAGTCTAAACAAATATAAAATATATATCAAAAAGGTCTATCTACTTTATAGTATATAACATAAATTAACAGGATTAAAATACCATACTCCTGTGAATGGATTAAAAACACCAGAGATTTTAAAATGTCTCATGTTTCTTCATGTTTTCTAGATGTTAAAATTACAGACAAAGTATTGTTATCTTAGATATATATATACAAAAATTCTTTCGAACTACCTAATCAAATAATCTATAACAAGCAAAATAAAATTAAAATAGAACTAAAATGCGTAAGGTTTTTTAATTTGTAGAATTTTCCAACAAATTCTACGCGAATAGACCATTTTTCAGCCCTTTGTCGAGGCCATGCTATACATTTTCTGATGTTCTTCTACCAAACACTCTGCCACACTGTACATTTCCAGCAGGTTTTTCTCCCACACTTTAATAGGGTTTCTCTTCTACACTTTAAGATGTTTTCTCTTCTACAAAAACCTGATATGACAGAGAAATATGCATTTTCTTCCATGACATCTTCATGGGGTATCTACATTATATTTTTATCGTTTCTGCCTATCGCTGCTAAAATTGCCAATTCTAATGAGTTTACGTGAAACTTTTAGCATGTTTTGATATTTTTCTTAAAACGTTTGGCATGTGTTGAGAATTTTGTGTTGGGTTGGGGTCGACACAAAAAAAGGGAAAAGAGGGATATATTACCTAATATATCCCTAATATATCGGGATATATTAGGTAATATAGAGGGAAGGAGTTATGAGAAGAAAGCACCAAGTCATTACGACTATATAGCACTTGGAAGGGGGTCAAGATAAGGGATTTGGGATTGGACGGGGAAAAGGAATGATGCCCAACCACTTGGACGGTCGGGTAAGGAGAGGAGAGGATCTAATTGTCAAAAGGTTAAGAACCCCTGATTCAGGGGGCGTGTGGGCGACACTGGCTGGGTCTCGGCGACTGTTAGCATCTCGGGACTTTGAGGGTCAAAATAAAGATAATTAAGACAGCTAAAGTTGTTACTTTTCACCAGTCAGTTTATTAGGAAAATAGTGGCACAACAATTTGATTCTTCACTTCTGCATAGCGACTGTTTTTGGGCCACTTCTTGCAACTCTTGAAAAGATTGTTACTTGCTTAGCTAAATGAACTTTAGAGTCCAGTTCCTGATCCCATTAAGTGCCTCTGTAACCTTTCCCACTACCACCCATGGAATGGGTATGGGGTGCATAATAATAAATGAACTATCCAAATCCAATGAAGACATTCAGTCAAGATAAACTATGATATCTTACGATGCCCCGAGGGATGGGAGGAAAGATACAAAACGCGATTATCTCTCTGTCACTCTACCGTGCTGAGAGTGGGAGAGAGAAGGAAGAGGGGTCCAGCCTTCTGCACTCCGCTGACAAAGTGAACACCAAACGCAGACAAGGAGTCACAATAACGTGGCTGAAATATGTTGACCAGACCACACACTAGAAAGTGAAGCGACGACGACGTTTCGGGCCGTCCTGGACCATTCTCAAGTCGATTTTTGTTGAACTACTAACGTTATGGTGGGATCTGGAAGAGGCACGCCATATTTTCTGCTGCTTTTAAGGCGTTCTTGACGTTTGAACGTCTTCTCACGTCATGTATATCGTCGAATGAATTTCACATGACCTTGCATGCGCATTTGTGTCGACTTTTTTGGGAGTAATTGAAGCATGCCTTATACACATTAACATGTCTGTGTGCTAGCAAGCCACTTGAGACACATATCTGGACATGCTAATTGAAAGACATAAACGTAGCTAAAGACACTGGTACAGTTTCTTGTACTCGATACACAAATCTCTACGTTCTGTAGTAACTAGATCCCAGTCATAAAAATAGTCCCACTTACCACATTCAATATTTAGATCACTAATCATTCCCCTAAGGACAGACCTTGTTGCAAACTCTTCCGGTTTCTTAAAGACCCATTGCTCCGAGGCGATCAGATCATTGATCACCTTGTCGCTCTGTTTCCTGATCTCTAGCTTCTCTATTAACTTCTTTCTCTCCTCCTCGAGGTCTCTTGAGGCGCGCTTCAGCTGCCTCGCCTCACTCGCCTCGAACTCCAGCTTCGCTCTGAGGCTCGCGTTCTCCACCTTCAAGCTCGCGCTCTCATCAGAAAGCATGCGGTACTTATCGCCATCAAGAGCGTTCTGAGAGTCTCTTTTGCCATGGTTCATCTCATCTAAAACGTGTTTTTCCTTTTCCATGAGTTTTAGTCTCGAATTGAGCTTGGCTGTCGGTAGATCAAGTCACGTTAGCAATATGGAATGTTGTCTTGGGCAGTTCTTGTCAAAGATGTAATGGGATTTATTATATACAAAAAATTACCTATAAAGCTGAGAAATATTATAAAAACTCCATTAAGGTGAAATGGTTCGATTAAAACAATAAAACAGTGAACACAACAAAAATCAGTTCAAATAGACGTTTAATAAACAAATAGTTAAAGATGTGGGAGAGGTAGTTCCATGCATGTTACGTCGATTGCCAGTGCCAGGTGTTGGTGAGAGGTCAGTGCCACTTACCACACTCTGTCTCAAGTTCATTGACCCACTTAATGAGTGTTGCCTTCGGGGTGAAGTCCTTCGGCACCTTAGGAGTCCTGTCCTTGTAAGAAGATGATCTTTTCATTTCTTCACAGTCTTTAAACACCTTGTCGTACTTCCCTTGCCACTCATCTACTTTCTTTTTCAAGTCACTGATTGCAAGGTCTTTCTCTGTGAGCTCACTCTTGAGGCGATCTTTCTCCTTGGTTATCTGCAGCACTTCTGACCCTCCTCCAGGACCTATGGTCTTACCCTCAAGGTCGCTGCCTGCCGTGGTCACAGCAGCATTCACCTGCAAGGTCTTCAGCTTCTCGTTGGCCTCCTTCAGCTTCTTATCCAGCCGCCTCACCTTGTCGTCCATCACCTGTGATCAAAGATTTCAGCCTAAGAGGTTATCATGAAACCATACACGTTTATCTCAACCTCTTTGCTTGTAACGTTGATTTTAATACGCTGCCCGCAGATACTTTTAAGACCTAGACTCTAAGTCACTTGGCTCTAAGTCTTAGAGCGACGTGACTTTTTCCTTACTACATAAATATAGAAAATAAAAGCAGAGTCTTGTGATATTATAAAGATTTAAGAATTCAAAGCATCTGATAGTGCATTCCAGGACGAATAATGAAACTTAATTAAACAAAACTATTTTAGCATATAAAACGAAGAATATGATTGCAGAACATTATTAACCATGAACAAAATTCGTGTTTTCATGACTGTTTAACAGTTACCGTGAAGTATTGCTTCGACGTTACTCATTTGTTTCCCATAGCTGGCCAGAGAGACTTGACCCACTCACCTGTCTCTCAATGTAGCTGGACTCTGTGCCTGAGAGCGGGAGACGCTTCACGATGCGTAGCTGTAATCTCTTGTTCTCATCACAGAGACGTTCGTTCTCCACCTCAACCTCCTGGATCTTGGTCCTTAAGATGTCTGCTTCCTTCTCCAGTTTCTTAGCCTCGAGTCCCCCATCGATCTTTAAGGAGAGAGGGAGGAAGGTCGTCAGATAACACCCACCTTCGTGAATTCCAAATCAATCAGTTTATTAGTGTTTACGTTTGCACTAAAGTGAATCAAATGTAAATATTTAGGTTAGATAAATCAATTGTTAAATATTTATATTAGAGGCCGTTGCAAGAAGTAGGTTGTTTATGGACAGTTGAGAGAGAGAGAGAGACAGAGACAAAAACTGAGTGAGGGTGGGACAAATAGATATATAGAAGGAGGTGAACTACTAGAATAGATCATTAAAAAGCAGAAAATGCATTGACGTGTCAACACGTCTTGATCTGAAGTGCTGGAAGCCGCCTAGAGCCGCCCTCACCTTAGTGGACCTGGGCTCCGTCGCCGCTAGGACGCCCCTGATTTCCTTCTGTAGCCGCTCGTTCTCTGATTCAAGATCTTCAATCTTTCTTCTGAGTACAGCAGACTCTTGCTCGTTCAACTCTAACTGGAGCTGAAAGAAACAGGAGTGAGACATTACTATTTATCATCAAGAGATAGGAGGTAGAACTTTGTACCTCCTACTTCCTATCCAACCAAACTTTCACTGTATATATTCGCGAAGGTACATCTATATCAGGAAATGCTTAAATTGCGTCCGGTTAAGCTGTTTAACCTTTAGTTCGGTCGGATCGAGGTCTTCGGTAATGCCTTCGTCAGGTTCCTTAGCGGGCGGCTTCTCCGCAGAGCCCTGGCGACTGAGTGTGCCACGTTCTATTGAACTGGAACGTTCCAAGGAGCCCGTACGTTCGATGGACCTCTGCCTGTTGGCTTTAGCCTTGTTACTCATCTTCTTGAGCTGGAGGGCGAGTGTCTCGTTCTCCTCCTCGACCCGCGAGATCTTCTTTCGCAAGTTCTTTGTCTGTCGAAAGAAAGGAAAGCGTTTGTGAAAGGGGAAAAACAAAACCCGCATGAAATAATTGGTAGTTATCGACATTTCTTGCTACTAAACAGCCTTGTTTCACACACAAGTACCCGGTGATCTCAGAGGCGAACAGCCTTACCAAAACGTTTATAGCGTTAACAATTTAACCCGTCCTCTTAAAAATAACGTCTCTTTTGGCTCGTATGCGCGGCGCTATGGCCAAAAATGGACGTAATTTGAAATGAAATCGGCTCACGAAAATGACGTACTGTTCCGTTTTCTGTTTGAGTCGTCCGGCTTACTCGGAAAGGTTAGGAGAGGAAACTTTCGATTAACGTTTTTCATAACGTTTTGAAACTTTATGAGATTTTCCTGCCCACCTAACCTATCAGAGGACCCTTAACTAACTGTTGTTGAAAAAAAAATCTCAAATTTATTTCAATTTATTTCATTTTCAAATTACGTCCACTTACGGCCGTACGGGTAAACGACCAAAAGCGACGTTATTTTTAAGAGGACAAGTTGTTGTATCGCTACAACATTGCAGCAGCGCTTAAATGTTGTTAAAGATTCGCTGCCTGGAACAAAGTTCCAAGTAGCACGGGCTATGGTGAGCCCGTAAGGCACTAGCGCTTAAATATGGAACGACCCTCCCAAGCACAGACGCAACCGTCTGTGTCAGCCGGGTCGGGACACTCTTAGGGCACCGCCCCTCAGCCATTTCCCTCTTCCTCACCTCTTCCTCGGCGAACTTGAGTTGATCCTTGAGGTCCTGCTCCCTCTCGGTGGCGTCCTGCAGGTCTCTCATCAGTTGGTCCGTGTTGTCTTGGCTCCCTTGGCGACCCATCATCTGGGAACGCTGTCACAAACAATACTCCTGTTAGTGTTTAATCCCGTCTGAACTACCCCCGTCTTTCTTTTAACAAGGTCTTAACCACCTCTTCTGTGTCTTAGCCACGTCTAAACCACCCCTTCTGTGTCTTTATGACGTCTAAACTCTCCCTTCTCTATCTTAATGACGTCTAAACTATCCTTTCTCTATCTTAATGACGTCTAAACTATCCCTTCTCTGTCTTAATGACGTCTAAACTATCCTTTCTCTATCTTAATGACGTCTAAACTATACCTTCTCTATCTTAATGACGTCTGAACTATCCCTTCTCTATCTTAATGACGTCTAAATCACTTCACCCCACTTCGTATCTTTCTCACGTTCAACCCCTCTAAGATTATAAATCTTCATAACGTCCAAACCCAGCATTATATATCACGTTCAAACCCAGCATTATACATCACGTTCAAACCCCATATTATATGTTCATCACGGCTCACAGTAAGCTTCTCTACTAGAGCTGTAAACCAGAACTAGACTTCATCAAGCATTTAGGCAGCCACTCACGAAACCTGTACATCTTTCCCCCAATCATGGCAGTGTTGTTTACATATATTAATCAGTTTACGAGCTCCGATGCACTAGGAGTGTGTTTATAACGATAATAACCTTGGGATGTGAAGTTTAGAAGCTCGTAAACTGCTTAATAAATATGAAAAAAGCCCCTCATGATTGATAAAAGATGTAGAGGCTTCGTAAGTGATGAATCTTTGGCCTGACTACGATACTTACGCTGTATTTGCCACCTGGTCTAACTGGCTTCTCTTGTACTCTCTCGCTCAGCTTCTTCTTGTCCTGCTCTGCAGACTCCAACTGTTGCTTCATCTTCTGCATCTCCTCGTGCATCTTGACTGACACCTGTGGGGGTGTGAGAGCAACTCTTTTTTTAAATCAATGTAAACAAAGCCGCTGCGATCTTTGAAAGATGTATAGACTCTTTGTGGATTTGTTCAAAGGTGTATAGGTTTCGGGTCTGATTTAAGTGTCCTGCGAATCGTCCAGATATACACTGGAGGATATTTTGGTGGTGTTTATGTAGCTGGAATTATACATGTAGGAAATGCGCAGCTGGTACGTTAGAGAATGCTGGACCTCTGTGAGGGAGAGTGACAAGGTTGTGAAAGATAATTCGATTCATAGTTTCAGTAGTAGGTATGATAGAGCATTAAAACGTTGGGATGTAAAAAAATATAGTTTGAAATTGCCTTAATGCTAGATCTATCTCTCCGTAGATTATGTTAGGTAGGTGCAGTTGAATACACGCACACACGCACACGCACGCCACTCACACACACACATTTGTCTGTGTCTGTGAATATGTCTGTTCCCAGCGTAATTGGATGCGTTATAATATAATGCTGGGTTTTGGACATGACATCCAATGAATCTGGGAACAGACATATTCACAGACACAAAACAAACACTTAAGCCCCCCTCCACAATGAATCTGGCCACAGACACACCTCGTAGTCAACAAGAACAATCTAAGTGGAGATGAGGAAGATGTTAACCATGCACCAGAACACTCTGAAACTCACATCCTTGGCCAAGTTGATCTCCTTCTCTAGCGTCTTGATCTTCTCTGCTCTATCCACGTCTGCTTCTCCTACCTGTAGCTCGTGGAGCTTGTCCTCAATCTCAGTCTTGTCGCGTTCCAGCTGTCGTAGAAACAGATGGGTGAGTACCTGAGGTTCGACGGGAGATCGGCCGTAACTCACGCTAATCAACCATGTGAATGTCCGTTATATGTAGATATATATATATTCTTTGGAGAGTTTTTAATTCTCATGATATGGGCTTTTGGTTATAATGTTTTGGTTGTTATTTATGTTTAGATTGTCGTGTGTTTCGTGTTGATTATGCGGTTTAAATTCCGATTATTTTGCTTCAGTTATTTATGAGCATTATTATTGTAAATGTCATTTACCATCTTTTCCTCCACTACGACCTATCCCAAACCCTTGTCCACATATCCAAGACGCCTGTCCTTATATCCCAGTCCCCTGTCCTCATATCCCAGCCCCCTATTCTCATGTTCCAGACCCCTGTCCACATATCTCAGCCCCCTATTCTCATGTTCCATACCCCTGTCCTCATATCTCAGCCCGCTATTCTCATGTTCCAGACCCCTGTCCTCATATCTCAGACCCCTATTCTCATGTTCCAGGCCCCTGTCCTCATATCCCAGCCCCCTATTCTCATGTTCCAGACCCCTGTCCTCATATCCCAGCCCCCTATTCTCATGTTCCAGACCCCTGTCCACGTATTCCTCCCAATCGCTGCTGAGTCGTACTGGCTTACCACTTTCTCCCCCACAATTTGCCTTACCTTTCACAATATATCTAATGATATGCTAATTTTATACAATTTGATAGAATTATTATTGTCTGAGAGGAGCTTCAAGGTATTACAGAGCATCGAAATAGCGACCTTGGTAACATATTATGCTTTGAAGATCTCATTAAAATGGGATCTATACTGAAAGGAATATATGATTTTTAATATTGTATAGAAAATTTATTCTTTTGTTTACGATCATATTTGAAGTAATTTTTGCTTTGAAAAATGTGCAGATTCTTTGATTTGGATTAAATTTTTGCTGGGAAAATCTACAACACAAAATTAACGACATTAGTGTGGTACTTTTAGAGGGGGGGAGGGGGGGATACTTGGATTCCTTAAGTAAACAAAACATCATCCGGGTTCACTGTCAATTAAAAAATAAAAATATAAGTTTTTAAGCAACTAAAGGGAAAAGACAGCTAGAAAAAAATTAAACTAATACTTTTAGCTTTTTATATTATACAGTTTGAAATTAGTTTTTTTCGTATTTATTGAATGTTTGACGATCTAAAAAATATAAACGAGTATAAGTTTTAAGTGGGAAACCGGAATGTGATTTTAGAGCAATTATTATAAACAGCCTTAGCCATTCTTGTCACTCATCTTCACCCCAACCTTTCTAGCATGCACCTTCAGGGCATCTTAGCTGTTTATAATAGATAGTCATTGTCTACCCAGCTCTTTGGAACTGGAGAAGTGTAGACACTTTGGTTTGTAACTCATGGCTGATTAAGAGACCCATAGTTAAGGTTAAGACACCCTAACACCGTCGGGTTAATTAACAGGGAGTGTTGACCAGACCACACACTAGAAGGTGAAGGGACGACGACGACGTTTCGGTCCGTCCTGGACCATTCTCAAGTCGATTGTGAGAATGATTTTTATAGTGTGTGGTCTGGTCAACATACTTTAGCCACGTTACTGTGACTCATCGCCTGCTAACAGGGAGTGTTTGGGAGGGTTAAGACATCCTCTCAACACCGTCGCTGGGAAGAAACCCGTCCCCACTTACCATATCCGAGCGTCTCTCGGCCTTCTTAAGTTTAAACTGCAGAACGCGGCAGTTCTTGGCGGTCGGCTCGAGCTCCCGCTTGAGGTCTCTGTACTCGTCCGCCTGCTCCTCGCGGAAGTTGTCTTGCATCTCCTCATCTCCTCTCCAAGGCCCGGATCTCCTTCTTGTAGTCCTCGTTCTCGTCCCATAAGTTCCTCGCAGAGCTGCTCTGTCCGCCTGCAGCTTCGATCTCAGGTCCTGTGGATAGGAGGTCCAGTACACTTAATTTATGATAAAGCAGAAGCAATTATAAAAAGTGTCACAATAATTTAGGGTTTATTTGCTTTAATGTCTTATATTAAATCATATAAGGCATTATATGGCTCAAAAACTAAACTCGTGAGGGTTCAAAAACATTATATGGATGAAAAACAAAATTATATGGCTCTGGTGAGGGATCACGACCCTCTCTTTGTGTATTCGGCCCTATTCTGTGTGTATTATATATATATATATATATATATATATATATAATATTATATATATATATATACTATATATATATATATATATATATATGAAATGGGCTGCAAGCTTGAATGATCCCCAAGTTATATGCGACAGAAAACTCCTCACTCCTAAAGGATTTGAACCCAGACAAATTGGATTCATTTGACCCTTGAACCCAATTCCCGACAGCTTTCGGTGACCTTTTTGGGCACAGATATTTCATCAAATCACTTCATCATACCGGAGTCACGTGAATAACATGCGAATAATCAAAAGGGTGCACCCAGAATGCAAATCTATCATCGGAACATATTTTACATGTCAAGATCTAAATTTCCAAATATTTATTCTAAATGATAAACGTCTACGGACTCTGGAATTCACATTTCATTTTGA
>WNGS01163813.1:3711010-3728080 GCA_020271785.1 Procambarus virginalis | reverse complement strand
TAAAATTTAAGTTGTATAAATCCATTCCAATATAAGTAATATCTAATGCCTAAATGCCACCAGGTGAAGATGGTCTTGGCACTCAGAAGTGAATAGGGAAACATAACTCTTGTACTCTTGTAACTCTTGGAGTAGATAATGGGGATGGAAATGGGGGAAGATGCGGAAATTGGAGATGGGGAAGTGATAAGGGAGATGGGGGAGATGAGGAGCAATGAGAGCAATGGGTGGAGATTGAGGAACTGTAAAATGAGAGACAGAATAGGAATGGGAATAGATACTTGAAACACGAACCGTAGAGTAAGACAGAGAGAAATAGGGAAGTTGGAGGAAATAGAGATGGGGAGAAAAATGGGAGATATAGGGAAAGGGTTATAGAGGGACGTACCTTTTCGTGCAATAATATAGAATTGTGAGTCTATATTACATGATGAAATAGACTCTGCAAGGAATAATGAAGACTCAAGGCTCGTTGTAAACAATGGAGACTTCGAGGATGATGGAATTACTAGAGACCTCTCAGGCCTCTCAGGGCTCTCAGGGCTCTCAGGGCTCTCAGGGCTCTCAGGAAGATAAGAATAATGGTCTTTTGCCTACGATATTGAGACATGTATTGTGCGGAGGAAGGAAATAGGAGGGCGGGTCTGAAAGTTGGGAAAGTATGAAATAAGAACAAGTTGTCTGCAAAGCAGGGATTAGGGAAGGAGGGAGAGAGAAGCTTTCTGGAAAGGGAATGGGAGGTCTTGAAAGTGGGGGAAGTGAAGGGTTATGTTGTGTCTGGAAGGTGGAGATGGGGGTAGGTAGGTTGGTGGCGTCTTAAAGGAGGGGAAGGGAGGGAGGGAAGACTCAAAGTTGAGAAAGGTGAGAGTTGTTTTTTTTCGATAAAAATGTAATTTTTATCAGCCAGTTCCTTGAGGTAACTTTTTTGGGGGGTTTACGAAGAGGTGAGAAGGTGGTTCTCGCTTCTGGAGGAGGAGGAGGTGGTTCTCGCTCCTGGAGAAGGAGGTGATGCTCCTCAAACATGCTATTAACAACCATGCAAATCATTAAAACACTTCCCCTCTGCCCGCCCCCCCCCCCACTAGTATGCTACTTGCAACCAAACCTGACAAACCCAAAATCAACCAATCCCGACTCAGCGTGTTACTGACATTTCTCCAAACATTCTTCATCATCACAATGTTTACACCCGGCAACCAGGCAGCCAAACACTCCCGGCCAGGCAACCCAACTATCCACAAGCCTCCGCATCCGTTCAGTTAAACTGTTACTCTCGCATTAGGCAAGCATAAATATTCTAACATGTATTTAGCGCCTCGTGGGCCATTTAAACCTTCAGAATAGGTGACCCTAAATTTTCGGGGACAGATTAAGGTTAAAACATGTTACTAATTTGATCTCAATGGTTTAAAAAATTAAATAAAAATTTTCAGCACGTCGTGGGGGTATGATAATGAGAAAAGGGGTGTGGTTGATGGGAATTAGTGGAGTTGAAGGGGGAAGAAAGAGGGGTGGCTGGGGGGGGGGAGGATGAGAATTGTGAAGGGGGAGAGAAGGAGGGTTTGTATGGGGATGGGGCAAGAGGAATGTTGAGAGGGGATGGGGGTATGAGGGGGTATGGTAGGCGGTGGGGAATGGATGAGTAGGGATGGGAAGGCATAGGTGGTGGTGGTGGGAGGGGTTGGGGGACAAGACAATGCTCGACTGTTGATAACAAAGCTGCAACTTCACTTGCAACACAAACAATAAACCTTAAAAAACATTTGCCAAGATGGCCACCATTCGAGTCACATATACATCGAATAGGTCTTAAGACAATTAGTCGTTTTAAGAACAGTCAAGAACACCTGGCAATAGTGAACAAACAGGTGTTGACCAACTATCCAACAACGGCAATCCATCAATTTACGCAGATATTAAACGCAGCTCTTGCATCTGGATCATTCGTCTCCCTAATTCAAGACTCATACTATCAGATTAATTCCCCAAAAACCAATTTCCTTACTTGGAGCATCAGCAAAATGTTCGAAAAACGCATCAACCACAGATTGGTGAAGCAAATGAATTTTTAACAAAAATATATCACCAGTCAACAAGGATTCAGAAACCACAGAGGTGCCCATAATGCTATAGATATATGAATATATAGCCAAAACCATGACGATAAATGTGGACTGTAATATACTGCTTAGAAATGTAACGCAAGGCAAGGCAATTATAAGGAGAACGCGCCTAGCCATTACGACTGTATAGCACCTTGAAGGGATCAGGATAAGGATTTGGGAAGGGACTATAGACATCCATATATGTTGACATATATTACAATGCAAGTGCAGGCGATGAGTCACAATAACGTGGCTAAAGTATGTTGACCAGACTACACACTAGAAGGTGAAGGGACGACGACGTTTCGGTCTGTCCTGGACCATTTTCAAGTCGAATGAGAATCAAGTCGATCGACAATCGACTTGAGAATGGTCCAGGATGGACCGAAACGTCGTCGTCCCTTCACCTTCTAGTGTGTGGTCTGGTCAAAATACAAAGCAAATTTAGTTTAGATTCCAAACAAAAACACATGCAGCTTTCAGACCTCTACGATTCATTCTTGTTAAGCTTTCTCTTTCACCCGCATTACTCCTTCTTTACTCCCTCCCATCCCCTCTCCTAAATAGGATGAAGATGGTTAGGAGGGATGGATGGTTAGGCGGGATCATCAACACCTAATGTAAGCACACAGAACAAGAGATCAGATGATGGAGGACCCGTCTCTGAACGGAACAAATGATCATATTCACTAACCTTCACTCGAGGTCAGAACGATGGCCGGATAATTCATAAGGCTCGCAACACGTCCTCATCAACAAAGCCTAAATGCTAGTTAAACCACCCGCATAACCCCCCTCCCCTGTTTACGAATGAAAACCCTAAACATACGAACCAAAACTGTTGAAGCACATACATCTCTCGAGCAATGGTTCGTTCACGTGCCGAGCTCTAATCGCAACTCTGGTATTGCAGATAGCAGTAATTGCCAACAGATCGTAATCACCTTAGTAGGCCTGACTATTCAACACTTCCTACTGTCTAATAATATTAACTTAAAGAAAATATCTGAGGCCCGATACATGGTTCGACAACTGCTTGTGGGAAGAGATCCCAGGATGATGTCCCAAGCAACTGTAAATATTATAAAATACGCCGGAATATGCAAGTAATAATATTAATAATAATATATGTAAAGTTTTAGGTACATAGCCAAGCAGTTGATGGTTCGCGTTATATGAAAGGATAGCAGTGGAAGCCTGTGTTCAATGGCTGCCTCCCGCTGGCAGTGGTCTCAGTGTAGCAGTGGAAGCCTGTGTTCAATGGCTGCCTCCCGCTGGCAGTGGTCTCAGTGTAGCAGTGGAAGCCACCGTGTTCACTGGCAGCCTCCCGCTGGCAGTGGTCTCAGTGTAGCAGTGGAAGCCACCGTGTTCACTGGCAGCCTCCCGCTGGCAGTGGTCTCAGTGTAGCAGTGGAAGCCACCGTGTTCACTGGCAGCCTCCCGCTCGTTGGATCGATGGTGCAAGGACACGGGGATGGAAGAGAGAGCTGCAGGATAGGAGGGAAGGTTGCAGAGAGTAGGAAGCGAGAGTTGAGGGACGGGAGGGAAAGGATGGAAGGCTGAGAGATAGAAGAGTAACAATCTAGAAAGGGGAGAGGCTATATAGGGATTTGCTAGAGGAAGGGAGAGGGATAGATGGTAGGAAGTAGGACAGACGAGATGGGAAAGTGCTCACTGCTAATCAATTTTCAAAATTGAGTTTTTTGGGGGCCAGTCTATTAGATTGACCCCAAAATGCTTATTTTATTTTAAATTGAGTAGCTAACTATCTCATTGTGTTACTTGTTGTAAAAGAATTCCCTCTACAACAAATTTGTGCCGAATTAAACCATATTTAGTGTAGGGAGGATAGTACCTATCCGCGTGTGCGGTTAGGAAATTCTTTTCTGCGAGTGTAGAGAGGATAGACCCCCTTTCTGCGTGTACAGGAGAATCGTCCTATCTACATGAGAGAAGGATGCATAGTCCTATCTGAATGTTTAGGGAGGATAGTTCCCATCTACATGTGTATGATAGATAGCCCCTATATGCATGTAAAGGGAGGATAGTTCTTATCTACAAGCATATGTGGTCCCTATCTGCGTATATAGGGGAGGTTAGACCCTATCTACACGGCGGGAAGGTAGTCAAGACCCGCGCCAATAAAGCCCGCCTAATAGAGTCTGCTCACTTTTTACCCAGTAATCAATAACTGTATTGGTTCAGAGGAAATTAGGTTGCTTGCTCGTGCGGGGTCAGATATCAAAAATGACTTCCTAATGAAAAGAAAACATTGTAGTCCTGAAGAAATATATAATTATAATATATATATATATATATATATATTAATATATATATATATATATATATATATATATATATATATATATGCGTGAAAATGCCCAGAGAGTACTGCTGTTAATTTTATATATATCTATATAAATATTTACAAAGAGAATGTCTGTTTGTCTCGCTCTATGTATGAGTTTGGAGACCAGATGCTTCGGGCTAGTCTCGTCCAACATTGCAGAGTGTGAACCACTGGGGGTCGGGACATACATAAGCTGGTTAGGGGTCGGTTTAATTGTTCCTATTGTGATGTATTTGGGTGAGGCCGACCTTATTGTGTTTGAACCCTTGGCCAAAACAGCTAAATGGGTCTCATCCTTGTTCGTGTGACTATTCAAAGGCTAAACACCTATATGAAGATATCTCATATATCATAATATGTAATGATTAATTATCAACGTTCTATTGTGCATAGTTTTGCAAAGGAACACATTAACGTAATGTGCTTTCTGGTGCTGTTCCTCATTTGTGCTAAACGTCTTGTGAAACGATGAAAACGCGTACGAGACGTGTACAATACAAGCATAACATGAAAAAATAATCGGACAGTGTTAACAAATAATTGATTACTTCAAGTATTATTTGACATTTCTCCATTTTGATGGTCTGAACAAGTGCTGGTGGGCCCCCACATGGCACTCGTGGGCCCCCATTGTGCTGCTGGACCCTCTGGTGCTGGTGGGCCCCCGCATGGCACTTGTGGGCCCTACAGGGCCCTCTGGTGCTGGTGGACCCCTAGGTCATGGCCTACTTTGAGTAATCGGTCCTGAGGTCAGACGAAATACTAGACCCCTTATAACCTAATAAGTGAAAGACGGCTGGCTGCGTCCTAGATTGTTTGCCGTTCTCTATGCCAGGGATCTCTATAAGGTATAACCCAATATAATGCCACAGTCTTTGCAGCGAGATAAGATAGGCAACAAAGTTGATCCTCTGTTATTCAACTTTTTAGTTTTAGATGAAGATAGTCTAGACGGTTATCTTGAGGTTATCTTGAGATGATTTCGGGGCTTTTAGTGTCCCCGCGGCCCGGTCCTCGACCAGGTCTCCACCCCCAGGAAGCAGCCCGTGACAGCTGACTAACACCCAGGTACCTATTTTACTGCTAGGTAACAGGGGCATAGGGTGAAAGAAACTCTGCCCATTGTTTCTGGCCGGCGCCCGGGATCGAACCCAGGACCACAGGATCACAAGTCCAGCGTGCTGTCCGCTCGGCCGACCGGCTCCCAACTGGTAAATGCTGCAGCGGCTCTGGCCAAACAACGGCATTGATCGAATTAGTGGTTATTCAAATTTAATCAAGCCCAAAAGTAAGTGCTGCTTTATAGTTTTTCATTTGCGGATAGGATCCTTATAAGCCTTATAAGCCAGTAGCTTCTGGTACCTGTTAACTTCTAGGTAAACACAGGCATTACTTCTAAACAAAAAAGTGCCCAAACGTTTCACACTGTCTGAGATTCGAACTCTGGTCTTGTCGGACGTGAGCCAACTGCACTAGCCACTACGTCCTCCCATTGCTATTAATACTGGGGTGTAAGTTACCGTAACTTAAACTAAGTTAAGTTACAGGTTAATGGAACTAAATCTCACAAGTCAAAAGGTAAGAAGGAACAGAGGAGGATAAGATCAAATAATTTCGAGCAGGTTATTTCTGAAGGAAACACTTCCTTCTCTTCCTCTCAGTAAGGAAACGAACACAGCTCCCTGGAAACACAAACCGTAACTGTCTCTATTTTCCGCTTGTTACAACTTGTAATAAAGTTGTTACATCTTGGCTTAACGTGTTTATGACGTATTAGAACGTTGTTACAACTTACTATATTGATTGTTATAACTGGCTAGAAAGTGTTAAAACTTGTTCGAACGTTGTACCAACGTCGTAGTTTCGGTGTGTGTTTGGCGGGAGTGGACAAGAACGATGATTTAGCTAAGGTAGGGACACAGCAACAAAGCGAGCGGTGATTAGTCACTAAGAAACATTAAATACAAGTAGGAGAAGGGCGAGAGAGTCGTGAAACTTGATTCAATCGGATGTTCGTAGTCACTGCACCAGATGAATACAAATGATGGCGGGACAGAGGGCAGGAGCTGGAGCTCAACCTCCACAATCACAGCTAGGCAAGAGCACACACACATCGTCATTAAACCAAGCAACACGGCTACGTCCACACGTCAACCATGTTCTCGCTTACATATGATTTAGACACGTATAAATAGTTGATTTGCGGGTCATGAAGCCTCCAGCCGTTGACCTCCATTGAGGAAGGTCACTCCCTCACTGTGAGAGGTCTCAGTCCTAGTAGGGCATAGACTGTGAGAGGTCTCACTCCTAGTAGGGCATAGACTGTGAGAGGTCTCACTCCTAGCAGAGCATAGACTGTGAGAGGTCTCACTCCTAGCATGGCATAGACTGTGAGAGGTCTCACTCCTAGTAGGGCATAGACTGTGACAGGTCCAAGTCCTAGCAGAGCATAGACTGTGAGAGGTCTCACTCCTAGTAGGGCATAGACTGTGACAGGTCCAAGTCCTAGCAGAGCATAGACTGTGAGAGGTCTCACTCCTAGCAGGGCATAGACTGTGAGAGGTCTCACTCCTAGCAGGGCATAGACTGTGAGAGGTCTCACTCCAAGCAGGCATAGACTGTGACAGGTCCAAGTCCTAGCAGAGCATAGACTGTGAGAGGTCTCAGCCCTAGTAGAGATAGACTGTGAGAGGTCTCACTCCTAGCAGAGCATAGACTGTGACAGGTCTCACTCCTAGTAGGACATAGCAAGCCTGCACAGTAACGAATGTTGAAAAATGATGTTTCAACAGTAATTTCACCGGTTCCTAATTGATGATTGGGATTGCCTGCAAGCGGCCAGGCTGAACCATGCTCAGAGGAGATAATCACAACAATTGGAATATGTAAAGCAGTTAAGAACACGAACAGCTTAATCACGGTGGATATCGAAGCTTAATTTAACACTTAGCGCTTGACCAGCTGCGATACGAGACGGACTGTGATAACTGGAGTAATGACTGGGACGTTGGTGAGTGTCGACCAGTCCAGCCTCGGGCAGGACTGGTCAAGTCCAGTAATGGACTAGTTCAATATTATATTCAACAATATTAAATATTCAATATGTTTACGTGACCAGTCCACACTGTCCATGGAATGATGACCAAAGGTCACATCAGAATAATTTAAAAAAATGACGTTTCGGTCCGTCGTGGACCATTATCAAGTTTCGTCCTGGTTTCGGTCCAGGAGGGACCGAAACGTCGTCGCTTTCTCCATCTTCTGATGTGTGGCTTAGTCTTCACCCACGTTGTTGTGACTCACAGACTACACTGTTCATGGGACGCTCTTTATTTGTTCACACCCGAAGTCTTGGTGGGGTATACACACATATAATATAAATAAAATATGTTGAGATGTATATGTCCTATACGGTGATGAGAATTACGTAGAGGATAATGAGGGGATGAAGGAAGAGAGTGAAAAGGAGACGGGGGAGACGGGAGAGAGATGAGAAGGGACAGGAAGAAATAGGAAAGAGAGAGAGAGAGACAGAGGGAGGTAGAAACGAAAGAGAGATTGTAGAGACGATATTAAACTCGAAAACAAAATGATAGAACACAAGACAAGTTTGAGAAGGGGAAAATGGAGAACTAGAGAGACGGGAACAAGGGAAAGAGAAGGAAACAATTACCCTTCATAAACTCCCTCCACGACATAACAACAGTGAGTCCTGTCACATTCTCCCCAGACATAGAGACTTGACACTTCCTGCCATGGAAATAACTTCAGGGAAAATTTTAAGAACTTAAGGCACCGGTAAATGTTAAAAGGTTTTCAGCTCCCTTAAGGGTTAAAGGTGCGGAGGTAAACAGACATTTCTGAAGGATAGAGTCTTCCATTAATTATCCTCGAAACATCCAAACAATGATGTTATCTTGAGGTTATCTTGAGATGATTTCGTGGCTTTTTAGTGTCCCCGCGGCCCGGTCCTCGACCAGGCCTCCACCCCCAGGAAGCAGCCCGTGACAGCTGACTAACACCCAGGTACCTATTTTACTGCTTGGTAACAAGGGTATAGGGTGAAAGAAACTCTGCCTATTGTTTCTCGCCGGCGCCTGGGATCGAACCCAGGACCACAGGATCACAAGACCAGCGTACTGTCCGCTCGGCCGACCGGCTCCCCGGTACATACGATACTTACAAGTTTAAAGTTTAAACAACAATTTTGGGATGTTTGAGAATTTATGGCTTTATTTTTATCAGTGAAACCGTGAACAGACGAGAGATCACACCACTAAATGTGTGTGGTTAATGATTTCCATCACTATGTGTGTGGTCAATGGTTCACATTACTAGTTAATGGTCGTGTTAAGCTACGAAGATAGGCTAACAAAAGAAAATATCACAACCCCTAGAGGATAGAAGGAACAGAGGGGTTATGATCACAGCATACAAGATACTGAAGAGAATAGATAAGATGGACTAAGACAGCCTTTTTCAGATTGAGAGACAGCAGGTCCAGGACACAAGCGAAAGCTGGAAACACAAATGAGCCGAAGGAATGTAAGGATATACTCGTGACCTGCACGGGGTAGTAAGCAAATGGAATGCTCTAAAAGAAGAAGTTAGGGAAGCCACCTCCATCCAAAACTCTAAGACCTGATTTGACAAAGAATTTGTACGTCAAAATTGTTCAATTGAAACGCAACAGGGACAAGACTAACAGGTGGAGCATAATGAACCAGACCTCACTACCCCGTAGACGCTGATAGAAAAGGCTAGTACCACGCCCACCACCACGCCCACCACCACGCCCACCACCACGCCCACCGTCACGAGGACAAACGCCCCTAGTAGTCCATATCTGGTCCCAGGGGGGAAGGGGGAGCAGCGCCCCCCCTATCCCTCCTCCCTGGCCTGTGGAGCCAGCGATAACAGGCTGTCATTACCTTGTTAGTGGTGTGGTGGGAGCGTGAAGGCCACTGTGACCAGTTTGACCCCTACTCTCCCCTCCCCCCCCCCTTGGTGTCGGGGTGAGGGGGGGCGGTCCCTGTTCTTTAGGGACTTGAGCAGGGAATACAAAATACCTTTCCACAGTTTAGGGGATCTATACATTCAAGAAATGAATTCGGTTTAGGTACCTTAATTTACTCGTTGCTACCATATTATCGAGAAGGAAATACCACCGTTCCAAAGATAACAGGTACCTGTTAGCAACAGGTAACAGCTCTACCTGTTGTTAACAGGTAGCAACGATGTACTTCACTTTCCTCAATGATATGTAATGATCTGCTTCATTATCCTTGTGAGTACCCCTGTGAGTACCCCTGTGAGTACCCCTGTGAGTACCCCTGTGGTGTGGTCTCCAATCACCCTTGTCAGTACCCCTGTGAGTACTCCTCTGGATGTGACCCCTATTTTATGAACGGTAAACAGGACCTGTAAACAACAGGACCTTTAAAAAACAGGACCATACATATATGTATGCTAACAAACAGTCACTTGGTATGTATAAAAGTATGGGGGAAACATACAATGTACCCGAGTGTTATTGTATTCTACAACAAGCTATGGATTATAGCCTTGTGTGTGTGTGCGTGTGTGTGTGTGTGTGTGTGTGTGTGTGTGTGTGTGTGTGTGTGTGTGTGTGTGTGTGTGTGTGTGTGTGTACTCACCAACTAAGTGAGTGCACACACTCAAGGCCATAGCTTGTAATAGATTACAGTAGCACTCGGGTACATAGTATGTTTCTCCATACTCTTATACATACAAAGTGGCTTTTTTTTAGCATAAATATATGTATGGTCCTGTTGTTTAATGGTCCTGTTGTTTAATGGTCCTGCTGTTTTATGGTCCTGTTGTTTAATGGTCATGTCGTTTAATAGTCATGTTTACTTTTCCACAAAATGGGGTCACAGCCAGAGGAGTACTGTGTTTGTGCGTGTGTGTGTGTGTGTGTGTGTGTGTGTGTGTGTGTGTGTGTGTGTGTGTGTGTGTGTGTGTGTGTGTGTGTACTTTCCTACCAAATTTCCCCTACAAACCATGTGTCAACTGGTCTGTGTGTGCTTTCTGAATACGAAACTCTCTATCCAGAAAACTAAGAAACNTCTCTCTCTCTCTCATCTCTCTCTCTCTCTTTCTCTCTCTGTTTATTAAAATGTAATTATGTAACATAAATGAATCACATTTAATCGTTTTCAGTAAACTGTGATCTTGTGAGGCGGTGAACGACGACTCAAGCTTAAAACTCTACGGAAAACACAACCCATGATTTTATTACTGCATAAAAACCCCACAAAGGTTGCTAAAATGCCGGTTCCTCCATCAGTCCAGCAACCAGGAGGCCTGGTCGATGACCGGGCCGCGGGGACGATAAGCCCCGGAAGCACCTCAAGGTATCCTCAAGGTAAGGTATCATGCTGCTATCTTCTACAGCCCTCTAGTTCCTCCATAATCTGGCTATCTATTCAGTCTTCCAGTCTGGCCCCTCTCTCTTCAGTCTTCCAGTCTGGTCCTCTCTCTTCAGTCTTCCAGTCTGGTCCTCTCTCTTCAGTCTTCCAGTCTGGTCCTCTCTCTTCAGTCTTCCAGTCTGGCCCTCTCTCTTCAGTCTTCCAGTCTGGCCCTCTCTCTTCAGTCTTCCAGTCTGGCCCTCTCTCTTCAGTCTTCCAGTCTGGCCCTCTCTCTTTAGTCTTCCAGTCTGGTCCTCTCTCTTCAGTCTTCCAGTCTGGCCCTCTCTCTTCAGTCTTCCAGTCTGGCCCCTCTCTCTTCAGTCTTCCAGTCTGGTCCTCTCTCTTCAGTCTTCCAGTCTGGCCCTCTCTCTTCAGTCTTCCAGTCTGGCCCCTCTCTCTTCAGTCTTCCAGTCTGGCCCTCTCTCTTCAGTCTTCCAGTCTGGCCCTCTCTCTTCAGTCTTCCAGTCTGGCCCCTCTCTCTTCAGTCTTCCAGTCTGGTCCTCTCTCTTCAGTCTTCCAGTCTGGCCCCTCTCTCTTCAGTCTTCCAGTCTGGCCCCTCTCTCTTCAGTCTTCCAGTCTGGCCCTCTCTCTTCAGTCTTCCAGTCTGGCCCCTCTCTCTTCAGTCTTCCAGTCTGGTCCTCTCTCTTCAGTCTTCCAGTATGGCCCTCTCTCTTCAGTCTTCCAGTCTGGCCCTCTCTCTTCAGTCTTCCAGTCTGGTCCTCTCTTTTCAGTCTTCCGTTCCCTCCATCATTTGACCTCCTGTCCACAGCAGGTTCCACTTTACATCGATTTTCAATCCGTTCTCTGCCCTCCCAAACTCTGATCATATTTCAATTCTTTGAATACCTCCTCCATTGTCTTCAACCCCCATTAAAAGCATACCATTCCTCCCCCATTACTGGTTCCTCACCACCCTTGCCCTTCACCCTACGACCCCTGTTCGCCCCTCGCACACGCCCCTTCCTTCTCATCACCAATCTACCAGGATATGGACCAGGATATGGTCTATATCCTGGTCATTACCTACAGAGTCCGGTCATATTCTACCTGCTAAGTAGAATACTTAAATATTCTACCATGCTTTCGTTCTACGATATCACATGCCCACTCAACACTTAATAATTACTACAGTTGTTTTAATTCGTCCTCCTTCTTCTTCTCTTATTATTCTCTTGCCCAACTCCCTCCATCGGCGGTCCAACTCCTCCAGTTCCATCACGTGATGAGACGTCCAATAACAGGTTCGTCGTAAAACGTCTGTCCTACCTCGGCCCCATTATCTCATAATGCCATTTAGGTTGTCTCTGTCGATTCTTCACCCCCTTGACACACTCCTCGTCGTGCCTGTCGACTCGTAACCTCTTGGCACAATGCTAAATTATGATTACACACCCCTTCCATGCACCAACTTCAGCTGCATGATCTTGCAGTCAAAATGTAGACCGGACATAAAAATATCTATCCACTTGGGTTGGCCGGTACAGCCTCGATTTTTGCAGTCTGGGGCTCGAATCCCGATGGTCCACGTGGTTAGGCACCGTCTCTGCCCACCGTCATATCCCAATTCCCTGTCTTTCTATCCCATCCAAGTGCTATATAGCCATTTTAACTCACCACTTTCTCCTTATAAGTACCAGGCTCACAAGATACTGTGTGACGGGTGAGGGGAGCTGGGACGGCCGATAGGAGCTGGTCTCGTGGCGAAGGAGATTAATGGAATTTGATGTGATAGTGAGGGAGAAGGTAATTAAGGTAATACCGCAGTGGATACGTGGGCGTTCCTGGCAGCCTTGGGCGGTCGCCAGGAACGTGTATTGGTTGTCTGGCGACGCCTACCTAGGCCACCATATGCGCCTTCATGCTCTGCTGGCTACCACATGCTCCTACATACTGTGTTGGGGTACCACATGCTCCTCCACACACTGCTGCTGCTGCTCCAAACGAAACTAATATGACAAATGTGTCCAAATTGGGAACACTGGTAAACACACATGCAAGGACATTATTTATCTGGTAAACATCATTAATATTTTGTTTTCCCTCATTGCCTTTCCTATATTCCTGTTAAATTCATATCCACACTTTTTTACATTAGCATGTAGACATTAGTCAGTCTCATCTCCTTTTGCTCTCAGGACGACGAGGCTCTGTAAACACAGACGTGACGGAGAGGTTCGAGTAATATCCCTCTGCACCCCACAGCATATCGACCTCCCGTTGCTCGCTTCACCGCTCGCTCCCAACACTAAACCCTTCCATTGCTAGGCGTCCACGCGGCCTCTATGACCCTGGCCTACATGTGTACCAAGTTGCCACTTGCTGGGAGAGAACTGTATCTCTGGATCATGTTCCAAATTTGATTCGGTCTTATATGTTATCTCTTAAAAGCTGCTGCAGATCAGATATGTAAGTAACGTTGATCGGCGGCAGAGTTGTTGTGAATACATTGGTGCTCAGTCTATATTTTACCACAAAGGGGGAAAGTCCCAGTAGGTTGAAACTTGTGACTGTTTCAGTCATGCGGACTGCTAAAAGGAAGTCTCCTGCATGGGGAGCACCCACGGCAGTGAGGCAATCGTTATTTTGCTGTTAGGCGAACTAGGAGTCAAATGGAGGCGAATGAGAACACAAATGAGAAAGACGAAAGCAAAAAGGAGAAAGATGTGTTAGTTCGAGAATGGTCGTAACTGTCCTATCTTCAACTGGACATTCCAAACTTGACTGTTCCTGTTTTTTTTTATCAGATCTGGACCGGGTGCAGGAATTTTAAATACAGGCGATTGGTTGAAGCTCTCAGTGAGAGCATCTAGGTGTTCTAGCAGGATTTTTTTTTCCAAAGCCAAAATATTCAGTGGAGGAAACGAAGGCTTACCCAACAATCTGTGAAGCTGCGCGGACACCAAGGCCGCCAAATCTGACAGGAAGAGCACTTTGCTTGAGTAGGTTGTTTATGTTTTTCTAGCACACATGTCAAATGAAAGTCATAACCACTTAGATTGGTGCCGCTGTAAGACAAAAGACATCTGAACAAACAAATTAGCTTAGGAAGGGATAGGAATCTTGTGAGAAGGGAGAGTACACCGTGAAATTTTGTTTTTGTCTGTCATTTAACTGATAAACTTTAGGTCGATGATTTTTGCATGTACTCCCAGAGTAGAAGCCAAAGCGGTACAGTCATGGAGGGGCACCAAGGACGATACAGTTCCAAGGAACACCCAGGAGGGTACAGTCACAAGGAACACCCAGGAGGGTACAGTCACAAGGAACACCCAGGAGGGTACAGTCACAAGGAACACCCAGGAGGGTACAGTCACAAGGAACACCCAGAATTTCAGTCCAGCAGGAGAGTTCAGTCCAGACAATTATGTGACTGATTTGAATTCTTTTAATCGACCATTATTGCGTTAGTAGGAGAAGTTAATAATGAGGCACAGACTACCTCATTGCTCTGGGATTTGGATAATGTCCTCCGAGAGGCAATCAAAGATACCAGCAAAGGTGCCATCATCTAGGAGTGGGATAATGAGCTCACTGGACAGATTATAAGTGACATTTTCAATAACTAAGCACAAACAGGGAGAGGAGGTAAGGGATCTTCCTCTTGGAGACATTCACTCGACTATATTTCTTGTTCCCCCCAAAAAAATTTGGAGTCGTCGGTGTTCAACCTGTCCTTATGGAGGAGGTAGTTAGGAGATAATAACTTGAAAACCACTATGGTATTAATGCTGTTATATACTCACTATCCATGGTTAGTTGATGTTAAGGTTAGGTTAGGTTAGATTTCATTACGTTTGGTTACGTTAATACAGTGTATTATTCTCAAACGTGTGAAAACATTAAATTCAAAAACTATTTGAGTATCCCCTAGAATTTCTTTTACAGAAAACTCTATTTGTTTGACAGTTTCAAAGAGAACGAGTTAAGCATAGACGTTAGATTATTAACCAATAAGGTAATAACTTTAGAATACCCTCTGTTCCGGACAAAGATTCACTTGCCAGCTTACATATTAACTATTATTGGAACCATAACACGCTATCAGACCATCACAAATATCAAACAACTACCCAATTGGTGTGAAAATGAGTGTCTTGTGTTAATCACTTTACTTCACACAGTATGCAAGCGACTCATATCCCAACAGCCTCAGCTACGAGGCGCCGAAGTGTGTTGCCAGTAGCAATTGGCCTGATTCCTTTATCCTTGTTTTCTTAGGGCACAGAGAGCCACGCCATCCTGCCCGAATAAAGGGAGAGACCTGATAACCTTGGGAACATTGCTAGCTAGAAAGACGTTCACCCAAGTGACCCCTTACCAGCGTCACCAACTGCTGGTCAGGTGATTTATTTGATGTGAATGGTTGTAGCTTCGTGAAGCACCTTTAAGACATGACGGGTTATTGGTTTTCAAATTCTTGATGTGTTCTGTTTTAGTTCTGGATAGACTGTGTTGGGGATTATTGATATCACGTACGGCTCTAAGTGGGTGTTTGACCCGTAGAGCTTGAGTTGTGGTAATGGCTCTATCAGCAATTAGGGTTTTGATTGAACCTTCCTGATCCCAAACTTCTATTTCCTTTCAAATTTGGGCTCTAATTTCAGGGTTTTCAGATGACATAGTGTTTACAGTTCTCTAACAGGTGCTTTTGTTGAAGGAGGAGGGAAGGCAAGCTAGTTTATTTTCTCTTCAAATTATCTTTATAGCCCAAACTACTGAAGTTCTTAAGCTTGCCTCTCTGTGGTGGGTGAGCGAGGCATCCGATGAGAAACGACAAGAGATTGTGCCACACTCTGATGTTTCTTGAAGCTTTTACTTTTATTAACAGGAGAGTAATAAACTGAGATACTTCTTGCAACGCGGGGCTATGTAGCAAGGCTCTAGGAGACGTGGCTCTAGGAGACGTGGCTCTAGGAGACGTGGCTCTAGGAGACGTGGCTCTAGGAGACGTGGCTCTAGGAGACATTGCTTTGATTCCATAAGGTTTCCTGATAATTTGAAGGAAATGGAGGTGTTAGTTCTGACTTCTTAAAAGGGTTGTTGATGGCTATTTGGGCGGATACAGGGCCGCTGGGCACACACACACACACACACACACACACACACACACACACACACACACACACATACACACACACATACACACACACACACACACACACACACACACACACACACACACACACACACACACACACACACACACACACATACACACACACACACACACACACACACACACACACACACACACATATGTAGATGTAGATATCAATGTAGATATCAATGTAGATATGATTGAGCCTAATAGGCTCAGGAACCTGTACACCTGTTGATTGACAGTTGAGAGGCGAGACCAAAGAGGCAGAGCTCAACCCCCGCAAGCACAAATAGGTGAGTACAAATAGGTGAGTACACACACACACACACACACACACACACACACACACACACACACACACACACACACACACCTTAAGGGGTCTGGTAGCTGAGTGAACAGCACGCAGGACTCGTAATTCTGTAGCCCGGGCTCGATTCCCGGAGCAGGCAGAAACAAATGGCCAAAATTTCTTTCACCCTGATGCTTCTGTTACTTATCAGTAAATAGGTACCTGGGAGTTAGACAGCTGTTACGGAGAGTTGCTTTCTGAGGCTGCGTGTGTGTGTGTGTGGAAAAAATAAATTCGTTAGTAATTAGTAATAGTTGATTGACAGTTGAGAGGCGGGATAAAGGAACCAGAGCTCAACCCCCGCAAACACAACTAGGTGAGTACAACTAGGTGAGTACACACTCACAGGATGTACTAAAGACTAGTCACATTTACAAGCCATATTCGAACAGCCATTAGCAAAACATAAAACAAAAAATAACCATAGAGCTTGACAAGTTGTTGAAGGCTAAGCCTACAGCAGATCACCCAAGTTCATGTCAATTACATGAGCACGCACCAATAACCTGACGGATCAGACTATGGCCTTATGAGACAGGCTTATTTATACACAGTGTATGGAGACTGGTAAATATGGCAGGGTCTGAAAACTTTTGATTTTGTTCAATCTTAATTCGAGTTTAACTCAGACTAATTTCTCTCACAATATTTTTGCAAAGATTTTATTTCTTCTCGGTTAAAGGTCGCTATCGTTATCACCAGATTTACGTACTATAAAACACATCAGAGTTG
>WNGS01163813.1:3681924-3703686 GCA_020271785.1 Procambarus virginalis | reverse complement strand
AACTCATTTTTCTTAATAATATGTTGAGAAAACATGATGATTTATCTGATATTTGAGATGGCTGTATCTTGGTAAATATGGCTGTAAAGGCCTTCATATTTAAAATTAGCAAAGAAAGACTTTACAGAAAGAAATGTAAATTGATGTGGTAAATCTAATGGTACCATTTTCAAAGCGATTCTATGGCTAGTTTTGATTTTGAATTTTGAGAAAAATGACGATTTCGCCGTGGCGACGATTTTTCTTGTCCATCGTGTGATTGTGTGACCCGTCACCAAGAAGCGCTAAGTTTACTTTCATATATGTTCTGTTTTTTTTTTAGTGAATTGGTAATTGATTAATTACTTTCCCTAAGCTGTTTGAGGCAAAGAATTATTCCCTCAAAGTAAAATTTGAGGGAAATTATGCAATGTCTATTGCATAATTTTATTACAGACGGTGGACAAGAAAAATTCGCCGCCTCAACGAAATCGTCATTTTTCTCAAAACTCAAAATCAAAACTAGCCATAGAATCCCTTTGAAAATGGTACCATTAGATTTACCACATCAATTTACATTTCTTTCTATAAAGTCTTTCTTTGCTAATTTTAAATATGAAGGTCTTTACAGCCATATTTACCAAGATACAGCCAACTCAAATATCAGACAAATCATCATGTTTTCTCAACATATTATTAAGCAAAATGAGTTGAAAGACATCTAATAATAATCATATTGATCACAATTAAAAATGGGTAGTAAAAATTGTCTAAATTGTATTGTTTATTTACTTGGAGATATATTATTACGAATGATTCTTAAATGAGAATATGTATGGTACTTATGTGGGCATATGTATGATACATATGGGCATATCTATGGTACTTTTATGGGCATATGTGTGGTATAAATATACGTACCATATTAAGGGGTATATGCCCTTAAAATACCATACATTTGCCCATATATGTACCGTACATATGCCCATATTTGTACCATAAATATGCCCATATTTGTACCATACATATGCCCATATTTGTACCATACATATGCCCATCAAAGTACCATAGATATGCCCGTATGTATCAAACATATGCCCACATAAATACCATACATATTCTCATTTAAGAATCATTCGTAATAATATATCTCCAAGTAAATAAACAATATAATTCAGACAATTTTTACTACCCATTTTTAATTGTGATCAATATAATTATTATTAGATGTCTTTGAACTCATTTTTCTTAATAATATGTTGAGAAAACATGATGATTTATCTGATATTTGAGATGGCTGTATCTTGGTAAATATGGCTGTAAAGGCCTTCATATTTAAAATTAGCAAAGAAAGACTTTACAGAAAGAAATGTAAATTGATGTGGTAAATCTAATGGTACCATTTTCAAAGCGATTCTATGGCTAGTTTTGATTTTGAATTTTGAGAAAAATGACGATTTCGCCAAGGCGACGATTTTTTCTTGTCCATCGTCTGATTGTGTGACCCGTCACCGAGAAGCGCTAAGTTTACTTTCATATATGTTCTGTTTTTGTTTTTAGTGAATTGGTAATTGATTAATTACTTTCCCTAAGCTGTTTGAGGCAAAGAATTATTCCCCTCAAAGTAAAGTTTGAGGGAAATTATGCAATTGTCTATACCTTGAAGGCACAAGCAATTAGTAATTAACGGTTCCTTCCCTGAATTATAATATAGAATAGCCTCGATTATGTAGTCAACATTGATGTTCATTTGTTACATAAGAAGGGCGTAACAGTAACTCTTTCGCCTAGGCTGGAATCACGCCTATTGAATTAGGATGTAATTAACAAGGTAAACCAGGGATAAAACTGGCAGAGTCAGGATACATAGATATCCTATATCCTGGTAATAATGAATTAAGATCTGGTATACCGTTGACGAGGAAGGAACATCTTATAATCCTAAGACATCCTTCATTCTGTTAATAAAACAAGAAGATCTGGTATCCTTCGTTATCCTTTATCCAGACGTTGTGTGATATGATATCCTACATCCTGACGACTATGTAGGCATGTCACAGAGCTGCTAATATCCTTTACTGTGAATCCTGCAGGAAGCCGTCGCATCAAAAGATATCCATTTTCCTTTGATAATTCAGGTAGGTTTCCATTGGATATCCAACATCCTGATAACTTTTCAGGCAGAGCTTCTATAAAGTCACTGGAGGCTATGGTAGGCAAGAACCTTCCAAAAACTTAAAGGAATATTATAATCCCTAAATACACGAGGAGCTAAGAAACACATGCATTTTAATATCCATTTAATATCAATCATACTTTATATATTATTTGTTGATAATCAATCAGTTCATTTCTCTTAATAACATGATAAGAAAACACCATATGTTTTTTATTTGAATTGACTGTATCGCTGCAATAATAAAGTTAAGCTAAAATATAAAATGATATCATACAATGATATCTTTCATCTTGCTAATAATGTAGGGAGATCTTTTGTATCTTTGATGAAGCAGGGAGATATGACATCCTCCATCCTGTTGATGAAGAAGGAAGCTCTGGCATCCAGGGACATCCTCCATCCTGTTGATGAAGAAGGAAGGTCTGGAATCCAGGGACATCCTCCATCCTGTTGATGAAGAAGGAAGCTCTGGCATCCGGGGCCATCCTCCATCCTGTTGATAAAACAGACAGATCTGACCTTCTGGGATATCCTTCATCCTGTTAATAATCCTCTCTCAACCTTCCTAATCTCTCCTCACCATACCCTCCTGGCCTATATTCTCCCCAACACATCCTCCCCCTCCCTTAACCTCTCGCCACCTTCCCTATCATCTCCCCATTTCCTATATCCTTTCTACCCTCTCCCTGCCACTCCCACTTTGCTACCCACGCCCCAAAACACCCCCCTCTCCTACCCACGCCCCATCACTCCCCCTCATCCCCTTACCCATGGACCTCATGAATGTGCAGCCACACGCTCGCCGCCTCTCTCCTCAGCAGCTGGGAGATATTATCAGCTTTACAGACAAATTACACTTGTTAAAGATGTTTGTGTTCCGGACAAGCGTCGCTCCGCCGTCCTGGGCTCCGTGGCGAGGCTCGAGTTGGGCGCCTGCTTCAACTCCTGAAAAATAAATTGGAGACAAATTTACCGCATTATCCAAGACTGATGATAGTTTGTCGCGGCTGTTATGTTGTGTGTGCTGTGAGGCGCTACACCCTAGGTGTCGTGTAGGGGTATCCTCACCCCACCAGACTATACACCCTATGTTGACCAGGCCACACACTAGAATGTGAAGGGACGACGACGTTTCGGTCCGTCCTGGACCATTCTCAAGTCAATTGTGTTTATCCTATGGTTTTTATACATCCTATGTATAAACATAGGGTGTATCAAAACATGTTTATACACGCGTAAGTATATCCTATGTATATTATACACCCTATGTTTATCGTGTCGATTCATCTCATCACCTCCATGAATCCACCAACCCGTTCTCGCACTTGCTTATAGTCAATATCTTGCAATCCACACACATACACTTGCGGCAGAATGAACAGCGCTCGAGGGTCGTAGTTCAAAGGATCCAAGGTTCGATTCCCGGCCAAGGTAGAATCAAATGGGCAAAGATTCATTCACCTGCTGCCACCGTTCACCTAGCAGTAAATAGATACCTGGGAGTAAGACAGCTGCCACGGACTGCATCCTGGGATATGTATATGTGTGTTATAGAGAACTATATATAGTAGATATAATAGATGAACAAAATATATCGGTTGGAAGGGAAGAGTCCAAGAGCTTCGACTCTGCAAGCACAAACAGTATATAGTAAAGCACAAAACACAGTGTTGCGTGAACTTCTGGGTGCGCCTCTGAATAATGTTTATGCACTCCGACATTAATGTAGTCACGGCACGCTGTTTAAAGTCGTGGACGTTGTTTACCTTCACTCTTGTGTAAATGTAACTAAAAATTATCTCATTTTGTAGTTAGTGCGACTATCAACTCCTGGGACCTATTCCCATTCTTTCTCACGTGCTTTCCAACTTTTCACATGCTTCTATGCTAATTTATCATCAAACTTATTATTCTTTACTCTAAGAAGCAAGGATTGCAAGAAGATTCATATTATCTTGCATTCCGTGTTGAAATATAAGACAAGGCATGCTCAGAGACGCGACCCTCGCCACAGGAAGCTACTACCTGTGTATACGGTTCCATTATTCCTCAGATGTTGAAGGTTCTTTGATGCAATGAATTCGTGGAAATTAGGATGTAAGTTGTTGTTATCGGTTGTAAAATTGTATTTTTACTTATGTGGCGAAAAGGTGATGATGAGGTAATTCTTACAGAACCAGTAACATCTATAAAGTTCTCTGGTGCCCAAAACGCTGCGTGTACTAGTGGCTTTACAAGATTGTAAATACCATACTATGTATCCTCACAAACCCAATGTTCCTTCTTGTATATAAGAGTCTATTAAACAGTTATCACATTGCTTTTCTAACGACATATTAAATAAATAAATAAATAAATATGTTTATTCAGGTAAGGTACATAGATACAAGTGATTTTACATAAATTGATCGATTTATAGATAGAGCTAGTACATACAATGCCTAAAGCCACTATTACGCAATGCGTTTCTGGCAGTTTCGGGCATATTGTGTGTAGCATGAGTGAACTCAAGGATGAAGACAAAAGCAGTAGACCAACACCCGACTAAAATATATTTCTAGAGTTCACAACGACTACAGAACTGTTACAAACTGAGACGAGCAAGTGTGCTGTAATCACACGTCAAAACACCCTTCCAAGGACAGGTTTTGTACGAGATTACGATCCATTAAACAACTGCTCGTGCCTAAAGTATCTTTTTTGGCATCCATGTACATATCTCTGATTAAAATATATACCTAATAAATTTACCTTCATATATCCTAACCATCAAACTGCTTATATTTTTGACTAGTATTTAACCTTAACAGGAAATATCTCGAAATTAATTTAAAATCTTCTAAAAAATAAAACTCCTGGAGCCAGATTCACGAAAGCACTTACGCAAGCACTTACGAACCTGTACATCTTTTCTCAATCTTTGGCGGCTTTGTTTACAATTATTAAACAGTTAATGAGCTCCGAAGCACCAGGAGGCTGTTTATAACAATAACAACAGTTGAATGGGAAGTTTTCATGCTTGTAAACTGTTTAATAAATGTAACCAAAGCCGTCAAAGATTGAGAAAAGATGTACATGTTCGTAAGTGCTTGCGTAAGTGGTTTTGTGAATCTGGCCCCTGACCTGTAATGTTAAGTGAATATGAGTTTACGGAAGGCCGAGAACATGAGAAGGCCGACTGTGTTATACACTGTTGGAACATGACACACGTACAATGGTGTCACTGGTGATAGTAAATATACACCCGAAAACACACAATATTTACCTTCACACTAATCGTTGGCAGAGTTGAAAAGATGGAAAGCCAATTTATAACAAGGAACATGAACACACTCACACACACATATACACATACATACACAGGCACTGGCTATGTCTCGTCTGACTTCCAACCACCTGAGCCAAACAACTTGGTTCGAAGCAGCTGACATAGCCAACTTAGGCGGAAAGCTGACGGAGGAAAGACACACAGCTGGACACAGCTAAGACACACAGCTGGACACAGCTTAAGACACACAGCTGGACACAGCTAAGACACGCAGCTGGACACAACTTCTCGTCAAGCTACCAATCAGCCACCACAACACATCTTTTTAAGGAATCGAGTTCTCATGTTTAGAATTTGTTTATGTAATATTGACAAGATAATTTGAATATATAGTCATGTTGTTTTGACTTGATATATATATTTCAAAATGGAGGTTCCCTTAGGGAATCTTAGTTTAAATATAAACAGGAGGACGATTGACATGAGACATTATTTAGTTAAAATCTTCATTACTTTAAATTAAACCCATAGTGTTTCAAATACTTCTTATATTCATCATCAAATCTAAAATTTATTAGTGACATTAATACCAAACTAATAAACAAAAAACTTATACTGGACATGCTAAACTTCAAGAATGAAAATAATATAAAACTAATTATAAATTACAACACAATATAAAACTTAACTTACGTAAATTGATGAAACAAAAGTAAGATTAAACATTGTGCACCAACAACAAAGACTAATCCGAAATTATATTTATAACGGAAAAAATTGAAAAATCATATACAAATAAAAAATTCAAACAAATTATACATTATAATTATGTCTATTATAAAAAGAATTTAAATATTACGCAATAACTGTCAACAAACATTATACTCTGTGACACAATTAGGATTCTGGATTTTAGATCAGATGACGAATATAAGAAGCGCTCGAAACTTTATGAGTTTGATTAAAAGTAATGAAGATTTTAATTAAACAAGATGTTTGTCACGTCAATCGTCCGCCTGTTCATCTTTAAACTAATATATATATATATATATATATATATATATATATATATATATATATATATATATATATATATATATATATATATATATATATATACTCAAACAGAGGTATATTCGTCAAACGAAAATAATGTATACGTATACTTCAAACAAATGCATATATACTGTACGTTAAACCAAAGGATATACATTAACACATGGCAGATAAGTACGTCAAACTAAATAATATATACGTCAAACCACTTTTAACAATTATTTTGGCCATCTAGAACATTGTGGCAAGAAAACATTAAATATTATTGTCCGGTGGCCAAGAGACCACTATAATTATTTGATGGAGTTATTACCAATTTGCTTTATGTAGATATGACTTAGTATTCCGCAGAATACTCTTATGTCATTTATGGAAGAATTTATTGAATCGTAAATGAATCTTTAGCTTCACCCCCCCCCCATTGTCCTGTTTTTATGGAGTGGGGATGCGCTTGTCCATTGAAGACAGGACAAGAGGGTAGCAATCAGATATTTTAGATAAATATATAAATCTCCTTATCATCTTCCCAATAATGCCATTCAATTATAAATGTAGATGCAGGAGATTGTATTCCAATGATTTTGCTTGGGAACTAAGCACATCCACTCTTCCTCGGGCCTTATTATTGAAAAGATAGAGATGACACATGTATGTTTTCGGAACGAGGAAGGGGCTGGTCTTCACAGCGTCCATTCCCCCATAACTTGACGCACTAGAGAACAACTTCTATCCCTGTGCTCTCTCTCGTTGTCAGTCTTGGCGAATTACCCTACTGCTGCTTGCGTAGAGGGCGCCGCCAGGAGTCATGGGAGGGGCATAAGACTCCTAACGCTGGTGTAGCTCGCTAGGCCCCATGTAGGTTGCACTTGAGTCAGTCGCTCCGTCACAGGCACCTTGGCGTCCATCGGGGAGAGAGGCGGCTCCAGCACGTAATGGCCCATCCTGTAAGGGGTTCAGAAGGCCCTGATCACCGCCACTTAGTAAAATCAAGTTAATGGTAAACTGCAGACGAGGAGTCACAATAATGTAGCTGAAATATGTTGACCAAACTACACACTTCAAAGTGAAGGGACGACGACGTTTCGGTCCGTCCTGGACCATTCTCAACTCGATTGTGAAAGTGATCAGGAATCACAATCGACTTGAGAATGGTCCAGGACGGACCGAAATGTCGTCGTCCCTTCATTTTCTAGTGTGTGGTTTGGTCAACTTAATGGTAAACTATTTAAAATCTACACTGACATACTAAATGAAAATTATGAACCTGGAATAACGCCGAAAAGCCGAACATTCCCCGAAAAGATCACAAGAAATAGCCTGTTGGATAGACCACCAGAAAGGATAAGTAGACGATTGACTGTACGATAAGAGGTATTGACACACGGCACTAGATTGGTCCTAGTGAACAGGACTTGCCATAGGTTCTCACCCAGGATAAAAATGGGGAAAACCTCGTGATCAGAACCTGCCATGGTTCACCCAGGATAAACATATAGAGGATCTCATAAACAGAACCAGTGACGGTTCTCTCACTGTGGTTCAGCAAGCGGAAGGATCTGCTTCAAAACAAAGGACTCACCTGAAGGGATATATGGGTTCCTCGGGTCTGGAGCAGAAGGTGCGGGATATGAGAGCAGCAGCCACCACTGAGGACCCTAGAGTGACGGCGACCAGCCCCACCAGCAGGAGGGCGTCCACCTGGGCGTTGTGTGCTGAGGCCACTTTATCCACCACTGATACCCCGCCGTTCTGAAAATGGGACAGTTTTATTTACCATCCTGCAGAGTCAACTGTTTGGCCCACTGTACTACGGAATGGACACGTATGTCCACTGTACTACAGAATACACAGGTTTGTCCGCCTTATTACAGACGGTTACAGCCCCGCTCCTGTGTCAGATAAGCCCACTACGGGTTCACCATAGCCCGTGCTGCTTGGACATTTTTCTTCCCAGGAGCTGAAACTAAAACAACAGCAACAACATCATTACAGAATGGACAGGTGTGTCCACCGTACTACAAAATGGACAGATTTGTTCATCGTACCAACGTACCAAAATTAATGTATCTTCTGGTTGCTGTTGTTTTAGAATCAGTAACTGGGAACCAAAATTCCAAGCAGCACGGGCTATGGTGAGCCCGAAGTGAGCTAGCCAGGCACAGGAGATGTGCGATCTTCTGGTAATCATAAGTTTAGCTTATGATCAGTACTGTTAAAATCTGTGAACTTTTATAGAATAAAAAGTGAGGTGACTGAACGATGGGACTTGTTCTTAAACGAGGGAAAATATGACTGAAAAAGGTGAGATGTGACTGAATGAGGGGACATATAATTGAAAGAGGGGATACATGACTGAAAGAGGGTATATATGACTGAAAGAGGGTATATATGACTGAAAGAGGGAATATATGACTGAAAGAGGGAATATATGACTGATAGAGGGAATATATGACTGAAAGAGGGAATATATGACTGATAGAGGGGATTTATGATTGAACGAGGGGAGGAATGATTGGTATACATATACGTAAATAGAACCAACAAAATGGATACAGACTAACAATAAGATTCTTGCAATATTTCAGCAAATCTTTAGAACATAACTGACAGATGCATGAGTGAAAACAACAGAGTGCATATTTGACCTCTCATCGCATGATCCAGCAGGCATTCTGCAGAGTTGCTGAATAGCATGGATCAGTACTCTCTCTCTTGTTCGTGATTGGGCAGCAACACTTCAGCACACTGAAGTGTTGCTGACCAGCACAGACTAGAGGGCCTACTGCAGTTTCGTAACTTACAAAGAAAGTGCTGCACCTCACCTGGCCAACAACGACGGTCCTCCTGGCGGCAACGGCCGCAACGACGAAGGCGACGACCCCCAAAAGCAGCAGGAGACCTCCCAGGACCAGCGACAGACGGAACACCGAGGAGGAGCAGCCGCTGTCCCCGTGCTTGACCAGAAACACTTGCTCCATCTGAGGAGACAGCGGAGAGGGACGTAAGTAGCAGCTGAAAAGGGGGATGGAATTATCACTGGAAAGCGTCCAGCCATTACGACTATATAGCACTTGGAAGGGGTGTCAGGATAAGGATTTTACCGGATGAGAGATGTTGCAATAGATCTACTCGACTGAGAAGTGTGGCAAGAAGTGTAGCGTACTGACAGACAGTAGAAGGATAAACGGAATCAAAGACGTAAACACTCAGGATTATGTACAGGATAATTCTATTTAGCAGAAGTCATGCAATTTGTCTTTATAATGCACCATGTATATAGGGACCTTGTGAGAGGTATAACCGTCTCTTCTCGTACCAGTTGAGGAATATAAGAGAGCATTATACTCTCAGAAGGTCTCAAGAACATCCATGAAGTTACAAATACTCACAAGAGTTCGCATGGACACACCAGAGCTCACACGGATTCACTAGAGCTCAAAAGATTCATCAAAGCTCACAAAGTCTCACAAAAACTTAGGAACTCCCAGGAGATCAACAAGCACTCTTTTGAGCTCACAATTACTCACAAAGACTCACAATGATTCACAAGAGCTCGCTAGGACTCATAAGAACTCACAAGGACCCACAAGAGCTCTCAAAGACTGACGAGAGCCCGAGAAAGCTTTTGTTCAGCCAATTTATTTACAGTTAAGTCGGGTCCTTAATTTGCTGCGAGGCGCCAGAGTTGCTGATTACGTTCCCCCTCCCCCCCGAATGCTCCCTATGCCCCCCTATGCCCCCTAGGCCCCCCCATGCTCCCTATACCCCCATGCTCCCCCACTCAGCTTCCCTCAGGATCCATTCAAGCCACCTACCCCCCCCAATGGACAGTGACAGTGTAGAAAAGGATTTTATTATGGTCTTTGACTTCAATTGGCTTCAGTGGGAGAGCCAATTAATTTTATATTAATAATATATAATTAATGTATTATATATATCGTTTTATATACATCATATATAATATTGTTTGGATCCTTACCACCGCAGAAATATAAACTCTGGTGATCCACAAAAGCCAAAACTTTACTACATAATCCACAAAAGTCATGAGTAAACCACATGTCAAACAAAAGTCTAACTTCCACCACATAACCCACATTAGTCTAAACTTCACATAACCTACAGAAGTCTAAGCAACACTACACAACCATTAAAAGTTATAACTACACAACACATCGGACATAAGTCTAAATTATAACACATAACTCACATAAATTAAGCTTCGCTACATAAACCACATAAGTGTTAATACCATATAAACAAAGAAAGTGAAGTTTAAAGTTGAACTCATAACCTACAAAAGTCTAAACACAGAAATATTTTTTAGAAAAAGTCTAAAAACTGCAATATTTTCCGAAAAAAGTCTAAATTCCAGCACAAAAGGCTCAACACTCTTCAGGAACGCCTCCCAAGCAAGGCAATTAATTACAAGCCTGGCCTAATGGTCCAGCTGTGCCGGTAACTGCACAGTTCCACACACCTGCAGCCATCTGGACCTTCATCATCTGCAGTAACTATACGTGATGATTTGTGGGTAACAGTCCCACCCCTTAAGCGCACACTTCCCCCTTCCCTGAGCCTCCCTTACCTACCTCCCACCCCATACCCCCCCTATCTCCAAGCATCTTCTACCCTAAACCCACAGCTTCAATTTCCTGACCAGACCACACACTAGAAATGAAGGGACGACGACGTTTCGGTCCGTCCTGGACCATTAAGTCGATTGTGGACCAAGTCACACTCGACCTGGGAATGATCCAGTAAGAAATGCTATTGGTTTTTATGTATTAGTGCTATTACAAAATAACGTTAACCGCAGTCTAAGGGTTAAGCAACTCACCGGAGGCAGGTCCTCATAGAGGGCCGGGTCGCTGATATCCTGCTTCTCGTAGAACTGATGGAGGTAGTTCTTCACGCCGAATATTGGACAGATGGGTGTCGGGGAATCCGGAACGGCTTTCTCGCTCCATCCCTTACAATTCCGCTGCTCGTTGTCCTCCTCAGCACTCTTCTCATTTGTCTCAGGCACGAGGGAGAGTCGCGGCCGGATGTTTGCAAGGGTCGAACCCCTGGTGACCTTGGGGCGGCCACACGCCCCCTCGCCGCCGCCGTCTCCTTCGTCTCCGCCCCCGCGTGGACAGTTCCAGTCCCATGACGCACCAGCGGTTCCGTCTCTGCCGCTTCTGATTCGCTATCATCCATGGCGGCAGCGGGCCCAGGGCAGCGTCTCCCGCGCTGTCCAGCTGGCCTGCCTGGGGGAAGATGAACACTTTATTAACAAGTCTCTTTAACTAATGATAGGGTTCATTAGGACTGTCATAATTATTCCTGATGAAACTGAACTCAGTAGCTCATATCACGTGTGTGAACCCGCCCACAAAACCCATATCTTACTGAGATGTTGCTGCTCCAGGAAGCAGTGTTAAGATATATTTATGGAATACAGAGTGAAGGCAAACACAGTTGCCTTGACGTAACAGTGTTTGGAAACATTTGCTACTTACGTATCTCGGCCTACACTAACGGAACGAACAAAGGAACGTCCCATTATACCGGCAGCGAGTGTTGGAACTGGTTGAAGCCAAGACTTGATGCTATCGAAAACCTTCCCAAACCTCCAGTTGGAAGCAGGTTAACTTAGAACTCAGTGTATACACATTCAAGTATCTGTATCTACTATAGAGAATGTATCTGTATCTACTATAGAGGCCTCCCAGTTAAAGTTAGCCTCATACAACTTTCCATGGTAAATTGTGATTGCATGGCTGGTGCCATAGGACGGTAAGGGTCGCTCCCATGCCTCTCTTTATGTAGGATTGGCTCCAATTGCGAAAACAAAAAGGGGCCTGACGGCTGATGGGACAGCGCTCGGTGTTCGTAGTCCCCAGGGTCCGGGTTCGATCCCCCAGAGAAGGCGGAAACAAATGGGCAGAGTTTATTTCATCGTGATGCTCCTGTTCATAGCCGGTTACCTTATTCAGTGACACCCTATCTAGTTTACATATATATATATATATATATATATATATATATATATATATATATATATATATATATAATATATATATATATATATATATAGGCTGAGGCGCAGGACGGAAAATTGTTGTCTCTTGGGTCATTTGTTGCTGTAATGAGGTTACCACCACAACTCATTAAAGAATTTGTGTACACATTTCCCACGTTTTTCTCTCTGCTGATTTTGTTGCTGCTGCTTCTGCTGCTACTGATGCTGTTGTTGCTGCTGATGCTGCTGTTGTTGTTGCTGCTGATGCTACTGCTGGTGCTGTTGCTGGTTTAATACTGNCACCACACTCTGCTGCACCACCAACACTGCTGGAAGCCTCCACCACACTCTGCTGCACCTTCAACACTGCTGGAAGCCTCCACCACACTCTGCTGCACCACCAACACTACTGGAAGCCTCCACCACACTCTGCTGCACCTCCAACACTACTGGAAGCCTCCACCACACTCTGCTGCACCACCAACACTGCTGGAAGCCTCCACCACACTCTGCTGCACCTCCAACACTACTGGAAGCCTCCACCACACTCTGCTGCACCACCAACACTGCTGGAAGCCTCCACCACACTCTGCTGCACCACCAACACTGCTGGAAGCCTCCACCACACTCTGCTGCACCACCAACACTGCTGGAAGCCTCTACCACACTCTGCTGCACCACCAACACTGCTGGAAACCTCCACCACACTCTGCTGCACCACCAACACTGCTGGAAGCCTCCACCACACTCTGCTGCACCACCAACACTACTGGAAGTCTCCACCACACTCTGCTGCACCACCAACACTGCTGGAAACCTCCACCACACTCTGCTGCACCACCAACACTGCTGGAAACCTCCACCACACTCTGCTACACCTCCAACACTGCTGGAAACCTCCACCACACTCTGCTGCACCACCAACACTACTGGAAGTCTCCACCACACTCTGCTACACCTCCAACACTGCTGGAAGCCTCCACCACACTCTGCTGCACCACCAACACTGCTGGAAGCCTCCACCACACTCTGCTGCACCTCCAACACTACTGGAAGCCTCCACCACACTCTGCTGCACCACCAACACTGCTGGAAACCTCCACCACACTCTGCTGCACCACCAACACTGCTGGAAGCCTCCACCACACTCTGCTACACCTCCAACATATTCCCAAGCTTACCTTTCCTCCCACAACTTTCCTGGGATTCTGTGATCTGTTTGTATTTGGCTTATTAGATCATCGCTTTTGTGGCCGTATTCCTGCAGCACACCCGCAAGTTCCGGCTGTAGCCTTTTGGGCTCGTCCTTCCGAATTCAATAAAATTTCAGGGGAAAAGTGTTGTGTTATGAGTTGTAGGAGATTGTTGTATCTAGCTTACAGTGTTGTGACTTCCACAGATGGTGTAGGGTGTGAGAGTGTGATGTGGGGAGCTGTGGGGGTGTGGGAGAGTGATGTTGCGTTCAACAATTAAACATTGCACGGGGACTAGTGGGTGGTGCTGGACTGTCAAAGTGGATTAGGGGTCCAACCCATGACCCCATTGCTTGAAATTGCAATTGATGCCAAATTTTAATGCCCAATATGTACCATACACATGAACATATAAGAACCATTCAGATGCCCATATCAGTACCATACACATGGACATATAAGAACCAATCAGATGCCCATATCAGTACCATACACATGGACATATAAGAACCATTCAGATGCCCATATCAGTACCATACACATGAACATATAAGAACCATTCAGATGCCTATATCAGTACCATACACATGAACATATAAGAACCATTCAGATGCCTATATCAGTACCATACACATGAACATATAAGAACCATTCAGATGCCCATATCAGTACCATACACATGAACATATAAGAACCATTCAGATGCCCATATCAGTACCATACACATGAACATATAAGAACTATATATATGTTCATATAAGTAACATATATTTGCCCATGCAGGTATCATATATAAGCCCGTATATGTTCCATATATATATATGGCCTTATAAGTACCATACATATGCCCATATAGGTACCATACTTATGCGCATAAATGTACCATATATATATATATATGACTATACATATCATACATATGCCCACATAAGTACCATTCGTAATAATCCATCTCTAAGTAAATAAAAAAATACAGAAATGATAATTTTTATTACCCATTTTTTAATAAGATCAATATAATTATTATTAGATGTTTTTGAACTGATTTTGCTTAATAATAAGTTGAGAAAACATGATGATTTATCTGATATTTGAGTTGGCTGTATCTTGGTAAATATGGCTGTAAAGGCCTTCATATTTAAAATTAGCAAAGAAAGACTTAACAGAAAGAAATGTAAATTGATGTGGTAAATCTAATGGTACCATTTTCAAAGCGATTCTATGGCTAGTTTTGATTTTGAGTTTTGAGAAAAATGACGATTTCGCCGAGGCGACGATTTTTTCTTGGCAGCTGAGCTGTGGGGCCGTTCACGTCCAGAGGCACCATGTTTCCTTTCATCTTTTGGTCCGAATTTTGTTGCTTGATTTATTAATTGCCTATCTTCTGTATCTATGAAATAAGGATGTCTTTTTGTGCAGGGTTAGAGGCAAGACGAAACTTGCATCTTAACTTTGCACGGTGACTAGTGGGTGGTGTGGGGCAGTCAAAGTGCCTTTTGGGGTCCACCACATGACTCCATTGCATGAAATTACAAATGATGCCAAATTTTAATGCCCATATAAGTGCCATACTTATGCCCATATATTTACCGTACAGATGTCCATCTAAGCGCCATACACATGCCCATATAACTACCATACACATGCCCATATCAGTACCACACAGATGCCTATGTAAGTACCATACAAATGCCCTTATATGTACTAAACATATGCCCATAAAAGTACATATATATGCCAGTACGCATCATACATATGCCTACATAGGTTCCATACATATGCTCATTAAGAACCACTCGTAATAATGTATCTCTTGGTAAATAAAGAACATAGAAATGAAATTTTTTACTACCCATTTTTTATTTAGATCAATATAATTATTATTAGATGTCTTTGAACTTATTTTGCTTAATAATAAGTTGAGAAAACATGATGATTTATCTGATATTTGAGATGGCTGTATCTTGGTAAATATGGCTGTAAAGGCCTTCATATTTAAAATTAGCAAAGAAAGACTTAACAGAAAGAAATGTAAATTGATGTGGTAAATCTAATGGTACCATTTTCAAAGCGATTCTATGGCTGGTTTTGATTTTGAGTTTTGAGAAAAATGACGATTTCGCCGAGGCGTCGATTTTTTCTTGTCCATCGTGTGATTGTGTGACCCGTCACCGAGAAGCGCTAAGTTTACTTTCATATATGTTCTGTTTTTGTTTTTAGTGAATTGGTAATTGATTAATTACTTTCCCTAAGCTGTTTGAGGCAAAGAATTATTCCCCTCAAAGTAAAATTTGAGGAAAATTATGCAATTGTCTATACCTTGAAGGCACAAGCAATTAGTAATTAACGCTTACTTCCTTGGATTTACACATGCCCATATAATCACCATACACATGCCCATAGAAGTGCCATACACATGCCCATATAACTACCATACACATGCCCATATAATCACCATACACATGCCCATATAACTACCATACACATGCCCATATAAGTACCATACACATGCCCATATAATCACCATACACATGCCCATATAATCACCATACACATGCCCATATAATCACCATACACATGCCCATATAACTACCATACACATGCCCATATAAGTACCATTCACATGCCCATATAATCACCATACATATGCCCATATAATCACCATACACATGCCCATATAAGTACCATACACATGCCCATATAATCACCATACACATGCCCATATAAGTACCATACACATGCCCATATACGTACCATACACATGCCCATATACGTACCATACACATGCCCATATAAGTACCATACACATGCCCATATACCTACCATACACATGCCCATATACCTACCATACACATGCCCATATAAGTACCATACAGATGCCTATGTAAGTACCATACACATGCCCTTATATGTACTAAACATATGCCCATAAAAGTACATATATATGCCAGTACGCATCATACATATGCCTACATAGGTTCCATACATATGCTCATTTAAGAACCACTCGCAATAATGTATCTCTTGGTAAATAAAGAACATAGAAATTAAATTTTTTACTACCCATTTTTTATTTAGATCAATATAATTATTATTAGATGTCTTTGAACTCATTTTGCTTAATAATAAGTTGAGAAAACATGATGATTTATCTGATATTTGAGTTGGCTGTATCTTGGTAAATATGGCTGTAAAGGCCTTCATATTTAAAATTAGCAAAGAAAGACTTAACAGAAAGAAATGTAAATTGATGTGGTAAATCTAATGGTACCATTTTCAAAGCGATTCTATGGCTAGTTTTGATTTTGAGTTTTGAGAAAAATGACGATTTCGTTGAGGCGGCGAATTTTTCTTGTCCACCGTCTGTAATAAAATTATGCAATAGACAATTGCATAATTTCCCTCAAATTTTACTTTGAGGGGAATAATTCTTTGCCTCAAACAGCTTAGGGAAAGTAATTAATCAATTACCAATTCACTAAAAACAAAAACAGAACATATATGAAAGTAAACTTAGCGCTTCTCGGTGACGGGTCACACAATCACACGATGGACAAGAAAAAATCGACGCCTCGGCGAAATCGTCATTTTTCTCAAAACTCAAAATCAAAACCAGCCATAGAATCGCTTTGAAAATGGTACCATTAGATTTACCACATCAATTTACATTTCTTTCTATAAAGTCTTTCTTTGCTAATTTTAAATATGAAGGTCTTTACAGCCATATTTACCAAGATACAGCCAACTCAAATATCAGACAAATCATCATGTTTTCTCAACATATTATTAAGCAAAATGAGTTGAAAGACATCTAATAATAATCATATTGATCACAATTGAAAATGGGTAGTAAAAATTGTCTAAATTGTATTGTTTATTTACTTAGAGATTTATTATTACGAATGATTCTTAAATGAGAATATGTATGGTACTTATGTGGGCATATGTATGATACATATGGGCATATCTATGGTACTTTTATGGGCATATGTGTGGTATAAATATACGTACCATATTAAGGGGTATATGCCCTTAAAATACCATACATTTGCCCATATATGTACCGTACATATGCCCATATTTGTACCATAAATATGCCCATATTTATACCATACATATGCCCATATTTGTACCATACATATGCCCATCAAAGTACCATAGATATGCCCGTATGTATCAAACATATGCCCACATAAATACCATACATATTCTCATTTAAGAATCATTCGTAATAATATATCTCCAAGTAAATAAACAATATAATTCAGACAATTTTTACTACCCATTTTTAATTGTGATCAATATAATTATTATTAGATGTCTTTGAACTCATTTTCTTAATAATATGTTGAGAAAACATGATGATTTATCTGATATTTGAGATGGCTGTATCTTGGTAAATATGGCTGTAAAGGCCTTCATATTTAAAATTAGCAAAGAAAGACTTTACAGAAAGAAATGTAAATTGATGTGGTAAATCTAATGGTACCATTTTCAAAGCGATTCTATGGCTAGTTTTGATTTTGAATTTTGAGAAAAATGACGATTTCGCCAAGGCGACGATTTTTTCTTGTCCATCGTCTGATTGTGTGACCCGTCACCGAGAAGCGCTAAGTTGACTTTCATATATGTTCTGTTTTTGTTTTTAGTGAATTGGTAATTGATTAATTACTTTCCCTAAGCTGTTTGAGGCAAAGAATTATTCCCCTCAAAGTAAAGTTTGAGGGAAATTATGCAATTGTCTATACCTTGAAGGCACAAGCAATTAGTAATTAACGGTTCCTTCCCTGAATTATAATATTTAATAGCCTCGATTATGTAGTCAACATTGATGTTTATTTGTTACATAAGAAGGGCGTAACAGTAACTCTTTCGCCTAGGCTGGAATCACGCCTATTGAATTAGGATGTAATTAACAAGGTAAACCAGGGATAAAACTGGCAGAGTCAGGATACATAGATATCCTATATCCTGGTAATAATGAATTAAGATCTGGTATACCGTTGACGAGGAAGGAACATCTTATAATCCTAAGACATCCTTCATTCTGTTAATAAAACAAGAAGATCTGGTATCCTTCGTTATCCTTTATCCAGACGTTGTGTGATATGATATCCTACATCCTGACGACTATGTAGGCATGTCACAGAGCTGCTAATATCCTTTACTGTGAATCCTGCAGGAAGCCGTCGCATCAAAGATATCCATTTTCCTTTGATAATTCAGGTAGGTTTCCATTGGATATCCAACATCCTGATAACTTTTCAGGCAGAGCTTCTATAAGTCACTGGAGGCTATGGTAGGCAAGAACCTTCCAAAAACTTAAAGGAATATTATAATCCCTAAATACACGAGGAGCTAAGAAACACATGCATTTTAATATCCATTTAATATCAATCATACTTTATATATTATTTGTTGATAATCAATCAGTTCATTTCTCTTAATAACATGATAAGAAAACACCATATGTTTTTTATTTGAATTGACTGTATCGCTGCAATAATAAAGTTAAGCTAAAATATAAAATGATATCATACAATGATATCTTTCATCTTGCTAATAATGTAGGGAGATCTTTTGTATCTTTGATGAAGCAGGGAGATATGACATCCTCCATCCTGTTGATAAAGAAGGAAGGTCTGGCATCCAGGGACATCCTCCATCCTGTTGATGAAGAAGGAGGTCTGGAATCCAGGGACATCCTCCATCCTGTTGATGAAGAAGGAAGCTCTGGCATCCAGGGACATCCTCCATCCTGTTGATAAAACAGACAGATCTGACCTTCTGGGATATCCTTCATCCTGTTAATAATCCTCTCTCAACCTTCCCTAATCTCTCCTCACCATACCCTCCTGGCCTATATTCTCCCCAACACATCCTCCCCCTCCCTTAACCTCTCGCCACCTTCCCTATCATCTCCCCATTTCCTATATCCTTTCTACCCTCTCCCTGCCACTCCCACTTTGCTACCCACGCCCCAAAACACCCCCCTCTCCTACCCACGCCCCATCACTCCCCCCTCATCCCCTTACCCATGGACCTCATGAATGTGCAGCCACACGCTCGCCGCCCCTCTCCTCAGCAGCTGGGAGATATTATCAGCTTTACAGACAAATTACACTTGTTAAAGATGTTTGTGTTCCGGACACAGCTCGTCGCTCCGCCGTCCTGGGCTCCGTGGCGAGGCTCGAGTTGGGCGCCTGCTTCAACTCCTGAAAAATAAATTGGAGACAAATTTACCGCATTATCCAAGACTGATGATAGTTTGTCGCGGCTGTTATGTTGTGTGTGCTGTGAGGCGCTACACCCTAGGTGTCGTGTGGGGGTATCCTCACCCCACCAGACTATACACCCTATGTTGACCAGGCCACACACTAGAATGTGAAGGGACGACGACGTTTCGGTCCGTCCTGGACCATTCTCAAGTCAATTGTGTTTATCCTATGGTTTTTATACATCCTATGTATAAACATAGGGTGTATGAAACATGTTTATACACGCGTAAGTATATCCTATGTATATTATACACCCTATGTTTATCGTGTCGATTCATCTCGCAGGCGATATCACAATAACGTGGCTGAAGTATGTTGACCAGACCACACACTAGAAGTTGAAGGGACGACGACGTTTCGGTCCGTCCTGGACCATTCTCAAGTCGCTTGTGCGACTTGAGAATGGTCCAGGACGGACCGAACGTCGTCGTCCCTTCAACTTCTAGTGTGTGGTCTGGTCAACATCGATTCATCATCACCTCCATGAATCCACCAACCCGTTCTCGCACTTGCTTATAGTCAAATTTGCAATCCACACACATACACTTGCGGCAGAATGAACAGCGCTCGAGGGTCGTAGTTCAAAGGATCCAAGGTTCGATTCCCGGCCAAGGTAGAATCAAATGGGCAAAGATTCATTCACCTGCTGCCACCGTTCACCTAGCAGTAAATAGATACCTGGGAGTAAGACAGCTGCCACGGACTGCATCCTGGGATATGTATATGTGTGTTATAGAGAACTATATATAGTAGATATAATAGATGAACAAAATATATCGGTTGGAAGGGAAGAGTCCAAGAGCTTCGACTCTGCAAGCACAAACAGTATATAGTAAAGCACAAAACACAGTGTTGCGTGAACTTCTGGGTGCGCCTCTGAATAATGTTTATGCACTCCGACATTAATGTAGTCACGGCACGCTGTTTAAAGTCGTGGACGTTGTTTACCTTCACTCTTGTGTAAATGTAACTAAAAATTATCTTATTTTGTAGTTAGTGCGACTATCAACTCCTGGGACCTACTCCCATTCTTTCTCACGTGCTTTCCAACTTTTCACATGCTTCTATGCTAATTTATCATCAAACTTATTATTCTTTACTCTAAGAAGCAAGGATTGCAAGAAGATTCATATTATCTTGCATTCCGTGTTGAAATATAAGACAAGGCATGCTCAGAGACGCGACCCTCGCCACAGGAAGCTACTACCTGTGTATACGGTTCCATTATTCCTCAGATGTTGAAGGTTCTTTGATGCAATGAATTCGTGGAAATTAGGATGTAAGTTGCTGTTATCGGTTGTAAAATTGTATTTTTATTTATGTGGCGAAAAGGTGATGATGAGGTAATTCTTACAGAACCAGTAACATCTATAAAGTTCTCTGGTGCCCAAAACGCTGCGTGTACTAGTGGCTTTACAAGATTGTAAATACCATACTATGTATCCTCACAAACCCAATGTTCCTTCTTGTATATAAGAGTCTATTAAACAGTTTACACATTGCTTTTCTAACGACATATTAAATAAATAAATAATAAATATGTTTATTCAGGTAAGGTACATAGATACAAGTGATTTTACATAAATTGATCGATTTATAGATAGAGCTAGTACATACAATGCCTAAAGCCACTATTACGCATGCGTTTTCTGGCAGTTTCGGGCTATTGTGTGTAGCATGAGTGAACTCAAGGATGAAGACAAAAGCAGTAGACCAACACCCGACTAAAATATATTCTAGAGTTCACAACGACTACAGAACTGTTCAAACTGAGACGAGCAAGTGTGCTGTAATCACACGTC
>WNGS01163813.1:3640143-3664893 GCA_020271785.1 Procambarus virginalis | reverse complement strand
GTTAACAAGAGGTTTACTCTGTTTAATGAACATTGTTCTTTAGCTTGCAACTAGCTTGGAGGTAGATGATTAGTCCTTCATCTTTAAGTTTGTTGATGGATTCATTGGAAAGCAGGTCTGACAGGCTTCCATTCGTTCCAGCAGGGTAGCAGCAGTTTTCAGGGAAGATGGTTTTAAAGTGGATATTGGTTACACCATAGACAGTCTTCAATATCACTGCAGTTGAAGGGTTTGTTAGGATGAGTCAGTGAACCAGACTTAGTTAGGAATTATCCTGGGGGAACCAGATTAAGCTAATTCTTCCTGCAGAGAGAAATTTAGCGTCTTCTGTCGTCCGGAAATTCTTATATAGCATATATAATGCTATATAAGAAGAATTTTTTCAGCCACGTTATTGTGACTCTTCATCTGCATACTGTAAAGAGCATTATTAAACTCAGTAGTGAGTATATTCTTCCTTCTCATATTCTCCTCCTCGTTTCCATGCATGGCTCAAAGTTTCACGTGTCGTAGTGCTGAATGAGAGTATTTTTTCATAAGTATTATTCCACTTCAAGTTCAAGTTAAGTATGTTTATTGAGATAAGAAAGAAATACATCTCAAAGGGATAGAGTAGCTTAGTCTATTTCTACCTCCCTGTTATTCCACTTAGCGTGAGGATAAGAATAAGGTCATTCACAACGAATGTTGCCCAGCTCATTGATGGATGAGGGGGGGGGGGAGAGGGGGAAGTACTGCCACGGCACTTGGCCTCATATTATGTCACTTTACTCAGCCACTTACGCATGCAGCTTTGCGTAGCCATATTTATACGGCACAATGTGCAGCAACATACGTATTGCCTTTTGCACATATGTGGGAACTTTGTGCAGCCACATCAAGAACATCGCTTGGCAACATAAATCTGGCACTTCCCAAAGCCACATATGTTTACAACTTCCCACACCACATATGCATGACTTTGATCACTCAGGATTCATTATCTCTCTCTGTCTGTCTGTCTCTCTCTCTCTCTCTCTCTCTCTCTCTCTCTCTCTCTCTCTGTCTCTCTCTCTCTCTCTCTCTCTCTCTCTATGTCCTCGTACAGGTCCGCTTGCTGTGTATAGGTCGCTTTATTCACCAAGACTTAGACCGAGCAAAGCCTTTTTTTCAGTCACAATTCGCTCGGTCCTCGTCGACACCCACATTATAATCATCGTCTTTGTCGTAATTTATTTGAATTATTTATTTGTGATATGTTGTCTGCTCCTGAACTTTTATATATAAAAGTAGATGTTTCATTAATGTTAACACTTGTTAGGGAGTTACTGTACAACATCCAATAAATTATTTATATTATGAAAGGGTTTTTTCCTCCTTTTTTATTTGCTTTTATTTAGTTGTTTATTTTTTAAATAGTAAGGAAATGGGAACTTGGCTTCTGCACGCTTCTCAAGTGTTTATGTCAGGGAGTGTACACACCACGAACGGCTATACAACAAATGTATATATGAAACTAATGTATATATATATATGTATATATATCACGTGTGTATGTATCGCGGATGTATAAATCGCGAGTGTAGATATACACGCATGTATTAACAAGTACGGATGAACGTACTGGAGGGGTCTTGTACCAGTCTCTTCTGTAATCTGTCTCCCTCATTGTCCTTCTTTCTCAATATCTTCTTCTCTCTCACTGTCTCCCTCCCTTATTGTCTCTCTCCCTTATTGTCTCTCTCCCTTATTGTCTCTCTCTCTCATTGTCTCCCTCTCTCAGTGTCTCTCTCCCTCACTGATTCCCACCATCCCTCTCTCTCTCTAACTTATCCACCGCCTTCTTCCCTCTTCTAAGTCATTAAAGTTCCAATTTGACATAATCTACAACTAGCCACCTCCTCCTCTTTCTCCTCCGCCTCCATCTCCGTCTCCTCCTCCTCCTCTTCCGAACCACTTCCCATTCTGCACCTCGCCTCACTACAAGGCCATGGTTGGTGGGTGGTAATGCCAAGGTCAGTAGGCCAGTGGGTCTGGGCGGTGGAGGACTGCATGTCAAACACCCCAGCCAGCGCTCCCTCACTCACACACTGCTCGCTTTACTCTCTCTCTCTTGCTCTCCAGTGACGGGCGAGAGAGAGAGATGGAGTTAGAGGCTCACAGATACTTTAGTATCTCATCTGTATGGTGTCTAACTGTACTTATCTAGAAGTTTTCACCTAGATGTGCTGACAGGGTCGATCGTTAGCTAAGAGCCGTTGCCTTTTTTAACATTTTGTTGTTTATAACGTTAAATCAATTGCAATTTTGTTCGATAATATTTTCAATAAGCTTATTTTATCATGTTAACTTCAACTACATCTTCGTCTAGACTATTTAACTTACATGCAAACCTGACTCGTGATTTCTCGCTCCCAATCACCTCTCCAAAGTGAAATAATCCAACTTTTGAAACAAGTTGTTTATTGGTCGAAGATGACGCTGCCTCAATATACTTATATATCATGTGATTACTACACGATGATAGCCAGCCTCGAGCCACCACACGGAAATTGCATCGGAAGTGTCTTTCTATCACGGCTGATTGTCAGGAAATGCTACCTTAGATTTCACTCGGGTAGAAGCCCCGTTCACGGCCCCGTCTCTCTAGTGAGGTTGGCTGGGTAGGGAAAGCTCGATTTTTGTGTATATTTTTTTAAGCAGCTTGCTGCCATCACGTGGTGAAGCAGACCGGAGTTTAAACAAGTCTCTCTAAACAGAGAACAACTTGCTTAAACACGGCTGTTGATGCGGAAAATGTGGGAGTAATGCGCCTGAGAACCTCTGCTGTTTTATATATATAAGAATTTCTACGAGATACTACTGTCTATTTTAGTGGCAGGAACATATTAGCTCCATGCTTTTACATTCTCATATCTCATGCATTTGAAAGCAATTATTTGTAATAGTAATTATTACTATTTCATTTATTTTTTGTGATACTGTGACACAGAGAACAATATGTATATATTTCTCTGAATCATTCGTGTGCTTTGCTTCTCTCTGTGCTTCTCTTCTTTGGCTCCCTCGCTTGTTTGTCATCTCCTGTGCGGTTCTGTATCAAAGGCTCTTTTTGCAGTCCAGTGTGTATTTATTTATTATTTGTGCATGCAGAATGGAGCTATTAACTCTTGGACCAGGTTTTTTTAATCGATCTAATTGTGTGGTGTGTGTGTGTGTGTGTGTGTGTGTGTGTGTGTGTGTGTGTGTGTGTGTGGTGTGTGTGTTGTGTGTGTGTGTGTGTGTGTGTGTGTGTGTGTGTGGTGTGTGTGTGTGTGTGTGTGTGTGTGTGTGTGTGTGTGTGTGTATGTGTGTATGTGTGTGTGTGTGTGTGTGTGTGTGTGTGTGTGTGTGTGTGTGTGTGGTGTGTGTGTGTGTACTCACCTAGTTGTACTCACCTAATTGTACTTGCGGGGGTTGAGCTTTGGCTCTTTGGTCCCGCCTCTCAACTGTCAATCAACTGGTGTACAGATTCCTGAGACATTAGCTCTTGTGTGTGTGTGTGGGTCCATGCGCATGTGTAGAATCCGCTCATATAGGTTGAAAGCAAGACCCTAATCCAGTCCCGCAAGATAGGACTATGAGGCAATACAGTCACGCAGGGGAACTACTGTATTTCACCGCCGTCATTCAGCGTGAAAGCTAAATTATAACTCGGTCACAGCGAAGGGTGACGCCTCGGAGCATGACTATTATCTACTACCCGCGTAGGTCTCAGTCTACCACTGTGACTGGCAGGATTTGCTACCAGATCTTCTCTCAGAAGAGTGGCTGTGTATTCTTATACTGGTATCACAAGACTCTATAAATTACCTTGTAAGAATCTTCGCTTCTGGTGTTAGTTTTGGAATTAAATGCACTAGCAAGGATAATTTTTCAAGTATATGACTTCCCATTGTGGAAGAGATTACTTACAGTCGCATATTGCCCTTCTCTGTCTTCCTCACCTTGCACTTGCTTAGATTCAACACTAACAGCCATTTATCTGCTCAATTCTGGAGTTTGTCAATTCTTCACCACTCTTTAGTCCTTCTAATTTTATAATTTCCTCATTAACTTTGTGTGTTGTGTAAACATCGACTTGTGCGAGCAATTAAATATTGCGAAAACTATTTAAAAGAACTTAATTTATTCTGGTTTCAAACGACACGCATAAGATGTGACTTACTACAAGGGTCTCGGTAGTACATTGGGACTCGTTCTTGACTCACAATCGGGAATCCCGGGTACGAATGCCTGGCACACACAAATGGAAGGGCCTGTTTCCTTTCACCTAATGGCCCTGCTCACCAAGTAGTAAATAGCTATCCGTTAATTAATCAGCTGTTGTGGAATTGCATCGTGGGTAGGGTCAGTATTTCGTTGCTGGTCGGGACAGGGGGGGATGATATCGATATAAGCCTAACCTGTATATACACTAGCTGCTTGTCCCCGGTCACTATGATTTGTTGATTGACCAGTTGATTGACAGCGGAGAGGCGGGACCAAAGAGACAAATCTCAACCCCCCGCAAACACAAATAGGTGAGTACAAATAGGTGAGTATGAATTAATAATTATTATTATTATAAATGCACAATAAACGTGTAAGAACGACTTTCAAGATCTAGGCAAAGACCTTCACTTCAAGGAAGAAAATTACTTCTATAGGCTGGTGTGGTGTTGTAAGGCCTATCATCCTCTGAAGGTTATGAAGCCTCACCACAAGAGCTTATAATGACCATCTAGATTTAGATTTAGATTTTGAATTTTTATTCAGGTAAAGGTACATACACTAAAGACGAGTTACAAACCTTGCCCGAAACGCTATGCGTACTAGTGGCTTTAGGTATTGTATGTACTCCCTTTATCTTTCAATCAATCAGAATGTTTGTACTGTAACTCTGCATCTATGTATGTACATTTCCAAATAAATTATTATTATAATGTTGGATTTAAAGATAGAGCTAGTACATACAATACCTAAATTCACTAATCTAGTCTGTATACTCCTGTACATAGTCCTGGAATAAAGTAATCTCTGTATCCTGTAAACACCTAGAAGCAGAAAACATTGTACATAACCCCATGTACTATTTCTTTAATGGGATGGAAAACATTTGAAACAATTTATGAAATGAAATAAATCGTATTATTATTAATACACTTAAGAATACATTAGATACACAATTTTCCTATAGACTACAGTGAGGTGGAAACCTTCTTAAACCTGCCGGCTTTCTGTCCCTGTTGAGGCCACTAGAGAGATGGTGGCCCATCAGGTAAATTCAAGAAACTACGGGCCTAATGCGACCTACTGAAGTCCCCCCCTGAGAGAATCCATCCTCTCTCTCTCTTTACTCCGTACAGAAAACGACTAAAAAAATGGTAGACTTCTCTTTTCACAGGCGGGCCACTATTACATTGTAAGTGTTCGATGCCATTGGCAAGTGTATTACCGCTGGCAAGCGTGTGGTGCCGTTGACAAGCGTGTGTTGCAACTGGCAAGCGTGTATTGCCACTGACAAGCGTGTATTGCCACTGGCAAGCGTGTGCGTTGCCACTGGCAAGTGGAAATTTATTATAACTTACGCAGTTTTCGGTAAAATAAATATCTACTTAATATTTAATAATAATAATTAAGGTTAAGTTTTAAATTTGGTTAAAATTATTGCCTTTTAGGGAGAAAAACTGTCCACTTGAGGTGTGACTACTATTAGCATCCCTATTAGCCGCCCTATTGGTAGTCTTGTGAGCCCATTTTCAGTGCTACTAACATTCCTATTAGCGGCTCCATTAACAGCTCTATTAGCATTGATGATATCATACGTTTGTCCAACCACTTGGGCTGAACGGTAGAGCGACTGTCTCGTTTCATGCAGGTTGGCGTTCAATCCCCGACCGTCCAAGTAGTTGGGCACCATTCCTTCCCCCCCGTCCCATCCCTAATCCTTATCCTGACCCCTTCCCAGTGGTATATAGTCGTAATGGCTTGGCGCTTTCCCCCTGACAAGTCCCTCCGTCCCTATTAGTACCTCTATTAGAATCTATCAGCAGCTTTATTTGCAACGACGTTAGCCTCTCTAGTATTATCCCTAAGAAGAAACCCTATTAGTATTCTTGTTAACGTCACTACTAGCAGCTCTATTAGAATCCTTACTAGCATTCGTATACCTATTAGGAGGCCAATTATTCAACGCCAATCAATATGTTATGCATTGCTTTCACACTATTAGCCAACTACTGACTTTCCCCGCCATTTGCCAACCACAACAGTTACCTAACTTTCGGGTAATTATTCTACTGCTAGGTGAACAGATCCTTCAGGTGAAAGAAAACGTACCCAACCGTCTCCTTGTTACCCTAAATTTAACAAGNATGTGATCCTTATGGTGTAACTTAAGGTTTAAAAAGTCGTCACTTAAGGGTCCAGGAGCGACCGAAACGTCGTCACATATCGTACCTTCACTGTATATAGGGCCTGAAAGCCCCCTTTGTCCATGTTTCTGAAGGATACACTGATGTTGGCCAGTATATATATATATATATATATATATATATATATATATATATATATATATATATATATGTGTGTGTGTGTGTGTGTGTGTGTGTGTGTGTGGTGTGTGTGTGTGTGTGTGTGTGTGTGTGTGTGTGTGTGTGTGTGTGTGTGATAAAGACAGTTCATGAGTGTCTATCATCTTGGCCTCAGCTTCCAGCCTATTACTCCTAAATATCCATCATTTGTCTTAAGAATTGTGCCAAAATGTGCACATTCAATGTTATTATTTATAAAGACCGCTAATCACTTTAATGACAAGTTAAACTATTCCCAATTACACTATTAACGAACTAAGAACGGCATTGAGGCTGTTTGGTGCACTTCTCAGCATATTTATATCATTGAAAATGACTTTTAACTCTAGCAGTTATACAACTTATGCTTAAAACTTGAATTCTTCTGTTCGAAACTTTTCCAAATAATAAACAATTGAATGAAGAATTTTGTTATAACCATATTTTGTATGTTCTGCTCTTGCTTAATTGTTCTCATTTAATTATGATTACAGGGACTGAACTTGAGTTATTTGGTCTCATAACTTTCAATCAACTGGTGACCAGGAGATTCCTGACCTTATCATATCTACACTTGAAAATGTGGATAAATTCTTCTAAATCTTCACTCGTCAGTGCATTCCACATATTCACTATTATGACCTTAAAAAACACTTCATTGCTTGGTGCATTTTTTAATCACTTAAATACATATAAAGTATTCACCTAGTTTTATTCACTTAGTTGTTCTTGCGGGGGTGTAGCTCTGCTCTTTCGGCCCGCCTCTCAACTGTCAATCAACTGTAATTAACTACTATTTTTTCCACACACACACGTACACACCCAGGAAGCAGCTCCGTAACAGCTGCCTAACTCCCAGGTACCTATTTACTGCTAGGTAACAGGAGCATCAGGGTGACAGAAACTTTGCCTATTTGTTTCCGTATGGTCCGGGAATCGAACCCGGACCAGGTCTTGTTGTACAGCTGGCTTCGTTCTTGTCTCAACATCTAGGATCACAGGTATGATTCCTGGGTGAGGCATAAATGGTTGGGCATGTTTCCTTTCACCTAATGTGTTTTTTCACCTAGCAGTTAATAGGTACATAGGGAGTTAGGCAACTGGTGTGGAGTTGCATCACGGGAAGGGGCATTAGTTCAACCTTGAAGGGATCTTGATACTAGCCAGCAACCAGGAGGTCTGGTCGACGACCGAGCTGCGGGGACGCTAAGCCCCGGAAGCACCTCAATGTAACCTCACGGTAGCCTAAATATTACATATACATAGGGTTTCTGCCTTGGACAAAATTATTTAACACATGTAAAATTGAAGTAATAATTAGATAACTAATCCTGATTCGTTGATGTTTCTGAAGTAATGCATATTACTGTACTTGCAGTTGAAGTCACCAAAATACTTCCAATTACTCTGTTTAAATCCTTGATGGATTACTACTTACTCCCTATTGACATCACCTGTGGCCTACTACTTATTCTATTGAAAGCATCAGTAGACTACTACTTATTCTGTATTGATATGACGAGTGGTTTACTACTTACTCTCTATTGAAATCACCATTGGATTACATCTTACTCTCCGTTGAAGTCACCAGTGGACTAAAATTCATTGAAATCGCCATTGGATTACTACTTACTCTCTATTAAAATCACCAATGGATTACTACTTACTCTCTATTAAAATCACCAATGGATCACTACTTACTCTCTATTAAAATCACCAATGGATTACTACTTACTCTCTATTAAAGGATTACTACTTACTCTCTATTAAAGTCACCTATGATTCCTACTTACTCTCTATTAAAATCACCAGTGAACTAATACAAATTCCCGATTGAAATCACCAGTGGATTACTTTTTCCTCTCCATTGATATCACCAGTAGATTTCTTCAGTCTGTTGACATCACCATTGAATTTTGTTTCATCGTGAGCTCATTAGTGGAGTCTGACAAATATATCTAACCTGCCAGAGGACAGACAAACATACCTAATTTGATGTATTTATCTGACCAAGCAGAGGGCATGGGAAATATTCCAAACCTTCCAGAGACCTGACATATATACTTGACCAACCAGACGCTCTGAGTAATATACCTAACCTGCCAGAGACCCTTGTGAATACACTTACCCTATGAGAAGGGGCCCTGATTAATATGTGACCTATCAGAGGCTCTGAAGAATACTCCTAACCAGTCATATGCCTCGATGAATATACTTCACATGACAAACGCCCTTGAAAATACATCTGGCCTGCCAAGGGCCCCTGATGAATAATATCTAACCTGCCAGAGGCCCTGAGGCATATATCTGTTGGCAAGCGGCCCTTATGAGTACACCTTGTGTGCCAAGGGTCAGTGATGAATATATCTCACCTACCAGAGGCCCTGATGAATATCCATAACCTGGCTCGGGTTCTGGGGAATGAAACACATGGAAGCAATGTTTACGGATCCTGGAGAAAGTGTTGGCTAATGCCGGGGACCTAAACATTCCGTGTAAAAAGGCATGTGGCACCTCTCCTTGATACACAGAGACATTCCACCTAGATACTAACCTAACGGTGCGCGCATGTACATAGCTAGCCTCTTTTCTAGCACTCTCTCTCTCTCTCTCTCTCTCTCTCTCTCTCTCTCTCTCTCTCTCTCTTACGTGGGAGTGTCATAGACCAGTCAGGGTTGGCCCACACTGTAAGAACTATCGGCATCTACTACCTAAGGTTCAGTAGCGTCCAGTAGCAGTAACAGGCAATACTAAACCTGAGTAATTTTTTCTCATCGATCCACCACTCAAGAACAGAGTTATATTTTAGTACTGAGACCCCTTTTAAGACACGAGTGAATCGAGCCACTCCTTGTGATGGGAAATAGTGGTGCTGACTCTCGTCCTTTGTCCGAGAAAAGTGGTAATCTTCAGCTTCAAGACAATATTTATCCATATTATAGCACAGGCCAGCAAAGACATTTCTTATTTAAGAAAGCGCTCATATATATTAGCTAAATTAAACAAAACAATAATATCATTTAACAAGAGTTTAATAAGCGATTTAAGAAATTTACTTTTCCGTTAAGTTTTCAATGTCATTTTAGCCTGACTGGCTATTTCATATTAAATACCTCAATCAATTTTTACAGAGATTTTAATTTATGTAATGACAATTTTAAGTTAATTACTAATTCTGAATTTGAGATCGGGAAATAGCTGAGCTGGGTGGAGAGGAGAAAGCTGCAGGGCTTACCAGAAGAACCAGCCAGTCAGCCAACCCCACAGCCAGCCATCCAACCAGTCATCCACCCAGATAGCCAATCAGCAATCCAACCATCCAGCAAGCTAGCCAGCTAACCAGCAAGCCAGCCAAACAGCCAGCCAAACAGCCAGCCAAACAGCCAGCCAGCCAGCCAGCCAGCAAGCAAAACGCTGGGTCGATGACTGAGACTTAACTCGAGAAACAGAGTCCATCATTAACGGATTGCTTGTGGAAAGCTACAAATGGAAGATTGTACACTTCCTCTAATTTTCAATCTCTATGCCATTATCCACATGACAGAGTTAGAGTGCATAAGCATACATGGCATCTACGCCATCCCACCAGACCCAGAGCCACACAAATTGCGAACGAAGTGGAGTCATAATCAGAAAATAAGAAATTTATATAAAGATATATGTGAGGGAGGGTTCGTGCCTAAATAGAAAATTAGGACATATGTTACATATATATGTAGTGGAATCTTTGACCAGGTGTTGCTGCAAGTCGAAATCCTATATGTGAGAATTTGGAGAAAGTGCAAACCTGTCTGCAATGATTTTTGTCTTTGCAACATCATAAAACTGTCAAGAGGTTGACTTAACAAATATTTACGTCGTGATTTCTAATCAGAAACGTGCTCCTCCACTAGGAGACGTCTGTGTTCCGCCTTGATCAGTGATCGTTTTAAAGTCATAGAAGAGCCACTCTATGGAAGAAGAGCCACTCTATGGAAGAAGAGACACTCTATGGAAGAAGAGACACTCTATGGAAGAAAAGCCACTCTATGGAAGAAGAGCCACTCTATGGAAGAAGAGCCACTCTATGGAAGAAGAGACACTCTATGGAAGAAGAGACACTCTATGGAAGAAGAGACACTCTATGGAAGAAGAGACACTCTATGGAAGAAGAGACACTCTATGGAAGAAGAGACACTCTATGGAAGAAGAGACACTCTATGGAAGAAGAGACACTCTATGGAAGAAGAGCCACTTCTATGGAAGAAGAGACACTCTATGGAAGAAGAGACACTCTATGAAAGAAGAGACACTCTATGGAAGAAGAGACACTCTATGGAAGAAGAGACACTCTATGGAAGAAGAGACACTCTATGGAAGAAGAGACACTCTATGGAAGAAGAGACACTCTATGGAAGAAGAGACACTCTATGGAAGAAGAGACACTCTATGGAAGAAGAGACACTCTATGGAAGAAGAGACCCTCTATGGAAGAAGAGCCACTTCTATGGAAGAAGAGTCACTCTATGGAAGAAGAGACACTCTATGAAAGAAGAGACACTCTATGGAAGAAGAGACACTCTATGGAAGAAGAGACACTCTATGAAAGAAGAGACACTCTATGAAAGAAGAGACACTCTATGGAAGAAGAGCTACTCTGTGGAATAAGAGACACTCTATGAAAGAAGAGACACTCTATGAAAGAAGAGACACTATGAAAGAAGAGACACTCTATGGAAGAAGAGCTACTCTATGGAAGAAGAGACACTCTATGAGAGAAAAACCATTTTTTAAATAAAACAAAATAATTATTTTTAACTTTTCAAATAATTTACAACTAATTATAATTATTGTACATACTATACTAAAGCACAACCCTATCCCATTACAAAATGCGACAGGGATATAAGCTATACACGAGCTTATAACTATTGCTACCAAATAATTAACCAACATCCTTAAGTTCCAATATTTCTACCCAATATTACTCAATAATAGCAAATTAATAATAAACTTTTTTATCCCACGAGAACCAAATGAGACAAAATAATTGATAAGTTGAAGATAATGGAATACCTTAAGAAAACTGAAACACAGACAATAAATTGACATGTTCTATCGAGTGACAAGAACACTATTATATGCTTGAACTTTTGGCGTGTTCACGAGGGACTCTGAAGAAAATAATTATATATATATATATATATATATATATATATATATATATATATATATATATATATATATATATATATATATATACATATGTGTGTCTGATACAGTATAGTGAACCCTCATGCCTCATACAGTATAGTCAGTCCTCTTGTCGGATATAGAATAGTCGGTCCTCTTGCTAGACACAGTACCGGATACAGTATAGTTAACTCTTTAATCGGATGGAAAATAACCGGCCCTCTTGCCGAATTCAATATAATCCGCACTTCAGCTGGATAAAATATATTCGGCACTCCAGCCGGATTGAAAATTATCAGCACTCCAGCCGGATATAGTATAATCAACACTCCAACCGGATACAATATTGATAAACTCTTCAGCCGGATAGAGAATAGTTGGCTTCCAGTCGGATGCAATATAGTTAACCCTCCAGTCGAAGGCAGCTCAGTCTGGCCACCAGCCGAATCCAGTTAAATCAGCCAACCATCCGGATCCAGTAATATCAGGTCACCAGCCGGATCCAGTAATATCAGGCTACCAGCTGGATCCAGGAAATCCCTCAGTGTATCGTAAACAAGTAAGCCGGAAGCACCCAAGACGGAAGACTGTAGCATCAGCCCAAGTGATGTTGATCTGTTATTGAACGCACTTGAACTTTTACGCAACTGCCCATGTCGTAAAAATTACTGTGGTTTAGGGAAAATGAAAAAGACTGCAATATTGACGTTTGAGGGTCTTAATCATTATTGGCTCCGCTAGGTTAGGTTCTGACACTTTTGGTTAGGAGGAAAAACCACGGATATTTTTGACGGATAGGAAATCGAGAAACTTGGATCCAGATTCACGGGGCAGTTACGCAAGTACTTACGAACGTGTACATCTTTCCTCAAACTTTGACGGCTTTGGTTGCATTTATTAAACATTTTACAAGCATGAAAACTTGCCAATCAACTGTTGTTATTGTTATAAACAGCCTCCTGGTGCTTCGGAGGCCCATTAACTGATTAATAATTGTAAACAAAGCCGCCAAAGATTGAGAAAAGATGTACAGGTTCGTAAGTGCTTGCGTTACTGCTTCGTGAATCTGGCCCCAAGGTTCTTCATAGTGCAGAACAAAACAAGGACAGTGATGATTATGATCATTATGATACTCAATGAGATGATTAATCCGCTCCTAAATGTGATGCAACATTGCAATCCCTCTAAATTACAGTCGCCATATTTTAAGAAATCGATCAATCCGTAAGGAATGCGACGTATTAGCACAAATTAACGCACCCGTTATTACACGTTTTCTATGCCTTAGCCTCGATGGGTTAGGTAGGTTGCGAGGGTTTGTACGTTTCTGGTTACGCAAAATGCTGCATTTTTGTACGTCTTTGGAGTAGAGAACCACCTGAGTAGAGGAACTCACCCAAAGAGGAATCACCCGAGTAGAGGAACTCGAGGAACTCACCCAAAGTAGAGGAACTCACCCCAAGTAGAGGAACTCACCCTCGTTGAGGAACTCACCCCAATAGAGGAACTCACCCTCGTTGAGGAACTCACCCGAGTAGAGGAACTCACCCAAGTAGAGGAACTCACCCGAGTTGAGGAACTCACCCTCGTAGAGGAACTCACCCGAGTTGAGGAACTCACCCTCGTAGAGGAACTCACCCTCGTTGAGGAACTCACCCTCGTAGAGGAACTCACCCAGTAGAGGAACTCACCCTCGTAGAGGAACTCACCCTCGTTGAGGAACTGACCCCAGTAGAGGAACTCACCCAGTAGAGGAACTCACCCAGCTATATAACCATTCAAGTCACACACGTTCTAACACCAGAGGTGGAGGCCTCTCTCCCCCACCGCCTGGCCTAGTTCCTTCCATCCATGTCAGCTCTGTAGCTTGTTCAGCTGATCTGCAGAAGCAGCTGTTACTAACTCGCTCTAACGAAGCTGTTCGCTGGCCATGACCTAACGGCCGTGTTTGCACTTCCCGAACGCTTAAAGACCTAATGCTTTTCATTAATATTTTCGTCTCTAAATATTAAAAATTGAACGGCTTTTTCATCTCTAAATATTAAAAATTGAACAATTGAACGGTTTTCATCTCTAAATATTAAAATTGAACAATTGAACGGCTTTTTTATCTGTAAATATTAAAAATTGAACAATTGAACGGTTCATTAGCTTGATTATACTCAAGTCTCTCCTTGCAGGTCGGCGTTCAATTCCGGATCGTCCAAGTGGTTGAGCACAATTCCTTACCTTCGTCCTCTCGTAAATCCTAATCCTCATATCCCTTCCAAGTGCTGTATCCTCAAATCCTTATCCTCATATCCCTTCCAAGTGCTGTATGGTCGCAATGGCCTGGTGTTTTCTCGTGATAATGACCTCTAGTCGCTATCCAATTGTTGATGGGCTCTCTCATATTTATATAAAATCTTCTATCATTTTTCTGTGGTGCATTTGTGGTCTACTACTAACCAGAAACTACAGCAGCCCATTAGAATACGACGGTTATATTTTCAAGAATTTTTTTAACCCTTTTATGTTAATCATAAAAAAACATGATCATACAGATTTATTGATGAAGATTAAGCCACCCAAGAGGTGGCACGGGCATGAATAGCCCGTGAGACCAATACAACACAATACTTTAATGTATATCCGATGGAAAATGAAGGTGACATGTGAGTTGACCAGACCACACACTAGAGGGTGAAGGGATGACGACGTTTCGGTCCGTCCTGGACCATTCTCAAGTCGATTGTGACATGTGAGATGAAAGACAATGTTTTTGGAATTTAGTAATATTGGTTCATGAACATGAGAATAAGAAGAAAGTGCAGACGGCCTAATACCATCACGTGTGAGTTCCTGGAAGAAATGTCCCTATGGAGAATGTTGTCTATTAATTTGACTAAAATAAATTTAAATTTGATAAATTTAAAATGGATCCAAACTGTACAAACCTTTCTAATATTCATATGGTATGACTTTGTAATTTGCATTAAATCAGAGTTAATAATGTTTCTATTAAAAATGATATTATTTGTAATTGAAGAAAACCTTTCCCTATCAATTTGGTGAGAATTAACTGATAAATGAATAAACAGATTGCTAGGTATTTGACTCCTTCTTACAGAATATTTATGCTGCATGATTCGAAATTTCCAAACTTTTAATGTTTGAGCTATATAAAATGTATTATAATCTTAACAGGGAACTTTGTAAAACACATTTATCACTACTAGGGTTCTTTCTAACTAATAATTTCCTAATTGTATTTCCACAAGTTAAATCATGTGTAAATGAATCATATGTTAAACCATATGTAAATCAAATATTTTCAAGGTCTTGAATATTCGTTCAAATCCAGAAAAATAGAGCCTTGACTTCAGCAGAACTAGTTTGAAGGCTCAAATGTTACAAATGATACTTGAAATCGTTAATTATTAGTCTGATTAAATTTGAACAGATAACGATATTATGTCTAGGAGTCGACAGGGAATTAACTCCAGCACTGCGGTCCTTATCAAATAACTAAGATGCAGACGATGAGTCACAATAACGTGGCTAAAGTATGTTGACCAGACTACACACTAGAAGTGAAGGGACGACGACGTTTCGGTCCGTCCTGGACCATTCTCAAGTCGATTGTCTTAACTAAGACAATCAATCGATAGGCATAACTAAGATGCAAACGAATACATAAGAAGAAGGAGAAAAAAAAACGGGTCTGCAAGGTTAAAAAAGACTCCGTTCCACGTCTGGCGTGTAACGGTATCCGACACCAATATACCGGATCTGGTTTAATGTTGGGGAGGAGGTGGGAGGGGGGGAAGTGGGGAGTAAGGAGATAGACGAGGAGGGGGGGGAAGGTTGGGGACCGGAGGAAGATTGGTGGTAGGATGTGGGGGGGGGGGGATTGAAAGTGTTTTCCAATGGTCTGATTCCTGTGGTAACAGCGTCTGCGTGTCTGATGGGTGACCCTCTTGATGCTACAGGAATTATTCGTTGTTTAAGAATATAATTATTTACCTCCATATGTACTTACAACACTATATAGTAAATCGATGTCTGAGTACCACAGGGACACGCTCATACATATACGAATACCTCATATGTGAGACCAGTACTGGGATATGTACCTCCAGTCTGGCGTCCACATCTAGTCAAACCGAAACGAAGTTAGAAAAGGTTCAGAGGTATGCCACCAGGTTAGTTCCCGAGCTGAGAGGTATGAGCTACGAGAAAAGATTGCTGAACTGAATCTAACGATACTGGAAGACAGAAGAGTTCAGAGAGACATGATCACTACCTATAAAATTCTCAGAGGAATTGACAGGGTAAATAAAGATAAACTGTTTAGCAATGGTGGGACGCGAGCAAGGAGACACATGGAAATTCAGTACTGAAATGAGCCATTGAGACATTAGAAAGAACTTTTTCAGTGTCAGAGTAGTTAATGGGTGGAATGCATTAGGCAGTGATATGGTGGAGGCTGACCCTATACACAGTTTCAAATGAAGATATGATTGAGCCCAGTAGGCTCAGGAATCTGTACACCAGTTGATTGGCAATTGAGAGGCGGGACCAAATAGCCAAAGCTGAACTCTCCCAAGCACAACTAGGTGAGTACAACTTGGGTGAGTATTCAAACACCTCACCCCACACACATATACACCCCCGTCCCACACACATATACACCCCGTCCCACACACATATACACCCCGTCCCACACACATATACACCCCGTCCCACACACAACATACACCCCGTTATGAATGAAATGTTATTTAAGTAACTAGAATAACCGTGAATTTTACGTTTACTGAAATCAGCAATGAACTACTTTCTCTCCATTGAAATCTCTATCTCTCCATTACCTGCGGACTACTACTTGCTTACTATTGAAATCACCAGTGGATTACTACTTACTTTCTATTGAAATCATCAGAAGATTTCTACTACCTGTTGAAATCCCCAGTTGATTGCTGCTTGTTTCATGCTGAGTTCATTGGTGGAGTATTATCTATGCCTTTTTCTAACTTATCATTCATATAATTACATTAAAATAATATAGGGCATAGTATACAGCTGGTGACCAAAAGTAAAGTAAGTCTTCTATGCCAGAACATATGCAAGTCACATACCAAATGTGTAGAGGGGAGGATAGGGAAGGAGAAGGGGGTGAGGGAGTAGAGATGGGAGGAGACGGGTCAGAAGAGAATATGGAGATGGGGAAGAGACCCGGGTACAGCCAGGAGTCCCATCTAGTGTGTATGTGTGTGTGTGTGTATATATATATATAAATGGAATTGTCTGTCTTTCTCTCACTCTTTACAATAATGACAATGTCAAAGTGCCAAATTATAATTGTCTGTAACGGTTCATTGTCTGCCGCAGGTAACGGCGGGATACCGCACTAGGCAACCCCCACCCTACCTCCCGCAGGCAACGATGGTATGCCGCACTACCCAATCCTCCCTTCCTGCTCGCAGTCAGCACCTACCAACCCTTACCTTATCTGCACAAGGAACGCCGATATGCCGCATCTCTCAGCGCCCACCTTCCGTCCCGCTGGCGCCGATCATGAACCGGAAAAGCCAGACGCTCGACACCCTTCACCTGCTGGTACAATGAGGATAATGTTACTAACCAGCTCGAATACCTTCGTCTGACAACTCTAACCTCTGCCCTTCCCCCCACATCATCCCCGTGACGTTCAAGGGGCAGCCACCTCACGCGTGACATTAACACGGCCGTTCAGGCAAGCTCACATTCTTGCTATTTTTTGTTCTTGAGATGTTGAGAGAGAAGCTTTCTCCTGGCTAGATGTGATGAAATGCCGGGTGTTAGGGTGAGAGTGGGCAGCCGGGCGGCGAAGCCCAGGAGAAAGTCGTGTCTCCTTTCCTCAGGTTTTCTTTCCGCGTCCTCCAAAGAGGTTGTTGTTGTTGTTGTTAAGATTTCGCCCTGGCTACCAAGAAGTCTCTCAAGATAAATGGAAGGAAATTTGATCTTCATTTATTCTTTTAGTCATATTTCATAAAATGATATTAGTACTCGTATCATTGATATTTTTTCATTGCCATTTTGCTTCCAGCTTGAAACGGTACTTGCTGGTCCCCAACACAACAGGTACACAGGCGTGGAGGAACTCATGGAATATTTTCCTGACACGAAACGTTTTTATCACTAGTTGCAAGTGAAATTCTGGCGAAGGGTCATAATTTGCTGTTAGATGTTAAACTGTTGTTCCAATCTTTTTGGCTTTCATGTTTAATTATCTGGCGTGTGATTTATTTAACAAACCTGGGTGCATCGTTGTAATTGTTCTATGCTGCAACATAAGCAATGCATGCAGGTTGCAACATAGTCATGCTTGCTAGTTGTAATGTAGGTATGACGAAGTTGTAGCAGGGAAGCATGCTTCCATACTACAACCTAGTCATGCTTCTAAGCTTAAACATAGTCATGCATTCATGTTGCGACAGAGTCATGCTTCCCTATGGCAACCAAGTCATGCCTCCCTTCTGTCATATATACATTCCTTCATGCTGCAACTTAGAAATACCGCACCAATACATCTGTGACCTGTCAGGCGAACACAAGTGTACTTCCAGCACATTAAACTTTCCGGGAAGATAAACCACTGAAGGGAACTATCAGGAAGGGGGGGGGAGAAAGCGCCAATCCATTACGACTATATAGCACTGGGAAGAGGTCAGGATAAGGATTTGGAGATAAGCCACTGAGTGCTAAAGACATTTTCTGATGTACATTCAAAATACCAAAGTGATGATCAGAATGTGTATGTTTGATTAGTGATTCACCTCAGTAAAGGGTGGCGGTAAAACTCGAGTGAAAGCAGGAGACTGCTATGAGGGCAGAGAGGTGCGTAGGACATGTGGAGGTGGGCCGGGTTGCTCCGCCCGGAAGAGAAAGCGGCCAGGCTAGATGAACAAGAAATGCAAACAGAGAGAATTCTTCTTTGATATATTTCGCCTTTGGTTCACAGAACGGAAACAGATGCTCTCGAACAAACTCTTGTTCCTACGAGGGGTTGAAATGCTTGCAAGCAATCAAGAAACCGTATAATTATAAGCGTGTTTGGTTCAAAAGTGCACAGTGTCGTTTGCAGCACTGGAGGTGATGCGCTGGGATTGGTTGGCCCCGAGCGGTTGCTGGAAGTTTGCCATGTGAGACGAAGCCGTGGAGTTGCTCCTCACTGGGTCAGACCCGCCGCAGCCACTGCCAAGGCCGCACGCGTCCACAGGCGCTCTGGGAAAACTCAAGGACACGAAGGTTCAGTCGCCGAAACTGTTATACAGAGTTGTGCGAGAGTATATTGAGCTGACGGAGCTGTGCGAGGATATATCTTACGATATATTGAGCTGATATCAAAGTTAAGAAGTGGGCACTTTGTCTCATTGTCATTTAATATGTAATGCAAGTTTATAGTGACTGACATAACGTACTGTAACTAAACATTTGAAATGTTGCTCTTAAGGCAGTTAGTGACTCTCGTGGTGGTAATTGGTGTCGCATCGTCATCCATTAAATCTACGACTACATCCTCAGCGACCATACCCTCATCTACGACCGAGGTGCCCGCTACTACTACTACTACTAGCGATGCGCTTACTACCAACTATTCGGTCGGAAATATTACCGAATTCCCGACCACCTTATCGCCAGCCTCTCTCTCCGAGGAGACAACGGACCTACAGGAGCCTGAGGCTACCCACGTGTTAACCAGCTCTTCTGTAGGAGAAGTGGAGACTCCTGCCGTTGTACAGGAGGTCGGCGACGACTGGTCCTATGATGAAGAACATGTAGAGACGACGACTGAATTCGACTACGAACTGCACTCCCTAGACGACGATGAGTATACATTATACTCACTGAATGACACGGAACTTCCCACGCTTGCCGAGTTCCGAGCCAACGTTCCGGAACCGATTCATTCTCAGAAGGACGTTATTGTCAATAAAGATAATTTATTGCCCATTCTGATGACTGTAGTACAGGCTTATACCCACAAAGAGAACCCGACCTACTCAGACCTCCTGAAGGCCGGTGGAATCAGTGCCTTTAAGACCAGCCTCAAGTACCTAGGAGACGAAAAGCTGGCCAAAGGCCTTCTCACTCTTACGAAGAAGTTGACAGACGTCTTCAACGACGAGGATCTAAGCAGCGACGATTCCTCCAAGATTCTCAGTGAGCTGGCCGAGGACTACCTCTCAAATCACCGCTTCAAGTTAGTGCTGCCAGAGAGCGTGTTGCTGCACGAAGAGGAGATGGAGGAGTTCATGACGCAGAAGGCCCTGTCGGAGTTGCAAGGGAGGTCGGCCACCTCTGAGACCGAGCTGAGTGTAGCCATGCCCCGCCAAGACCCCGCCATCACCTCCGTCATATGTGAGTGTCCCCCCTTAAAAATTGTCTGTTTTCTGTATGTTCCGGTTCACAGAATTATTGTTTTTGCGTTAATAGCGACATTATCGACGTTAATGTTCATTATATTATATATTAATTACCACTTTACTAGTACCTTTGTTATTACTTTATCACTATTTTTTTAATGTAATAGTCATTTCCTGATTAATGATAGCTATTGTTATTGTAATTAGTAGTATTATCGTATTTATTTTTAATTTTTAATATTATAACTATTATTATTATTATCATTATTAGTTAGGGACAAATTTTGTATAGTGAATTTGAATATTTTTAAAGTATTTAAACTCCCGGATGTGTATTAACACAGCAAATAACTGATAATGCAGACTTAACAATGGCTAACCTCATAGACAATATTATCTGGAGATTGCTTGGGAGATTCAAATATATTGGCCGTCTTGTGGACCACTCAAGTAACATTCATCTTCTTCCTGTGTGACCCAACAACTTGGGCTGGATGGTAGAGCGACGGTCTCGCTTCATGCAGGTCGGCGTTCAATCCCAGACTGTCCAAGAGGTTGGGCACCATTCCCCCCCCCCCCCGTCCTATCCTAAATCCTGACCTCCTTCCAAGTGCTATATAGTCGTAATGGCTTGGCGCTTTCCCCCTGATAATTCCCATTTTATCCTTTCTTTCTAGCTTCCTTTTACCACACTTTTCCTCACCAGCTCCACTTCATGCCTGATACAATAATATGCACCTCCACACACACTTGTAAACATTGTGTAGTTTCAAACGTAATGTTTCCATAATGTTTCTTTTCAGCATTTGGTCCTATGTCATGGCTGGCTGTCCTCGGAGGGCTAATTTCCATCCCATACTTTTGGTCGGGTTCGTCGACCGTGGCGAGAGCGGACAACCCAACCGTTCGACCCCAGCCTAACTTTCGGCCGCCTGGTCTGCCTTTCTTCCGCCCTCAGCATCTGAGGAGAGACGAGAATGAGAAGCCCCCTCAGCACCAGCAGCTTGACCAGGACGTCGAGTACCAGAAGAACTACGCGCAGTGGTACCACCAATGGTACCTTAGATACAAGGACTATTACGACAAACATTACCCTTATCAATCCCAGTCACGAAACAAAGGTGTTTCCCAACAAAGGAATCCTACAGGCAATTTCCTGCAGCCGCCTCCCGTAGGGGGACCACAGGCTTCTCCCGCCGGTGGGCCTAAGCTAGTTGAAGGCAATGGGCCTCCCTTGAACCCTCAACTACCACAGCAGAAGCGTCCCTTGCAAGAATCCCAGAAGCCTCGACAGCAGCAGCAACAGAAACCCCGACAACAACTTCGAAAGCCACAGGGTCAGAAGCAACCTCTAAAACGCCCCAGGATTCAGTCGCAGCTTCCCCCGCGTCAACAACGTCTTCCTGTAGGACCAGTTGATATTCAGGCCCAGGAGTCTAGTCTTTCGGAAACCATTGCTCTTGGCGCATCAGGTGACAAGTCGAACACATTTGGGACCTTCCAGAATGAAGGCAATAGAGGAGGAACCCACTTCAAGGTCTTCAATGGCCCGCAAGGTGTGGCCACTGCTACCGTGAATCCAATCTTCAAAGTACCAAGTCCCCAGCCTGTGTATGTCCATACAACGCAAAGTCCACTTATCAACACAGAGAGAGGTTTCAAGCCCATCATCAAACCGGATTCTCCTGTCGATGATGCTACTGTGAAGAGACCGGCGGCGGGCGACTCTGCACCAGTACCAAAAGAAACCAAGCTAGGATTTAGACCTGCTAAGCACGAGACCGTATTACCGAAAAACAAACCAACCCCAACCCCCAAGTCTAAGCCAGCAGTTGGGCTGGCACATCAGTCAAACTCAGGAGGATTTAAACCTATTAATGTTCCCGCTGAGGCCTCCATAATCAAGTTAGAACCTGAGACGTCCACGCGCCAAATATCTCTAGTCACATCTGGTAAGTAATTCCAAGCACCGAGGATCAAAGCCATTATAATGAAAAATATCTCATTTTCTAAGTACCATAATTCTGATTACATATATGATCCCTGAGATAGAGTTCGAGCCATCACAGAGCCACAATATTTTCTCGTCGCTACATCATGTGTTCGTGGTCCCATTGTGCTAGTCTTAGTTATTATATATATATATCATAATGTAATTACATTTGCATGACCAGGAGTTTTCAACACGAGTCCGTCACCGAGCCCTACCACCACACCGCAGCCAGCTGTCTTCTTCAGGACGGCCACAGCCAAGTCCGTGCGGGTGGTGACCTCCACTTCCATCGGTCATGGTCGACCGGAACCCCTGCCGGAGCTGAACCGCCCCCAGCGTCACCAGAACTCACAATCACCTACACAGGAACTTAATCATGTGAGTAGCATCATCTTCAGTGTGTGTGAGATCGTCATCTGAGATGTAAACAAACGAGTTCCCCACCTACAACACTGTAATTTTTTTCAGTTACATGTAAAATAGTTGAAAGTAAAATGTGTGAGTTGTGAATTGTTTAAATAAACGACACAATATCATTTACACGGGTAATGGCACACTTTAACCTTAAGTATGTATATTTCCCGTCAGTTTATATATATTACCCTTGAGAACCCTAGAAGGTGAAGGGGGCGACGACGTTTCGACTTGAGAATGGTCCAGGACGGACCGAAACGTCGTCGTCCCTTCACCTTCTAGTGTGTGGTCTGGTCAACATACTTTAGCCACGTTATTGTGACTCATCGCCTACACCCTTGAGAATATACATTACCCTTGAGTACGTATATTATTCTATACATATTTGCTTTACCTCTGCAGCCGGAGAAGGCCGAGGCTCTGGTGGCTGCAGCTCCTCCAGCTCCTGGGCCCCAGATCATCAAGGCAGAGCCCGAATACACCTCTCACAACGTTGGGTTCGTTCGCACCAACATCCCTACACACATCAAGGTCGTCGAACACCGTCCGGCCCAGGTACAACTTGTTCTGTCTTGTTCTGTTATATCTGGTTATTCACCTTGTTCTCTCTTGTTCTGTTACAATTCCTTATTCATCGTGTTTTCTCGCTTGTTGTTCCACACTTGTTCATTTACTATTCTTTGGTTTAACTTGTTTTCTCATATGATGATCAAACCACACATTAGAAAATGGGGAAACGACGATATTTCGGTCCGTCGTGGACCATCACGAAGTCGTGTGATAGAAAGAGAGAAAAAGATAAACAAATAAGGTAAGAGAGTGATATGAAAGGTGAGGAGCAAGACAGAGGAAGAAGGAGAAGTTAAGAATAAGATGAAAGGTAGGAAAAGGATGAAAGATAAGAGTAAGATGAATGGTAAGATTAAGAATAAGAAAAAGGGAATAGAAATGTTGTCGTTTTCACCGTTTTTGATGAGCGGTTTGGTCATCATATGTTCAGTCATGTATTGTGTTTCATTGTCTGCATATGTTCTTACCCTTGTTCTCTCGTCTTGTTCTATCATCTTGTTTTCTTCGTTGCTCATCACCCTTCTTCTCTCATCTTATTCCCTCGCCCTTATTCTCTCAACTTGTTGTTTCACCTTATTCTCTTATCTTTCTTCCCTGATCCTGTTCTTTAATCTTTTTCTCTCTCACTTGTTCTTTGCGTTTTGATATCTTGGTCTCGAACCTCGAAATCAATCGATATCAAACTTCTTCAATATATTATACACGCTCACAAGCGAAGATTAAACAAAATTGTAAGAAAAATACAAACGTATCCTATAATTAAAAGAGAAACTCCCAGGACATCTGTGTGTAATATAACATAGTTTTGCTATTCATTGTATAATATTATTATGTATATCATACATATGAAATGCGTGGATTGGGTTATTTGTTTCAGCCACGTTATTGTGACTTTGTTAATAACGAGAGCATGTGTGGGGGGTACAGGATTTTTTATATAATCGAAGTTAACACGAAAGTTTTTCTCTCCTGAAGGGATTTGGTTGGCAAGCAAGCTTCGACGCCTAGTACGGACGTCCCCGTGTACGCTCTCGACCCCTTCTATGGCTCCAGGTTATCACGGATCGACGTCATCTTCCACCAGTTGAAACTGGAGGATGAAGGCTGCCGCGAACAGGTATGGATGACTTGTAGGATGGATAAAGTAATGATTTATTTTTATGGCTGCTAAATACACATGCAAATACACACAAACACACATACACATACATACCCACACGTGTATGTATGTGTGTGTGTATTCTCCTAGATGTACTCACCTACATGTGATTGAAGGATGGTGATCCTTCCAAGTGTTATATAGTCGTATTGGTTTTAGCGATTTCTCGTCATTATTACCTCCATTATCTTCCAGTTTACCTGCGTCTCAAAGCCTCCCCCCGTGGCCGCTAGTCCTACCGTTTCTAGATTAAAAAATGTCTCTTTTGCCACTACCTCTCAAGTATACATCTCCAGCTTTGAATTCCCACGTATAAAAATGCATAAACTAACAAAAGAAAATGCTCAGGGTATGGTACACTTTCACATGGCAAAGCTGAGAGAACTCACCCTCATCACGTTAGAGGACAAACTAGCTAGAGGATGTGTGGTAACAACATAGGAGAGAGAGAGAGAGAGGAGAGAGAGAGGGATTATCAAA